>VWZV01014951.1:1611412-1640982 GCA_013397155.1 Irena cyanogastra
AAATAGAGTAATTTTTTTAATAACACAGGCTGAGGCAGAGCAATCCATCTCAAGATCAGCCTTCCCAGCTGTAGCTGTGGCTACATAGTACCTGCTCTCAGGCCTGAAAATTTCAGAGTATCTTCAATTTTTTTCTGAAAGTGGCTCTTTAGGTATGATTTTCAGCTGGGCTTCATCCCCTGCTCCTGCTCCACGGGTGCAGCCTATCTACAACCTGCAGGGGAATAGAGGTGGGATCCAGGATGTGGATTTGGGAGCACAGCAGGGTCAGACAAACAGGATGGGCCACTCAGCTGTCCAGGAAAAATCTTCCCACCCCCCAGAGCTTCCTGGGATTCTTGCTACAGGATTCAGGCCCTGACCCGCCACCTGTGCCTTGAGAAGTGTTCCTAGGAGCCACATCAGGGGCTCAGTAATTGGATATTTTAATGGGTCCAAGCAGCTGCCACAGAGGCTGTCCCAGGTTAGAGCAGCACGGAGGAATCTCACTTTTATTCTGCCATCAGCCCAACCCTCCTCTTCCTCTGGGGAAGGTTTTGGTCCAGCCCTCATCCAATAAAACCTCAGCAATCAGCAGGACATGGCACTGCTTTTTGAGAGGTGCCTGTATATCCTCTGTTAAATTGCCCAGAAGGTCTGGGATCCCATTTCAGTCCTGAAAATTTTACATTACTTCTTTCCTTGATAGAATTCCCTGCTCTGCAGGCTGTCACAGCTCTACACCCCATCCATCATGGAATATGATATTTTGTACTCTAACTCTCGGAGACAAAATTTGGACATCCAGGGGAAAATTCATCCTGAAATTTAAATATCCATTACACAGCAAACCTGCACCTATGCTGCCCTGGGCTAGGCTGGTGCTGTGGCTGACTCAGATTTCCTGCTCTGGGAGGAGAACCCCGATTTTGCCACTAGAACAGCTGTGAAAAGCCAACACTGGAGTGCCTCCAGCAGCCAGCTCAGGATGGCAATGTGTGCAGCAGCAGAGGATGATAACATTCCACCCCAGGCTGCCCACCCCAGGATGGATCCTTGTTGGGAAGGATGAAAGCTTACCAGGAAAGTTTAACAGGTATGTATGCTTGGCAGAAAGATTTCTGAATGCAGAATCTGAGAAAGAAATAGAGGTGGAAGCAAGTTTTGCTATAGAAGATATAGATGTGTAAATTGAGAATTGCTGAGCCAGTCTCACTGGATCACTAAGAAGGCAAAGGCTGTGTTAGATGGAAGGGGTTTTTATGGCTTAGAGCAAAGGATAAGCTGCCCACAAACAAAAAGATGTTTTTACCAAGCAGGAAGATTCCACAGGCAAACAAGACTGCCAATGGGGCAAGTAGAAAAAAGGTCTCAGAATTTTCCACTGCAAGAAAACTGAAAAACAACTTCTAGCTTAAACTGTAACACACTAACTTTTAGTGATTGGAGAATAGCAACATGAACATGGTAATTACAGCAGTTATGATAGGCTGTAGGTGATAGTAAAGGTACAGATTGGTTGTTATGCATTAAGATGCTCAGCAAAGACAAGTATATAATGCATTGTAACCAAAATTGAATTTATATTTATATATAAAAGTATATAATGCATTGTAACCAAAATTAAAGGGTGTTCAGGTGTGCCTGCAGCTGGAGCTGACAGCTGTAGGCACAGGCTCTGTCACCCAGGACCCTGGACTGCTGCAGCACCTTGGATACAATAAACTGCATTTTCAACTGCTGTAACATCCTGGATACAATAAACTGCATTTTGAAGAGCTGCCTGGAGTCCCACATAGCTGGTTCAGGCTCTTACAGCTCCTGACTTGATGGATGGATCCCTCTCTCCCCAGGGAGAAGACAGGGCTGCAACTGGGGATCCTCTGCTTTTGTCCCTGACTCTGGTCCTGAGACCACAGGCAAAAAACCCCTCCCCATCCCTGCTCCCTGCCTTTGTCCAGTCACTCACTCTGATTCCGAGTGTTCCCTTTCCTTGCAGGCAGCCTGGCACCCGGGACCCATTTCCCTGTGCCAGGCAGCCCCTCCAGAGGAATACAGGGAGCTCAGGGAGTGCCCACTCCCACGGGCTGGGGGGCTGAGAGGGCAGTCAGCAGCCAGGGAAGCATTGCCCAGCAGGCTGTCCTCAGGTCCTGGCAGCACCGTTCCCTGCCAGGTCCTGCTGCCCCGGGGGCTCTCACCAGTGGGGAGGGGAAGGACCCAGCCCAGCAGGCACACAAAGTGTCCTCATCCAACAAAACACAGGGTTAACAACCCACGAGTCACACCTCAGCCTTCCTGGCTGCTCCTCATGGACAAAACACCTCTGAGGTTTGAGAACAAACGTGCCACACTCCTCTCTGGTGCAGCTTTCAGGTACTCTGAAAACAGTGGTTTTCATGGCTGAATGGATGGAAGAGCTGCAGAGCATGATGTCAGCTTGCTAAGAACCTCATCCCAGAGTGACACACACAATAATTCTCTCTACAAAAAACAAAAAAAAAATGTGATCCATCAATTACTGTCTTTTTACCTTACCTACTTTTCTATTATCTTGTACTTTTAAAGTGTTATATGTATTAACTAAACAGAATTTACAGCGCACACATTGATTTTCCATTAATCTTGCTTTAGCTGAGTCTGAAAAAAGTCAAACTAATTTTTTTCTGCCACAAGTCAAGCATATGCAATTATCTGCAGCACAAGTGAGCTCTTTGTAGCACACTTGTTTGGTTCCCAAACCTATAGCAAAAGAGGTTTTTCATATTTGATATCCAACAAGGCCAGGCTGGATGGAGCCTAGTCTGGTGAATGGATCCCTGCTCACAGCAACGGGGTTGGAACAAGATGATATTTAAGGTCCCTTCAAACCCAAACCATTCTGTGATATGCAGCTGTACAGAAAACCCTGGAAATGCACATTACAAACCAAATTCCTCAAATGCAGGCACACAAGCACTGTCATCTCTGTGCACCCTTTGAAGGGAGAGCAACATTTTGGGTGCGGAGTGAAAGGAAGAATTCAAAGGCAGGGATTCCAAGGAGGAGCCTGGCTTTGTCTTGGGCAGCTCCTGCAGTGCAGAGCCAGGCTGTCACACACACACAGGGGACAATGGGGCCATCCAGCCCCATGGGAAGAGGCCGTGGCCACCCCTGGGGTGTGGGACAGGCACCCACAGCCCTGCAGAGATGCTCTGCACCTCCCATAGCATCACAGCAAATCATCTCCTCCCCTCACCAAGCACTTGGAGGTTTCCAGATAGAAAGCCATTAATGTAGGTTAATGCATAATTAAATTCATGATTTGCACACACAAGCAACTCAGCATATCTGGCACTAATACATAAATATTTTTAAATGGCCAGACACAAGTGTGACAGAGACAACACAAAACCCTGCTGCTCTTGAAGCTTCTCAAAGTCCCTTGTTTCATCCTCAGTGCCATCAGCCAGCCTGGGACACAGCTGTGCCACTACAGACAGGAGATGCCATGACTGGGGACATAACATATTGCCAGCCAGGGGTCTGTGTACAAAATCACAAGCAGGACGGGGCTGCTGTGGAACATGTCTCGAGCTGTTTATTTCCCAGCATCAGTCTCATTCCATGGTTATGACAATGGGAAGGTGCCCCCAGCTCACATCCTCGGCAGCAGCCAAAGAACTCAGTGTTACAAATCACTTTAAAAGTTTTTTAACCAATGGCACAAAGCAAAAGCATATTGACAGTAGTTTCATCCAACCACTATAAGCACATGTACCTTGGGTTAAAACAATGCTTGCTTATTTTGAATACAATTCCTGCTTGTAAGCATTAAAATAGAATGCATAGAGCTCCATTATTAGGCTTAGAACTTCCTACTGTCTTGCTAGATTTACTTTTCTGCAGCTTAGGGAGTTATTCTAGTCAGGTGTTAATATACAGACCATTGTTTTACCTGTCCTTGCTTTCTACATCTCACAGAACCTTTCTGCTGACAAATCTTAATGGCTACTGCTTAGCTCTAATTGCAGTTCTGCTGTTTCTGAGGCCTGCCTTTCACAGCTTTCCCAAAACCCTCTGATTTTAAGGATTCACACAATAACACAGCAGCAGAGGCTGGGGTCAGGCTGAGCAGGCTCTCAGTGACCTCCCGAGCACTGCAGTGGCAGCCAGGCAGTGTGCTGGGCTTGCCTGCCCTTGACAGGGGTTATTGTGTCACAGTGCTGCTGTGGGCCTGGTTTGGGTGACACTGGGATGTTTCAGTCACTGCTGAGCAGGGCTTGTACACACAAGGACAAGACTTCTTGCCCCTCATTCCACTCCAGCAGTGAGGAAGGTCAAGGTGCACAGGAAGGGAGCCCTTGGGACCCAAGGGACATCCCATGCCACATGGCATCACGCTCAGCATGCAAAGCTGGGGGAAGAAGGAAAGGGGAACACCTGCAACGATGGGATTTGTCCTGCTAAGCCAACATGTGTGGCAGAGCCATGCTGCCCTGGGTGTGGCTGAACAACTGCCAGCTCCTGGAAAGTGGGGTGGGGAATTCATTCCTTGCTGGCTTTGTTTCTGTGCACAGCTTTTGCCTTCCCTGTTATGCTGTCTTTATCTCAGCCCACAAGGTTTTTTTCACTTTTGCCTTCCCAAGTCTTCTCTCCCCCATCCCACCAGAAAGAAGCAGGAAAAGAGCTGAAAGGGAGCTGAGCTTCTGACTGAGGTCTGATCACAACAGTGGTTTAATAGTGAGTGAGGCTGAAAAAGAAGTGCATCAGCCACCAAACACTTCTCCTTTTTAAGTTACAATTTTTCTGCCCACTGGTTTCCTGCAATGTGCTGCCCCAGGTGAAGCTTGCATTGAGTCCCTCACCAAGTCCTACCTGAGCAGCCCCAGCAGGGAGGGGGCTGAGGGGACATCTGAGCTCCCTCAATGCCCCAGCAGTGACACTCCAACTTGAGGAAATAGGGAGGCTGCAGGTGGCAACCATCCCTGCCCACACTGACAAGCCCCACAGCAGTGGGTGCAGTGATGATCCTGCCCTGCAGAGAGCTGCAAGCACACCTGCAGATGGCACAGGGGGGATTAAATGCTCTGTCTTGCACTCCCACTGCTCCACACCATCATTAGGGCCAATGGGGGACTGGGAGAAAGTCAGGGAAGGTTGTGTCTTTTCGCTCCCCTGTGTGCTGAGGATTAATTTAGAACACATTAATTACATTTGGATGTGCCTGAAAGCCAGCAGAGCACTGAGGAGGAGTCCTGGAGGTGATTGAGTGCTGCAACAAGGAAGTTATTTTGGCAGGATTTTCTTTTCCGAGCAGGGCAAAGCTGGAGATGGGAGAAGGGGCAGAGCACAGAGCATCATTCCTCCTGGACAGTGCAGCCTTTCAGCTCAGCACCGTGGGGTTCAGCTGGGACCCATCCAGCCCAGAGCAGTGCTCTGCCTGCTGAAGGGCTGACAGCAGGGACTGAGCACACCCAAGGCGCTCAAGCACATGAATGTCCTTCGTGGTGCTCAGATCTCTGTCCAAACACACGCCCCTCACACACCTGCTCTCCTTACCCCTTATTCCCGCGTCCTCTTCTCCTTCAAAGGATTCTGACAGCAAGAAATACTGGTGAAAAAACTTTCTCAAAGCCAGAAGGGGCTAAAACTGTGACTGTGTCCCATTTCAAAGCACTTCACCTTCGCACTCACCTTTATCCATCTCCCCCATCCCTTCCCACCTACACCCAGCCCTCACACACTTCTCTTGGAGCAGAGACATTAGACAGGAGAATGAACTAGAGTTTGTACCTGTATCACCCAGGCGTTTTTCCCCTCACACACCTCCAGCAGCCATCTCACAGGCCTGGTGCATTAAAAAAAAAAAAAGTGTGCTCTCACCACATCCAGAGAATCAACAAAACTGGAGTTTTGGGCCTGAGGAAATGCCCTTTGTACCACTGCACCAGCTCCAGGAGTGGGGTGGAGATTTGGGGTTGAGGTATTTTGTGTAAATGTTCCAAAGCAGGGAATATTTTGGAGGAAATAAAAATATCCTTCACCCTACCCTAATCTGCTCTTCAGGCAGAACCACTTTGTGCCCAGCACCTACTTAGTCCCTTCCTGAGCTGCTCCAGTTTTCCCAAAATTCTCTTACATTTCATACAAAAAACCCACAAGCTCTCTCCTCCATTTTTGACCTACATTCATTTATCAAATTGTGGCTAAAAATAGCACAAACCATGCAGAAACGTTTTAAACTGGTTTTTTTTGCACTTTCTCTCTTTTGCCATCTATTTTAAGGCTGCTCTAGCACTTTTCAAAACACAACAAACGAGGGGGACGTGGTGGGTGGAAGGGAGCATTGCCATCCCCTCAGTGGGGCCACAGATGCTCCTCCAGCTCAGAGACAGAGCCCAGACTGAGGGAGCTGGGGGTGCTCAGCCTGGAGAAAAGGAGGCTCAGGGGTGACCCCATCACTCTCTGCAGCTCCTGAAAGGTGCCTGTGCTCAGCTGGGCTTGGGCTCTTTCTCCAGCAGCACTGACAGAACCAGAGGACACAGCCTCAAGTTGTGCCAAGGGAAATACAGGGTGGATATTGGGAAAAAGGTTTTTACAGAAAGGGTGAGAAAGTTCTGGAATGGCTGCCCAGGGAGGTGGTGCAGTCCCCATCCCTGGATGTGTTTAACAAAGCCTGGATGTGGCACTGGGTGCCAGGGCTCAGTTGAGGTGCTGGGGCTGGGAGCAGAAGAGAGGGGCTGAGCTGCAGCAGCCCAGGTGCCTGCCCAGGGACCATGCCCAGCCCTTCCTTCCCACTCAGCCTGACCAAGATCTGTCCAAGCAGCCTGCCTGAGCCTCCTCCTGCAGGTGCCAGCCCACCTCCACAGCAGCAGGCAGGCCCAGTGCCCCCAGTGCCCCCAGCCACTCCCCACAGCCTGAGCCTCTTGCACTCACCCTGGAGTTGAAATAAAGTGCTGTCAGGTGCCAGGGGAGAACTGGGGGGACTGCAGCACCCTGCCAGAGCAGTCTCCTGCATATCATTATAATATTTATTTAAGGAAACCAAGCCTTTCACTTCCCAGCAGGCAGCATCTCATTAAATGTGTTGGGTTACTGGCTGCACCAAGCAGCTGCTCAAGTGTTAGAGCTCCTTGTCACCTTATTACAATCCCCTGCCAGCTGCTCCCAGCACTCCTGCCCTCCCCTCCATTCAGCCTTATTTTTGCACTCATTCTTCCTCCCTTCTTGCACCTCTCCCTCCCTGCCCCATCAGTGGCTGTGCTGCAGAACACACCACAGGCAGCCTCTCCTGCTTTAAAACCCTGCCAGCAGCTGGGAGCAGAGTGGGATCTTGCTCTGAGGCCTGAAAACCAGCTCCTAAATCTTGCAGCAGCCTGGCACAACCAACCCCTCAGCCTTCAGGGGCTGGGAGCAGCAGAAAGAAGATATGGTAGAGGGGAAAACTGAGTGAAAGCATTTCTTTACCCTGGGCTACTTCCAGCTCCCACAGAGCATGGCCTGCACAGCAGCAGCAAGCTTTGCTCACCTGGGAATGGTCCTGAGGGCACTGGCAGCTTCCAGAGTTGTGGCATTAACACATGGACCTTGCAACAACCCCTGCAACAACCCCCAACACATTCTCCCTCCTCAAGCTCTGCACTGACATTTCACTGCTCGTCTGTCCATGCTGCAAATCAGACAATTTCAGGGAGAAATGAGATCAGCTCTTCCATTAATGAGAAGCATTAGGCACAAATAAAATTATTCAAAAGCTGACCTACCTGCAGGTTAGTGCCAAGAATCAGCAAGAAGAGGCTGCTCTGCCAAGGAAGATGAGCCAGGACCTCAGTCCCAGAGCAGGGAGAGCAAATTTTGGGGAGCAGCCCTGAAGTCAGAGCCAAGGAGCAAGGTCAGGTAAGGCACCCACAGAGCCCAACCAGAGAAAGGTGAAAACTGAGCTGAAATACACCGTGATCAAGGGCTGAAGGTGGGTGGGTCACCTGGCCCCAGGTGAGGCTGATCAGCGTGTTAGAGCTTGGGAAGGAGTGCAGACCTCTAGGAAAATTCTCCTTCCCAGCTCTGGGGCTTGGCCAGGCTGCCAGAGCCACCACCACGGGAGGCTCCAGGACAGCACCAAGCTCCTCTTACCCTTTGAGATTCCCTGTGCTTGATCCCTGCGGTTAATTGCACCCTACTCTCACTAATTACACCACAAAACCCCAGACTGAGTAATTACTCAGTAATTACCCTGAATGAGCTGTCCCCAGAGTGCTGCCTGCACAGGAGCACATCCCTCTGCTGCTCCTCAGCCACTGCTGTCAACGAGAGCCACTGGTGGCTCCCAGTGTGACCAGTGCTGCTGCTCCAGCGTGGGGGGAGCAGAGTGAAGATTCCCATCCACCCTTCACCATGGCCATAAATCCTGACTGAAACCTCATTTTCAACTGAAATCACACATTGCTGAAACCTCTCTCCTCTGGACCCATCTCCTCCAGCAGGTTTGTCCTCACGCTGATCATTTCCACTTGTGCCAAATTTCATTCCTCTGTATTTCTTTTCTCCTTCACTTTCTGGGTCCCATTAAACTGATCCATAATAAGCAGCTGTTGTTTTTCAGGCTGTACATTTGCAACAAAAACAATCCAAACTCTTCCTCCTCCTCTAACAGAAAATGAATAAATAAAAGCAAAAAAAAATAAAATCCTCCCAGGACAAAACAGGAATGGGAATGGCAGATTTCAGGCAGAGCCAGATAAACCACCCCAATTTCTCTGGGCTGGGAAATGGGGCAGACAGGGCTGGGGTTCCCATACTTACACCAGCCACCCTCACAATGGTTCTGCAGCTCTTAAGGACAGTAGGAGAACGTGAGGGTTTGTGCTTGGAGAATTGTTCCCGTTAAAACCCTTTGGGTGCTTTTAAGGGCTCTAATTCATTAACCTTTCTTTGGCTGAGACCAGCTAATGGATATCCAGAAATGCAAAAAGCAATTAGACAAATTCATGGGGAAAAATGTCTATCAGCATTATTAACCACAGCCCCTCAAGAAAGTGCCTGAGCTGCTGAGGGCTGGGGAGGTGCAGCTGCTGCTCTCCCTGAATTCTGCCCCTCTCCTTGGCTGCCTTTGGAGATGAGGGTGCTGGGGCAGACAGACCTTTGTTCTGACAGGTAATCACTGTCCCCAAATTAAGCTTTATTGATGGCAAAGCCCAAGGATAGCCAACCTTTTAGAGCCCTCTCTCTATACAGAAAATATTCAAGTTTTCATTTGGCCACAAGACAGCTCCTGTGGGGAGTGAGGCCTGTCAGAGAAAGTCACTTTTGGGGAGGCTGGTGCAGCTCCTGCAGCAGCTCAGCAAGGCACAGCCTCCTTGGGCATCATGCTGGGACACGCACCTTCACACTGGTACCCCTCCTTGACCCCAAAGAAATTCACATCCCCGAGGGCACAGCCCATGGGAGGGGATGAGCTGGGAGCTCTGGGCTGGTGCAGGCAGTGGGGACAGCACTGACCCTGTCTGAGTGAGCCCTCCTGTCGCTGTTACAGACGCATGAAATGAGACTCTAACATTTCTTAAGATCAGAAGGCTTCTATCCTTTATTGTAACACGGTGTCTTTTTTATCCCACCACTCGCAAACCATTATTTGATTGGGCAGGTGGCACAACGCCTCTCTGCCACCCCTTGGGCTGGGGCAGAGAACAATATTTTGAGAATGAACAGAAAAGGAAAAGTAAACAAAAGGGATATTTGTAAAATAAGGGAAGTTTACAAAAAACTTTTATCAGTCCATTGCCTAAGAACATGAAATTCCTCACAGAGCTGTCATTGGAAAGGCAAGCAGCTCTCTCCTGGGAAAGCCTAAAGCCTGTTCTGAGATTTCTCTAAGTTGCACTGAAAAACCAGCCCCACACCCTCCCTAAGCACAGCACCTCTCCAAAAGGCAGTTCAGGCATGGAAATGGGAACAAAGGAGAGATGATGCATGTGGACATGACCCTCAGCCCTGACCCAGGGAATGAGACAGGATGAGGGCTGGATGAAGCCTCTGCTTTTCTAGGAAAGAAGGAACCACCTGCAAATGCACAGCCTGCTCTGCCTGGGACCTGGGGCATGCCAGGATGGAAAATTAGGAGGGTTTCTAGGGGCCTTTATGAGCCTTTTCTGAAGCTTGTCTGCGTGTGATGATCTCCAGGGAGACCAAGGTATTAATAAAGCAGAGTGTGGCTTCTTTCAGGATGCCCACAGTGGTTCCAGCTGCTTTTGTAGTGCTGCATGGGTGTGGGTACCACCACACCAATCCCCTGAATCCTCAGTGCCCCCAACTCCCAGACAGGGGCAGAGAAACCCTAAAAAGAGACACAAAGTAGTGTCACAGCTCTCAGCAGCCTTTAACAAATAACTTAGGGCTGCAGAGGGCTGTGCTGCCTGGATTTAACCTGCTATACACAGCGTGCTGGCAGTCAGTCAGTGTGGAGGGCATGGCAAACACAAAACTGGGAGCCATGGAAGCTCCACCTTCAGCCAGTGAGAGATGGAGAGCCCAGTTAAGGGTTCTGGCTGGCAGCTACCAAATCTGTCAACTCCCCTGCACAGTGGGGACAGATTCCTGCCAGCCAGGGCTACCTGACCCAGCTTCCCTGAGGAGGAATGGCTGGATCCTTCCTAAGAGCCCCTTCCCTTCACATTTCTATACATTTCCTAGCAGCTTTCAGGTGGCAATAGCAGATATTCAGCTGTTTGATGCAGACCTTCCCCCAGAAGGTGAGCAGGCACTTCTGGTGTGGCTGAGAAACCACAGCGCTGGCCAGCCCAGAGGCCAATCTGCAGGTGGCTGAAAGCTTGTCAAGAGATGTGGGTCTCTGCCAAAGAGTTTCTGGGGCAACCACCAAGAGTTCCAGCTGGGAAAGAATTGGCCAAGTCCTTCAGAGAGTCACATCCCTGCAATGCCTGAGGGACACTGTGTCATCCTGCCAGGGAGGCTGAAGGCCACCAAGGCTGGGGCTGCACGAGGTGTCTTCTGGTTGTGTGTGACAGGGACAAGAACTGGAGAAGTGCAGGAGCTCTGTGGGATGATGGAGAGAAGGCTGTAAGGAAGGAGCTGCCTTGGCAGATGCTCTGGTGGAGGAGTGGGATTTTGGGGAGGTGCTGAGCTGCGGCAGGTCCATGGAGTCCGTGCCAGATGTGCCCCCAGGAGCCACAGCTGGATGGAGACTTTCACTCAGCAGCTCTGCCCCAGCTGCCTGGACCTGCTGGAGCACAAGGAGGGAGATGTTCACTCTCTTCTCCTGCCTGCTGCCTGGGCAGGGTGGGCAGGGACCAAAGGTCTTGAAGAGGAAGAGGAGGAGGGCTGATTACAGTTCAAAAACAAATTAGAATGCACCAAAGGGCATTCTCTGAAAGTGCTCTTGTCGTTATTTAGCAGATGCAGAAGAAATGAAATCAAAGAGACTGAAAGCTCAAATTAAAACCAACTTTGATGTTGAAATGGATTTTTTACAGTTGTAACAACAAGGCTCTTGGGAAAGGGCTACATGGCAGTGTCAGGCTCTGCTGGGCCTTCCCTGGTCAGGACCCGTGCCCCCAGCAGCAGTCCAGCAGTCCTGCTCTCACCCCTGCCCAGCTCAGGAAGGCAGGGACAGGGCCACAGTGCTGCTGCTGCTGCTGCAAAGGGCTCCAGCCTTGCTCAGAGCTCACTGTCAAAGCCCTTCACATGGTGCCTCAGCTCTGCTGCATCTTCATCTTCGTTTTCCCCTCTTCCTTCCCCCTTCCCCACCTTACATCTCCTCATATCATATCATATCATATCATATCATATCAATCATATCATTCTTTTCCCTGTTTTTTGTAAAAATGCAGGAGTCTGATTTCCCTCAGATGCCCCCTTTGTATAACTTCAACATTTCTCATCAGGCATTCAGCCTCCTGGGTGCCTCAGGTCTGCTCTGGAGCTGACCTCCCCTGGCATTCCCAGCAGCTGCTCTCTCCAGATGCCTGGTCCTGAGTCAAGGCACCCAGGGGCAGGCTGGTGTTCTGGCTGTGGTGTTGTTGGGGTTTTTAATCACAGTTTATGAAACATCTGCTGTTTATAAATTATTTCTTTTGAATGTCATAATCTCTTCAGTTGTGTGAACCAGCAGGCACCTCCGAGCAGCAGAAGAGTGCTGCCAGCTCTTGGAATTGGCACCTCTGCCAAAGCTGTGCTGGGATGAGGTGTGCACACCCCATCCCTGAGCACACACATGTGTGCACACACGCGTTGAGGGCTGTGAGGCCCTGGCACAGGTGCCCAGAGAAGCTGTGGANCTATTGTGTTGGTATTTTTAATTTTCTTAGTAAAGAGTCATTATTCCTATTCCCATATCTTTGTCTGAGAGCCTTTTCATTTCAAAATTACAATAATTCAGAGGGAGGGAGTTTACATTTTCCATTTCAAGGGAGGCTCCTGCCTTCCTTAGCAGACACCTGTCTGTCAAACCAAGACACCCATCCCTGGAAATGTTTAAGGTCAGGGTGGACAGGGCTTGGAGCAACCTAGCATAGTGCTGGCATCCCTGCTTATGGCAGGGGTAGAACGAGATGAATTCTGAAGTCCCTTCCAACCCAACCATTCTCTGATTCTATGTACACACAGAGCCCTTCTCTGTGCCACAAGAAGCTCTTCAGAGTCACCTCCAGGCCACAAAAAGCCTCAGAGACAGCCACGACATGGGCACAAACTCAGCCTCCACCAACCCTGACCCCCAAGCCAGGCACGGACACACACGGTGAGCCAGCACACAAACACACTCATGCATTTTGGTAATTCCTCAAAACACAGGTAAGGCCTTATCAGACAGACTTTTCCCAGAGGAATGATCCCCAAAATCGTCTGACACAACACCCAGCCAAGCAACAAACCCACCTGTGCCCAGCCCAGCTCATTCCCATTTCCTCTGTGCAGGGCTGGAAATGCTGATGGTCTGTGGAGGAGCAGTGCCTGCTGCTGAAAATCTGCTCATGAGAAGTTTGGAAAGCACAGGAAAATTGTGAGGAAAAGAACCAAATCATGTAACTGATGCATTTGAACATCAAAGTGCTCCCAGCCAGCTCTACCCCATTATTTATGGTTTACTCATGAGTTTAATTTTTCTACTTTGTTTATTTTTTGTTCATTTGTTGTTATTTCCTTGAGAGAACACGAGAACCCTCTGGGGAATCAGAAAATTTTCTCATTCTGCTTGGTGAAAATTCTCTAGTGATTGTAAAAAAAGGCAAAAATCAATAGAGGATTATGATCTGCAGGGATTCAGCTGCTTTCTGCCTGAGTGACAGCAGAGCTTTGCCAGACTGTCCCCCTGACACTGGCTCCTGCTCTAGTACCAAAGGGGAAAGGAAAGAGCAAGCACTCCTTTTTCCACCAAGGAAGGCATATTTTAACTTATTTTTACTTTGGATACATCCAGGGGTGTTTCAGCCCCAATCCAGACTTTAGACTGGCTCCCCGCACATCTCTGCAGGATGGAAAAACCCAGTGGAGCTGCACCAGCTGCTAAGATCGAACTGGAGCTGACTGGTTGAAGCTTACACCAGCTGGGAAGCCTCAGGAGAAGACTCAGAATTTGTCCCCTTCTTTAAAAGATCATCAAAGTCTTTCTGCAAAGGTAGATGGAAAAGTGAAAGGAGAATCCATTTCTGCATTTGCAAACTTTATGGAAAGCCACAAAAGTCTGCTCTAGGGATGATTTCTTTTTGGTTTGGGGCTTTTTTGGGGGTGACAAGTATGTGCCCTGTGAACAAAGACCAAGGTGTTGACATAACCCCTTCCCAGAGTCAGGAGCAGGTGGTTTTTTTAGAGGTAAGGACAAACTCAAACAGCTAAATACCCATTGATGGAGAAAATCACAGTTATGCCCTAACCCTAAAACTCCTCTCAAGGAGTTCTGTCACGGAGCAGCTTCTCCAGAGTCAGATCCTTTCTGTGGTGTGTCATTGTCTCAGAAGTCAGGCAGGTGAACACAGGGACAAAAGTGGATTAAAAGTCTTTCATGCAGGCACAGGGGAGGTGTCCCAGCAGAAGTGCCAAACCCCCCAGTCCTTTCTGTCAGGAAAGGTTTGGATCAGGAAGGACTTTCCAGAAAAGAAACACATTAAAAAAATAAAACCACAGAGTAAACCTCCTGAATGCCTTCAAATAAGAGGCTAATAATATTTTACAAATAAAACAACCAAACAATGAACGAGGAGAGGAGCGGGAGGAGAGGCAATATAAGGAATAATTAGACAATTAGGTTAATCCTCAGGAAATGAGCTAATTCCCAGGTAGGTAACAGCTGAGACTGATCAATTGTTATGCCCCAAGAGGTACCAAGCAGGGGACACATCCTACTTCGGATCTTCAGCAAATGAGCAGGCAAAAGTTCATCCTGGGGGCTTCTCCTCTCCCTCCTGGGAGTGGGATCCTGCTCAGCTCTCCCAGCAGGGATGAAGGAGGGGACAGTGCTGCAGGAGGTCACCACACACCTCCAGAGCCAGCAGGAGCAGGGACACGGAGCAGGATAGCAGCAGGGACTGGGATTAGATGGATGCTCCGTGCAGCTGGGCTGAGCTGAGCTTTGCCTGAGCTCAGTGGAAGTTACAGGGACAGGAAGATGTGCCCAGCAGGGCTGAGGCAGTGCTTCCCATGGAGCAGCAGCCAGGAGAAACAGCAACAGCACCGTGGTGCCTACAGGCATTATTTTTATCTCCTCAAGATTAAGGTGAAATTTTATAATCATATTTATCTTGCTTCAATGGAGATATATTAGGGATATAATAAAAGTGGAGTCTGACATTCAGATATAAATTCACCACGTCAGATCTGTGTTATGTTATCCTTTATCAGCTTCTTGTATGACATGATTAAATAACATTATTTTAGTCTTTTACCCTTATTTCAGTCTTTTACCCTGAGCATCCTTGCTAGCATGGATTCTTTGAGCTCTGGTGATTTTTTTTCAGTCAGTTTCTGAGGGTAAACACAGGCACACAAAGAATAGGCTGCCCATGTCACTGGGAAGTTGGGGTTTTTTCTGCATTAGTTCAATTATGAACTCATTGATTTAGGCCCCAGCCCTCCCAGTTACTCCTTTTGGATAAGCAAAAGGGCGAGCAAGCACCTAAAGCAATTCCTGCTGGAGCTGGCAGGCATCCCTCCACTCCCAAATGGAAGCACCAGAGCACATGAGGAAGCAGCAAAATGCCTGATGCAAGGACCAGGATGAGGTTTTCTGTCCCTTCAGGCAACCAAGAGCTGCCAGCTGAGGTGGTTCCTCATTAAACCACTCATTAACCACTCATTAACACTCACACCAGATCTGGGCACTGGGGCTGGAGCAGCCCCTGGTCCTCTTCCAGTGGACACCACCCATCTCTGCACACCTGGACAGCAACTCTGAACCTTTTTTAACTTGCTCATCATCACTTTTCCCAGCAGCTGGAGTTGCAAATTGAAGCTCCTGCCAGTGGTTCCACTTTGCTGTAGCTCTCAGCACACTGGGGTCAGAGAGGGAGCCCTAAAGCAGAGCCCAGAGCCCTGGTGATGGTTTGCTGGCAGTGGTGCTGCATGTCACCCTAACACCACACCAGCACACACAGCCAAAAGCCAGGCCCAGGCTGGCCAGGCAGCTGCAGCAAACAAACCCCAGAGTGGTGAGAGATCCTCAGTGCAAACCCATCCTCTGCAGCAGCTGCCAACAGCTCAGCCCCTGGTGGGTGCACAGAAGAAAGGGATTCTATTTCTTTGCCTCGCTGCAAGGTCGTGTTAGTCCTAACACTGGTACAAAAAACCTGCAAACTGGCATTTGGAGGAGAGGAAGGGGTAAGGCCAAGGATGGATTTTCTCACTGCACCTGCTTTGGGTGTCTGGCCGTGGGCACAAGCACCCCAGAGCGAGCTCTTGTGTTTGATGCACTGGCAGTGGTTTGTGAGCTGATGAACACATCTCTGCCAGGACATGGGCTCCTGCATATTTGATAGTGATGCTGCAACATTGCTTATTCTCCATTTTTCCCTCTCTCCCATCTCAATAGCTTTCCCTTGCACAGCTGCAGAAAGAAACCCTGGAAATTTTTTGTGCCTTGGAAATCTCTAGACATTGTGTGTTGAGAGGCAGGGCAGAAATGTGCTTGAGCTCACACCCAGCAGAGCCACCAGCATTATGTCAGTGGGGTGGGGCTTGTATTTACATTCATTTGCATAATGCTGAGCATGGGGCAGTGTTGTGGTTACCCCACAAACACAGCAGCAGCCAGCTGGAAGCTCCCAAAATCCAGGTATTGCCCTGGGGATGGGCTGGGAGGGGCATGAGCAAGGCCAAACCACCTGCCTGTGCCTCCAGTGCAGGGTCAAACATGGTGACACCCTCTCTGGGGGCTGCTGAGGGGGCAGAGCTGAGGCAGGGAGGGCTTCACAGGCTCAGGCAGCTTTGTGGAGGAGCCAGGATGGGGGGATGCTGGGAGAAGGGTCTGGAATGCTGCCATGATCACCGGTGGCACTTTCACTTTGCATTCGAGCCCAGAAACAGTCTTTTCTCCTCAAATCAAACTACATCCAGGCTCACAACACAAACAAGGCCTTTCCCAGCCCTCCAGCTGGACCCAGGGACCCTCCAAACTCGCCTGTGTATGGTCTCAGCCTGGCAAGAGCCAGCACAGCTCTAGCAGGGGAACATCAGCTTGTTCTTCAGATGTGCAGAGACAGCAGCACCAGCTGTACTACTCGGGGCCATCCCAGACCAGGGTTTGATTAAGAATTTATACATGTGTTTTACCTTGTCTCTATTGCTGCTGGCAGCAGCAGCCCTCAGCTGAGAGCTAAAAGCTCACAGCAGAGAGAATGCAGGGTTTAGCCAAAGGTAAACTCACTTTTCTTGGAAATGCCTCTGGGACCAAGTTTCTGGATTTCCAAGGGGAAGTGAGGCCCTTGGTGTAGGCTGTGGGAACACCTTTGTCACCCACATTCCTCTGGGGACAACAAAGCCACTCACTGGGGGCTTGTCTGGGTGTCCCAGGTGGGCAGCACAGATGGAATGACAGTCTCCAAAGGTTACTGGGGTCCCAGAGGCCAAAGCCTCCCTGTCTCATTCCCCAGGCAGGGGAAAACCCAGCCCTAACCTCTGCCTGGATGCAGCAAGGACACAACTGGAGAATCAAGAAGCAACGGGAGGTTTGACAGTGTACTCTATCTTACCAAAATGAAAAACAAAAAATTCCCAACAAACCCAGACACATAGGAAAGAAAATTCAATTTTTTTATCTTTTCCTAATGAATGCCGGTGGGGTTGCTCTTTTTCGGTACTTCGGGCATTTACATATAAATTGCTCTGTAATGGCTCTGCCCTCCTTCTCTGTCGCTAATGAGCTGTACAAGGGTCAGGGGCTGAGCCATGCTGCCGCTGCTGCGGGCAGCGCTGTGACCCCGTCCCCCTGTCCCTGCCACACTCCCCGCTGGCCACCCGGGGTACCGGGCACCCAAAAAAGCCATCAGTGACCCCAGCCATGCCAGAGGAGTCCTGTTCTTGTGGCAGGGAATTGCGCATCCCGTTCCCAGTGAGGTTTTGTCCAGCTGTGTTCTAGGCACAGCTGGCACAGGGATAGGCTCTGCTGGCACCAGTGACAGGAGGATTCATGGAATTTCTCACGAGCCTCCTCCAGCCCAGCGTGCTCATGGCTGCCGGCCCGATGAGCCCCACGCTGCCAGCTCTGCAGAGGCCAGCGTCACCCTGAGCGAGGACATTTGTCCTGGGACATCCTGGGGCACCCTGAGACAGAAAGGGACAGAAAGGGACAGAGCCGCCAGCCAGGTTCGTGCAGGGACAGCGAGGGGAGCCTGGCGAGCTGGGGACAGGCTGCTCACCTGTCAGGAGGGCTGGGGAGCTCCAGGTGCCCCCTGGTCCCCAAAGGCAGGCAGAGGGCGGGCAGAGCCCCCAGGGCAGGGCAGGGCAGGGCAGGGCAGGGCGGGCAGGAGGCAGCCCCGATGCTGCCCTCATCCCTGCAGGTCCCCGGGAATTCCTGTCCCTGTCTCGGGAATGGGCGAGGCTGCTTTGATCACAGCAGCCCTGTGCCCCAGTCAGCTTTTGCCCACCCAGAACGGCAGGAACAGGAGGGAGGGAGAGAGGGAGGGGGCTCCACAGCCCTGGGAGAGAAATGCCATTGAGGTGACATGCTTGGAAGCGACAGAGCCACCAGGCCGGTGACACTGCTCAGATTGCCTCCAACAACAGGGGGGGAAATAAATAAAAGGAAAAAAAGAAAGGGCAGCTTCATCCCCGAGTCTAAGGAGGGGAGTGGCTGCAGCTGCAGGAGCAGGACCCCCCCCGTTCACCAGCAGCACCTCATGGAAGAGCCTACAGCACATGGAGAGTGTCACACTACACAGCTCTTCAATCCCTCCAGGGATGGCCACTCCACCACTCCCTGGGCAGCCTGCTCCTGACAGCCCTTTTGGTGGAGGGATTTTAACCAATCTCCAAGCTAAATCACACCTGGCACAACCTGGGGCTGCTTCCTCTCATCCTGCTGCTTGTTACCTGAGAGGAGAGACTGACCCTGGCCTGGCTGCACGCTCCTGGCAGGGAGCTGAAGAGACAGTGAGGGTCCCTGAGCCTCCTTTTCTCCAGGCTGAGCCCCCCCAATTCCCTCAGCCACTCTTCGTATGATAACTGCTCTGGAACCTTCCCCAGTTCTGTTACTTTTCACTGAACAAAATTTTAGTTGTCTTTAACCTTTTTTCTCGCCTTTTACCCAGCACATCCATGAAATAAGTCAAGCAGAGGAATGGCTTGAAAGCCTGAAAGAAATCATTGCTGCAGCATTTAAATGGAGTGGCACCAGGATGATGTCAGAGCACTTCTTGCAGAGCTTTGGTGACTCCATCATGGGCAACTTCTGAGCTTAGAAAACCAGAAACCCAAAAGATAACCTGGGAGAGAGAGCTGCTCCTCCTTCCCTGCAAATAAACTGGAGATGCCAGAAGCAGAAGTTCTCCCAGGGATCTGAAGGCACTAGGGAGCAACAAAGGGGCAGTGGAGACCAGGTCCCAGGAGCCACCTCGGGGTACAGAGCTGTGGCTCTGGGGTTACCCTGGTCCCTCCAGGGCTGCTGAGGCACAGAGCTGAGCACCCCCAAAAGCAACTCTCCAAAGAGCAAATTGCTATTGTGTGAAGAAAAAAGCTACAAAAATTACCACCAATTTAGTGTAATTTAAAGGACAGCCTTGTCCAAGGAGACAATTAAGCATTTCTCAGAACAAAAAGGGAGGTAAACAGGATGAACAATAGATTTCTGAAGCCAGAGAGAGTGTGAAATCCCTCTTTTTATTAGTACTATCACAGAACTGCAATTAAAATTGTTGCCTGGAGGAAGGAAAGGGAAGATTTAACCCAGCCTGTTGGATGATCCCACCTCAGCACTGGCAGGACATGGTTCCACTGCTAACACAGACCTTCCAAAAGCCATTGAGGGACACAGGTGGTGGTGATTTCCACAGTGATCACAGGCAGCAGGGTGGGCACAGCAGAGCAGGAAAAGCAGCCTGTGATGGCCATGGCTACCTCGAGCCTTCAGGGCCAGCTAGGGACCATGAATATGGGGCGGCATGAGCAAAGGGCTGCTCTGGATTCCTGAGGACCTGCGAGCTACAGGCTGATGAGAGAAACTCATGTCCCACTCCTTACCATTCCCCGGAGCCCTCCCGTGTGAGATGATGAGCAAAAAGCTTGTTTGGATGATTAGGAGTGCTCCCTCCCTCTCCCTCTGCTGTCACCCTCCCAGGAAGCAAACCCTGCTTGCCATAATTGATGGACACAATTCCCTGCAATTAGTATTTCAGCAGCAGGCAGTTAACCCTCGGGGCAGAGCTGCATGTCTCTATTTGGCTTGCTCTGCCTGGCCCTGAATTCAGAGCAAGCTCTTCAGATTCCTGTTTGTCTGCTGACCCACCAGAGCAGGCAGCCTTCTGCTCCTCCATCCAAAAAAATCTCACTGCTCAGGGCAGCAACGTGCCCCCTCAATTTCCCTTGGATGCAGAACCCAAAAAACCCTGGGCCATGACAGCTTCCTGCTCCAGCAACAAGGCTGAGGTCCCTCCCCTGCCAGAGTGAGTGCAGGCACTAATGCAAAGCACCCTAATGACCCCAGAACCCAGGCTGATACTTAGACAAAAAGAGATTTGTTTATCCTCTAAATTCTCAATAATCTGCATTTATTTTAATTGGCACTCATGGCAAGAGCATTTACAGGCAGCAGCTGAGAAGGTGTAATTATGTTACTGGCTCAGGCACATGCACAGCCTAAGGGGATTCTGCTCACAGGATAAAAAGGCAAAAAACCCCAAAACCAAAAAAAGGGACAGCCATGAAGCCGTGGAACAGGCTGTCCAGAGAGGCTGTGGACTCCTCATCCCTGGAAGTGTTCAAGGCCAGGCCCTTGGTGTGGTGGAAGGTGTCCCTGCTTACAGCAAGGGGCTGGAATGAGGCTGTTATTCAGAATTTAAACCCTTTGAACCAAAGCAGTCTGTGATTCTGTCACTTCTCATGGTCTGGAGCAGACCCAGGCCAGCATGAAGGGCTTTGAACATCTCCAGAGAGCACAGACAGTGCTGGACAGGGGCTGAAGTGTGCTGGCATTTCCAGAGCAGGACAGCTGAGGGGCAGTGCCACCCCAGTGCTCTGCAAGGGAAATGTGGCAGAGAACCTTGCAGGGGTTATGAAATGCAGGAGTTTCCCTGGAAATATAAAAATTATATAATCATAAAATAACATGGGTTGGAAGGGACCTTAATGACAACTTTGTTTCAACCCCCTGCCATGGGCAGGGACACCTTCCACTCTCCCAGGCTGCTCCAAGCCCTGTCCAACCTGGCCTTGGGCACTTCCAGGGATCCAGGGGCAGCCACAGCTGCTCTGGGCACCCTGTGCCAGGGCCTCCCTACCCTCACAGGGAACAATTCCTTCCTAACATCTCATCTAAGCCTATTCTCTGTCAAATCTTCAATTTTTCCAACTCACATTTTCTAGACCTCCTGCACTGGTTGGTGCCTGAAGGTGTGGAAACACATTATGGCATTTCAGTGAGCCACCCTTCACAAGCTGAGTTCTCTTGCTCCAAACAAAAGGTGAAATGTGTTGACTTTACACTTAAAGGCAATTTAAGCCAAGACCTTGGGTTTGCAGTTGGGTTGATCCAGTAGCATGCACAGGGGCCATGGCAGCTCAACACCACCACTGGCAGCTCATGGAGATGCTGTTCCCCAAACTACAGCTAATTGTGTTCATACCTCCCATATTCTAATTAAAGCTTGGTTTTCTTTTTCCTCCTCACAAAATAAATGGCCAATCTTTACCAGCTGAACTCTGTCCTAGAAAACTTTTTGCTTTTGAATAGTAATTTCTTTTCAGATCATTTTTAACAATATCGCATCATGCCTCAACCTCTATCTTAAATCCTCCCTGTCCTGGATATATTAACAATAACAGCCTGGTCAGAATATTTAAATGAAAAAATGAAAAAAAAACCCCATCCAGATTAACCACTAGTAAAATAACAAACCGTGTACCACCACTTGCCCAAATAAACAAGGAAATGCCAGAACACAAATGGGGAACTTCACCTGCACAAATTTCCTCAGCCCCAGTGTAACAGGGCAGAGGCATCCCTGAGGCTTGGGGCTGCACCAGATACTGCAGGGTCAGAGACAATGCCCCCACTGCCAGCCTTTCCCCCTGCCCAGCACCCCTGTGTACCATCACACTGCCAGCCTGACTCAGAGGAGCCAGCTCCTGGAGTGTAATTTGTTATTCTGTTACGGTCATTTTCTATATTAATTTTATCCAGCACCAAAAGCCCTTTCATATGTTAAACTCTAATTCATATGCTAATACCCAATTTATGGCAAGTTAATTATTTTTTGTCCAATTTATTACTCGGTGCTCGTTGAGGACGGGAGAGGCGGCAGCAGGCGGATTTTGGCACCCGGCCGTGCGGGCGGGCAGGGCTGAGCCAGGTCCGTCCCATTTCCCAGCTGTGATCCATAGGGGACATCCCTGAAACCTGCTCGGGGCTGACCCAGCCGTCCCAGGCCCTCCAGCTGTTTCCTTGCTGTGGCACCTCTGGCAGAGGCTGGGGAAGGCTGCTCCGACGCTGGGACCGGCACCTCTCGAACCGCCAGAGCCGCTCCTCTCACGGCTTGGGCTTGTCCCAGTGCTCCAGGGCCTGTGCCGAGCAGTGGGGATTTCTGGGAAAAATGGGATTGTCACACGAGTAATGGAACGATCCAGGCGGAAATCAGAGAGGAATGGAACAGGCTCCCACCTGTGCTCACAGCTGCCTCGTTCTGCCATCCCATTCCATGGGTTTGGCCCGTCCTGCTCTGTGCAGTGAACGTGGAGCAGTGGCTGCAGGTCCCCACAGACAGGCAGCAGGGCATGGGGACAGCCAGGGGTGCCCCAGTGCCCACGCTGAGTGCACAGCCCACCTCCATCGCATTGTTCCACCTTCCCTCTGTCCCAGAAGAGTTTAGCACATTGGGAAGAGCACGCACACCTCGGCCATGAGCGTGTGGCCAGAGCTGTGATCACAGGGACACACAGGAGCTCAGAGCAGTCCCCTGGCCCCAAGTCCCCATTCCCCAGCCTGCCACCACCACCACGGCCTGCACGGGTGGCAGTGATCCTCCAGCACCACACCAGAGCCAGGCACAAAAACACATGAAGGGGGCACAGAGCAAGGATGGAGAGCATATGCTAAACATAAAAAAACCCACCATAGCAGTTTAGCCTTCACCATTTTTTTTACCAGTCTATTTTCTGCTTGAGGAAGCAGGTGCATTTCCCATCCTCACAGCATCAGCAGCCGACAGGCTGTCAGAGGTGTGATGGCTCCAGGACAGTTGCACTGCCTGGGATTTCACATTCCTGACACATCCGATAATTATGCCAAATGAGCTCACCTCATCTTCAGCCCTGTGAGCTGCACAGATTAAATTAAGTGAAAGCTGTTAGTGTCACAGACAGGAAGGCAGCCGGGGAGAGGCACCAACACCCCGCTGTGCAGTGGGATGGGGCTCAGGGTGAGCAGAGGATCCACCTGGGCCCCTCTGCCTGCTCCCAGCTCCCAGCACTGCCCTGGGACAGACAGACAACATCTCTCTCCCCTTCCCCACAGCTTCTCCATCTCCCCAGCTCTCTTTTCAATTAACCCTTTTTCTCAAATCCCGCACGTAACACCCCAGCCCATCCAGGGGATTTTGAGCATATTTATTTTTGATTCTCCATCTTCCATTTTTAGCGTGGAAACCTTTACGACTTCTTCCAACGATATGAAGGAGCTTCCACTAGGCAAAATGAAGCTGTAACTCCCTCAAGCTAAACTCCAAATTCATTTCATAATCCTTAGATAAAAGCTTAGAAGGCAGAATATTCATTACCAACCCGGGCTCCATGAGCAGCCGGGGTAGTAATGGAATGGAGCGGATTTGACACAGGGGATGTTGCTACAGAAATTAGTCTGTCATAAGATTACAGGGACTAAGTGTTATTGGGTGATAAGGTGTGATGTGTTAATATTAAATTATCTCACCAGTTAAAAAAAAATTTAAAAAAAAAAGGCACTGATGAAACTCACATTTATTAAAAGCCTTGAGTATGATATTAAAAGATCTAAGATAAACCAGTTTATTTCTGTGCTGGAGACCAAATTGAAAACATTCTCCAGGAGGGATTCCTTTGAATGGAGCATTACAACAATAAAACAACAACAACAAAAAAGAGCCTTTAATAAATGTTGGGGCTAAAGAAGCCTTAAATATTCCAGACTAATCTCTCTTGGGAGAGTTCATTAACCCTTCATTCCCTTCCTTGTTGCATCAAAACAGGGATTAACTAGATAGTGTTTCCATAAAGCTCTGTACATCCCAAACTCTCTGCCTGTAGCAAGAGAACAACAATCACATTGTGCTTTGTGTGACACAAGGCTGGGATAGGATGCTTACAAAGGTTTCTGAAAAACAAAACGAAACAAAAAAACAAATAAACCAAAGCACAAAGCTTAAGTGATTTGTCCAAGTCACCAGGACCAGCAAGATAACAACAGGGCCATTGGGTATCTGGAGTTTGCTTAAAAATTTGATTTGTTGCCATCAGACAGCAACAAATAACAGTGGGAGCTGATGTGCATTTGTTCTGAGCTGCGTGGTCACATCCATCATGCCCGCTCCCTGCTCATCCACTCACCAGTTTAAGTCACCATGGAGAGCCCAGGGTGAATTCATGGCTGAATTTGGGGGACATTGGGACAAGGAGGGATTTTTGAGGCGGGCATGGAGCAGCCAGGCCACAGTAAAGGGATGGAGGCTCCAGGGAGCACAGCTTTGACTCACATAACCCTACAGACCCTAGCAGTGAGAGCTGGGGACTTTGTGGGTCACCCTGCCCTGCAGATCATGCACAGAGCTCCCTTGGGAGCCCCAGCCTTGCATTGCCAGGGGGATTCACCTGGAGTTACACCTAGGTCAGAAATTAGAAGAGGTTCTCTAATCCCTTGGAGCACTAAAGCAAGAAATATAATTAGCTTTAAAAGGCTGGTAAGTTCATGAAAATAAAAATAAGCCACTACCTTCAAGTAGGACAGACGGGATCCACCAGCCCACACTCCCCACAGGCATTTCCCTGTCTCTCTCACCCACAGCAAATTGTTGCCCCCAGGGAAGGAAGGATCTGTAAATATGGTGTACAGTCCTAAGCCTCCCAGATCCCTAAAGGAGCCTCGAGGAAGTGGTCTATAAACTCCTAAAAAAAAAACCCTTGTGGTGTTTTCTCAAATCCCAGCAGTTTTTCCTTTCCCCCTTGAGAAAACCCAGTGCTCTTTCCCCCCATGGTTGAGGAGGAAGGTGATGGTGCCAGCACTGCCAGGCTGCCCTGTGAGGGGTGCAGGGAGCAGCACCTTGCCTGGGGAGGGCAGAGCTGGGCAGGCAGAGAGCAGCCCCTCCCTGCCCACCCACAGCTGCTTTTCAGAGGGTCCAAATTATTGCACACCCTGCAGCTCCTGAGCCCGTGGTTTGTCCTGTCTCCATCCCGTCGTGTTTCCCTCTCCTTGTTTAATTCCTTGCCGTTGTACAAAGTCAAGGCACAGCCCCCACTCTCCTGGAGGATAAAACCACCTCTCCCCCTGCCCACACCCCCTGCAAGCTGGCAGTGAGGACCTCCCACCCTCTGCCCTGGGATGAATGGCAGCTCTCAGGCTCCAGAGATGCCACAAGTGGCACGATCTGCCTGTGACCCAGCCGACTGAATAATTCAAATCTTTTCAAATCCGGCTGCATTGCCTCTCACTTCTCTTTGCTCTGGTGCACTTGGCACAGCTCTGGCTTCATGTGAAGCATAGGAGCTGCAGATGAACCTGCACTACCCCCACACCGACTTCTGACCTGCAGATTATTCCATCCCGAGCTGCGCGAGACCTGCCCTGAAATCAAACCATGAGGAAGAAAAGAAGATAAAATTTTCTCCCCAGTTACAGCAAATTCTACAGTGGCTGGATGCTTCTGTTCTCTCTGCACAAAGGATTACATTTTTAAAAATATTCTTTCTTTGAAATCTTTTGTGACCCTTGAGCAGCATAAAAATGCAGCCCGGGGATGCCGAGCAAGGCTGGAGATCCACTGGGGGGGACTCAGAAGCGAGCACGGTGTTGGCGCTTAACAAATAATAAATAACCAGCATTAATTATTGATCACAACCCCAGCTAATCAAGCTCCATCCCTGTGGTTAGCACGCTCTCAAAGCCCCCTTTGACAGAGCCCACGGATGGCCTTGCAGCATGTGCCTGCCTGGCGCGCGGCTCCCCGGGAACCGGCGGATGCTGAGCAGGGATTCGGGAAGATGACACCCCCACACAGGCAGCCTGCCCGCCTCCAGGCTCCCAAGGATGTCTGCACATCCAGAGCGTGCCCAGCTTCCAGGGAAGCAGGGCTGTGGGAGCACCCGGGGCGCGGGTGGGCTGGAAGGGGCTGGCACAGTCTGGAATTACGGCGGAGCAAAGCGCGGAGCTCTGCCTTTGGCCGCACGGGGGTTTCAACCTTACAGCTCTGGAATGCAGCCAAGAGAGTGCCCAGGAGAGCCTCCCCATGCAGGGATGCACAACCCAGACCCAGCGAGGTTCTGCCTCTTGGTCAGACCCTTCCAGGGAGCCCCAGCTCCAGTCCCACGGGCCAACACCTGTGTGTGGGTCAGGGCAAGCTCCCACAGGGACCACAAGCCCACCACAGTCGCCTCTTGCCCTCCACCCACCCATGGCAGTGGTTCCTGCTCCGGCCAGGAAGAGAGAAGAGATAATGCCTCTTTCCACCACTGCCTGCCCCAATTTCACAAACGATTTGTGGAAGTGCAATACAAGGGAACTCTGTCCCGTGGTCCTGACAGGAGCTGCCTGCCTGCTCCCTTTGCAGGGATGTTAAATCCTGTTATTAAATGCAAGCCATTGTCGGGATGTCACTGTTGCCTCCTGATGAAGCTCTACACCTGTGCAGACAGCCAGCCCCCATTAGCTTATTTACTATTCATTATGAATGTTCCAAATGGATTTGCCTCATCCTAATCTCTCTATGGTTAGAGGATTTGCTTTCTCTGGGTGAGTTCAGGGCACTGGACCTCACTCCCTCCTTTCCCAGAGATGTGTAGGAATCCCCATTGCCATCCTGCCCCAGAACATGCATAATCTGAGGGGAAGAAAAAAAGAAAATATGAGGGTTTTGCTCATCATGTCCATGAGTTTTCTTCAGGGAGGAGAAAAATCAGAGCTGGAAGTCAGCAGAACAAACAGGATCTTACCAGGAGCAGGGGAGGGACTTGAATTCCATATTCCTTGCAACAGGAGATGCATCGAGCCCACCCCTTCCCTCTGAGCTTCCCAAACATGCCAACTACTTAGCAAGTAAGAATAAAAGCCAAAAAGATTTGCCGAAGGAAGAGTTAAATACACATTGCAAGTCCTAAAAGCAACATTTCTGGAAGCTTTGATAACTCTGCAAACAGAAGATTGTGCAAATGTTTTACCCACATTCACATTTCCCAGTAGATGCACCCTTCCTCCAGACAATTTATGAGCCTTCACCCAAACCAAACATCCATCTTTCTTTCAAAGGCATTATGACCCTTTCTAAAATCTCCTTGAAAATGTCCATTTCAGTGATTCTTTCTTGCTGGAAGCAATAATGCAAGTTCCAAGAGCTTAAAAAAAAAAAAATCAGACCTTCTCAAAATACATGAGATGAGGTTAAAAATCAGGAGGCGTTCATGTGACTTGCACAGGTCTTTCATTTCAGGACACCATGGGATTGGCAGCAGCCCATTCCCAAGGGAGGATTGACTTTCCAGGGCAATTCTGGCTGGAGAGAGATGGGAATGTGCTGGTCCCCATCTTTCCCTCCTACAGGAAAGGACAAAGACATCTCACAAGCCACGTGCCATTTTTAACTCTCCTCTACTGATATTTAAGCACCCACCACTGCTTCTCACTCTGGGGAGTCCTCCCCACTCAACACCAACCACGAGTGTGGCCAAAAGTTTGAATTTGCTTTTTGCCAGGTGTGTTGGGAAAGCTGCTGCAGGGACAGATCCCAGCCAGGGACCCGGGCACAGTGACACAGACATCTCCCAGAAATCAGGGCAGAGTCCCTGGGAGCAGAGCTGCCTCCTGCCTTAGACAAGTTTCCTGATCACATTGTATTCCCTCCTGCTCAGGCAATATGCATTTGCTAATTTGTGCTGGAAAAGAGGGAATTCAGTATTCCCTCCCTCGCTGCGTGGGGAATAGCCCAAATTTTCCAGAAATCTCCCCTGACTTGTCCTTTAAATAAAGCTTAAATAATGCCACACTGTCCTTTAGGCAGCTTATGTCAGATATATTAAGAAATACAAATATATATTAACACACAGAGAAAATATACACAATACCCTCTTTGAAGCTGCCCAGCAAGTACAGCAGGAAAACACACCAATTTTCAAATATCTACAGATGAATATTGTGGGTCAGGCCATTAACCCTTCCTTATCCCCACAGGACCCCGACAGACACTTTGGAGAGCTGCTCCATTGCAAGGCTCTGGCCCTGGGCAGCCCCATCCCTGCTCTCCCTCTCTCATTATTACCCAAGGGGTCAGGCAGAGCACAATGGAAAATGCTGTGGTTATTTCCTGGGAGGGAGCAAAGGGAGCCTTTCAGCCTGGTGATGCTGGGAGCTTTGTTTTCCATCAGATAAGGAATCAGTCCTGGCTGGAGCCACGGTCAGTCCCACAGGGAAGGGAGGCAGGGAGTGGCTGAGACCCTCCTGCTCCATGGACAGACCCAACCAATGCCCCCAAGCTCTGGTCATTGCAGCCACGACCCTCCTTTCTGGTAGCCACCAGCTGCTAAAGGTCCCCAGAGCATCCCACGATCTGGGTCTCTTTTTAAAATCATCCCCGCGGTGGGTAATGCACATTCCCATCCCTGCAGGGGAGGAGGAGGGTGCTGGGGACATAGATGTCCCAGGAGGAGACAGGATGGGGCTGCTCAGGGGCCAAACATCATTTCCACCCCATTCCCACCCAAGCTGGAGCTTTTCATCGTCCACAGCAAGCCAAACAGGGCTGGGGATTTTCCCTCTGCTCTTGTCATGCCTTTGGTCCACGGAGCATCCTAGAGCTTCACAGATCTCATGTTGCTCCAGGGTTTAAGGCAGACTCTCGCTGCCTGACTCAAGGGATGTGGAAATCAGCATAAAATGGGATTTAGAGAGCAGAGCTGTCACTGGGGATAACCGCGAGCAGAACAGGGGTGTCTGCAGGAGCCGGGGACCCTGCCCGGCTGCACGCTGTGCTGCTGCCCTCCCACACCCGTGTGACGAGCGCTCCGGGAAGGAAGAGGCATCCAGGAGAGAAATCCTCCCTGCCCGTGGGGCCGAGCATCCCTTCTGCCCCGGTGTCCCTGCTCAGCTGTCCCCGGGGCCGCGGGGACCCGAGCCCGGCTCCTGGCGGAGCAGAGCAGGAAAGGGCCTGGCACGGACAGGCTCTTCTCTCTCAACGCCATCGATTATTTCTGTAATCAGCACCTCGTTGCCGAAACTGAACATCCATTATTACAGGATCCTAAAACAAAAATAACCCGAGGCAGGGAAAAAGATCTAAGTCAGACCCGCTCCTGAGCCGTGCGCGTTGGGTCAGTGCCATCTAGAGGCAGCAAACCAGTCCAAAACGCCCCAAAACAGCCACATCCCAGGCTCCTCGCGCTGTTCGGAGACCTTGCGGCCCCGGAATGTTGGGAAGGGAGCTCGGAGGGGATGGTCTGTCCCGTCCCGCTGGGACAGAGCCACAGGTCCTGCCTGCTGTCCCGTGGGCACCGAGGCGGGAGCCGCACCGCGGGCAGGCAGCCTGGCGAGCGAGCAGCGCTGCACCCCGCACCCCAGGGCGACATCCGCACCCCAGGGCGACATCCCGCACCCCAGGGCGACATCTCGCACCACATCCCACATCCCAGCACCACATCCTGCACCCCTGGGCAACATCCTGCACCCCAACACGAGATCCCGCACCCCAGGGCGACATCCCGCACCCCAGGGCGACATCCTGCACCCCAGAACC
>VWZV01014951.1:1641666-1677833 GCA_013397155.1 Irena cyanogastra
TTTTTTTTTCTCTTTCTTTCTTTCACCGATGGAAAGTTCAGGAAAAAAATACCAAACGAGAAAATGAGGGATGAGCAAACGCCACATCGTTGCCGTCGGTGGGATCCGGGCTGGGGGTGTAGCTGCCCGTGCTGCCCTGCCTCGTGCTCACACACTTTTAGGCACCTTATTGCAGTGTGACAAACCTGCCCACGGGACCCAGCTGGCCCCCCAGCCTGGCATCCCCAAAAACGGCTGCAGACACCCCCGGGGTTTATAGCTGGTCTGCAGATAAGGCCAGGATAAAGCTTGTACCAGCTCCCTAACTGGGAATAAATCCTTGTCATCATCCAGCCCAAAGAAGCCTCTGGCACAACCCAGGTGGTCCCTGCTCCCATCTCCCCAGGAGCAGCAAAGGTCTCCAGCTCCAAAAGGATCTCCTCTGTGCAAATTTCCATTCACTTCTGTTCACTTCTTCCCCCCCTTCCCCCCCCAAAAAAAAAATAAAAATTTCTCCTCAACACATCTAAGAGCAAGGAGCCTGCATAATGAAAGAATAAAATTGCCTCCTGTGCCTGGAAACGCTGTCCTATTTTGCAATGATTAACTCACTGTATTTGCATACTGCCCATTCCTGGCTAAAGACTCTGGGGGACAGTTTCCAAACACTTTTTAATCTCACACGGAGCCTGCACGCAGTGTTGTCATTTCCTGACAACCCCCAGTGCGGCTGCATCTGGCAAGCTCCACTTTTGCTCCCTTTTATTGATATTATTTCATATTTCCACTGCTGGCTTGCCCACAGCCAGGGCCCTGCCATGCTGGGTGCTGCACTAATGAGAAGGATGATGCTTCCCTCACCGTGGAACATTGCTGCATAAATCAAGTGGTGCTCACATGAGAAATGGGCTATTAAGACCCATCATGAGGGCATCATGGCTTTTGCTGAGTTTTCATTCCCATGCTCCCTGTTGGGGTCTCAGGAATTGCTGTTCCTTTTCTCCCCTGAGCTTTGCAGTGAAGGTTTCCTGGGACAGAATCTCCCCAAATCACCTAAACATCCCAAGGTGGAACCTATCTACTGGTACCTGTTGATGAAAAGCAATGGGTCAGCCCATGCAACTCCAAATTGTGCATTATACACCCCAGGATCTCAGGGGAAGTGTAGGAGCACCAGTGTCCTTGGGGCTGGGAAAGCAATTGGAAATCAAAAGGGTTGGGCACTCTCTAATCGCTATAGCAGGGTCTTATTAAGCAAATTATTACAGAGCAAGTAAATAAAGCAGCAGGAATCAAAGTGGTAATCAATAGGATGGTTTGGTCCAGGGCAGCCTGGGCACAGCCTCGTGCAGGCCCCACAGAGCTGCCAAAGCTGTGCCACAGCCAGCACTGAGGGGGACACCCCAGTGCACTGAGCTTGAGGGGGAGCCAAGTGGGAATTAATAAAACAAAGCCCAACAAAGAGCTAGGCACAGGCTGGGATAGCAGAGTCTCAGGGCTCTCCACACCCTTTCACATTGTCCCACTTGCACACTGGCCTCACTGCAGCCTTTGCCATGAGATATCCCCCACGGGCAGGCAGCAGCAGAGGGCAGCAGGTGCCCCCTTTATTGCCCCTTTTCTGCTCCCAAAGCACCAGCAGCCCCCTTTAGCTGTGATCTGTTGCAGCCCCCTTCAGCACAGGACAGCAGAGAGGGAAGGAGCCTCACTGGGAGTGCCTGATCTCCCGTGTTGCACTTTTCCATCTGTGCAGATGCAGGAGCCAGCACGGAGCCCTTGGAAAGCCTCCCGAGCACCCAAGGCAGAGCTCTCCATCTCCACCTGAGCCTGCCCTGCTTGCCGTGCCAAGCTGGAGTGCAGCATCCTTTGTGGCCAGGCTGTGGGCACAGTGCTGTGCTGCCCCAGCAGCACAGAGCATCCCCCAGTCCCAGCACAACCCCTGCAGCCTCGGGGCTCACCCAAACCCCTCTGCCCTGCACAGCACTGTATTGGTGGGGCTGGAGGCGATCAAACCCTGGATATTTGTTAACAGAGCCCAGCAGAAGCGAGAGGAGCCCGGGTGCCCTGGCAGGGATAAATCCCAGGGCAGAGGCAGCAGTGATGAACGTGCTGGGTGTGCTCGGGCTGCACTCACCAGGGCCAGCACAGCAGCACGGCCAAGACTGAGGACATCGATTAACTGCCTTGGGAGTGTTGTTTGTGAGTGACCCGTGCCCAGAGGGAGCAGTGCTTTCGTGCTTTCCACCTCCCTTTGTTCCTTCTCATCTCCTTTCTCCCCAGCCTGATCTCAGCAGGAAAGGGTCACTATTTGTCCCCCTCCATGCAAACAGGGAGCAGAACCCTCCCTCCCCAGACCACAGACAGCCCTGCACTGCTCGGTGCTCCAGGGAAGTGTCAGTGTCCAATACGTCCCAGATTTCCTGGGAAGTGTCAGTGTCCAATATGTCCTGGATTTCCTGGGAAGTGTCAGTGTCCAATACATCCCAGATTTCCTGGGAAGTGTCAGTGTCCAATACGTCCTGGATTTCCTGGGAAGTGTCAGTGTCCAATATGTCCTGGATTTCCTGGGAAGTGTCAGTGTCCAATATGTCCTGGATTTCCTGGGAAGTGTCAGTGTCCAATATGTCCTGGATTTCCTGGGAAGTGTCAGTGTCCAACATGTCCCGGATTTCTTGCTGCAGCAGCCCGGCTGTAATCAGCTTTGGATTACCACAGTCTCCTAAAGTACCAGGCTCTGATAACATCCCTTCTGTCACTGACTCGCTAAATCTCCCCAGTCACGCAGATAGTTTCCCCCCAGCAACCCAGCAACAATTACTAGGAAGGGAGAAGAACCCCAAAACAGAAAAAAAAAAGGAGTTAATAATGAGGGGAAAGCCAGATGCTGTTGCAGTGAGCAACTGGGGGCTGGTTTGTGCAGCAGCACAAAGCCAAGAGGATATGCAGTGAAATCAGACAGCAGTGAATTTCAAACTGACCACTTCCCACAACGTGTCATTAACCTCCAGAAGATGCTGCCACAAATTATCTCCGAGGTCTCAGTGGTGCAGGGCTCAGGCTGATCAGAGGCTCAGATTGATGGTGAGAGCAGGCACGGCCACCTGAAGAATGAGAGAAAAAATGCTGTGTGGGTTACAGGGGTTTATCCTTTAGGACACAGTCCTAGGGTTGTCTGAGCACATAAAGAATTTCCCTTTTCTCAACCATCACTATTTTCTCCCATGCTTTTTTAGAAGCAGCAGGAGCATCCTCTGCAGCAGCTGCTCCTGTCCCAGTGCTTTGAGCAGCCTGGTGTGTGCTTCTCATCTCTGATTTTCCAGCAAGCCCCCAGGGGCTCCTTGCCTGAGCTCCTTGTACATCAGGATGTCCTTTGGTCCCCAGCTTCCCAGGAGGTGCTGTTTTCCAGCAGGAACATGCTCTAGGGAGGAGCTGCACCCACACCAGCACAGCCCATGCACTGCAGGGTCACAGCACACCAGGGCCAGCTCCTCTCCCCATCATGGACTGGAAAGTGGAGATCCTGAAAATCAATGATCACTGTTTCCCAACACTTCTCATCCCACTTAATTCTGGGTTTAAACAACCTTGCAGAAGGGTTTTTATCAATTTGGTTGCCTCAGTGGTGAAACTCAGGTGATGTAGGAAAGAGATGGGGCCCAAAAATAACTGCAGCAGCCAGAAAACGGATAGAGGTTATTAATAATTTTTTAAAAGTCTGTCCTTTGTGGTGCCTGGAGTACCTCCCACACTACAGCTGTGAGGGACAAACAGCCCTGACATGGAGCAGCACAAAGAAAACTGTCTCCCACTGGGCTGGGACATGGAGAGTGACACTGGTGCTGTCACTAGGGACCACATTTTGCAGCATGAATGTCTTTAAAATCAAAGGGCTGGGAGAGCAGGTGCTCATGGTGCAGGAACAGCACAGTCCCAAGGGGACACTTTGGCCCCCAGTGCTGTCCAAAAAGCTTCACCCCCACATCACACAGCACCTGTGCAGCTCACAGTGAGCACCACAGCCCCTGGGGGGACACGTGGCAGGGCCACTGCTAACAAAGCACGAAGTGTCCCAAAGTGACCCTGCAGTGCCCCTTGTCACCCTGGCCGAGCAGCGAGGGCAGGGACAGCCAGCAGCAGGGGGCTCTCAGCCCAGCCAGGCACGAAGGACATAAAGGAGGAGAAAACAGCTGACAGACAGCAGCGTGAGGAACTTCACAGGCTCTGGCTTTCGTCCCTCTGCACAGCCAGGGGGGAAGGACAAAGGGAAAAGCCCAGCACCTCTGCGGGGACACAGCGCTGCCTCCACTGTGGCACGCAGGTCTCAGCTTTGCCACGCTGGGCAAAGGCAGCTGGGGGGTTTAAACTCTTTAATATTTTCAAAGGAGAGATAAGGTAAATCCTCCAGGCCCCGAGCAAGGCTCCCACTGGACCCCACAGGAGTTTCGCCTCAATACCGCAGGATTATTATAGCCGGAATATTTCTGTGGATTCAAATCTCAGGCTTTTCATACACAGCCTGTAGCTGCAAGTTTTGTCAGTGAATAGTCCCGATAAAGCCTTCCTGATTTCCCCCCCGTTTTAATATAATTGGTATTTCTCTCCCTGTAATCCAGGCAACTCCTTTTCTATGCCATTTCACACCAGCACTGAGGATTTACTTTTTTCCTCACTAAAGTGAAAAATCAGTTTCTCCACCCTGTGCTCCAGGTGTTCCTTTTCCACCTGAACAAGCCCCGGGTGGGCCCTCTGAGAGTGCCACAGGGACCCCAAAGCTGAGTGGGAAGAGAAGAGCAATCCCAGCCCTGTGGCATCACACCCAGCCCAGAGGAAAGGCAATCACGGTCAGAAAAGTGGGAGTGGATTTTGTAGCCACCACGCACTGTTAAACTGCTGCCCAGCAGAGTCTGACCTTGTTGGTGGAGGCACAGGACACCCCTGGATGGTCTGTGAGGCTGGGTCACCCCAGGAGCTGTGGCGCTGGGTGAAACACCCGGCCCCAAGGCTCGGGGACAGGGCAGTGACAGTGCTGGGGACTTGCTGCAGGCAGTGGTCACACCCTGTCCCAGCTGCTGGGGGTTTCAGGCAGCAGAATTAAACCTGTCCATTCGGCTCAGTGCCCTGAGCTGCTCAGCAGCTTTGCCAGCTCCTCCTGCAGGGCAAGGGGTGAGGGCTGCAGGGAATGCTGCCCACTAAGAGATGCTGGAACAGCTTCTGGAGGAAGGGATTTCTAACTGGTGGTCTCCTCTGGGTCATCAGCATCCATGACACCTCCTCTTAGTGATGTCCTGAGACATGCCAGCACCCAGCAAAAAGGTGAAGCTGGGAAGTTCCTTTAAAAAATGCTGTGTACAACTGCAAGGTGATACTTCAGAGAGGTTCCAGAGGCTGTATCCTCTCTCCTATGGACCAGCACAGAGGAAAATTGAGCCTGAGAGGAGGAAAGTAAATTTCCTTGCTGGCACAGTGCTGTGCTGCCCAGAGGTCTGTGAAGGAGCTTTGTCCTGAAGGGCTGAGCTTCACCTGGGGGATCATCTGCAGGCACAGCCCGACTCTCTTCCAGGCAAGGAGGGATCAGCACTGCCAGCAGAGCCCTGGAGCAAAGGGGGAGGAAGAGGAGTGAGCCTGCAAAGCCCAGGTGATGTGTAAATCATGCAGAGCAGCTCAACAGCATTTCCCTACAAATCCAGGCAGCCACACTTGCAAACACCTCCAGTTCAACAGCAGATTTCTCACCAGCTCAGCAAAGCCCCCCTCCTCAGGCACTGGCTGCTCTGAATGGCCTCTGCTGCCTGGGCTGGGGGAGAAACAGCACCTGCAGCCACAGAGATGGAGTGTCAGGGGTCCCTGAAAATACCCAGAACAGAGCTGGAGACAGCCCTGATGTTCCTGCCCATCTGTGTTTCAGTGCTTGGCCCTCTCCACTCCCACATCACACAGGGACACCTAGAGACCCCCTGCATCAGCTCTAGGGAAGAAAAAAATACATTATCCATAGAGGAATCAGCAGTCTTTCTAGCTGGGTGTGTCAGCCAGGGTGTGGCTCACCAGGCTGGGTTATCCCAGGCAAGGAGGCTGCCCAGCACCCAGCCCCCAACTCTCTTTGGAGCTGGATGAAAGAGTGGCACAGCACCCCAGGGAGGTGGATTAGCACTGAGGCTGGCACACAAACCCCCTGTGTGTGTGGCAAGGTGAGCTGGGGTCAGTCTCTGCTCCCAGACACTGCTTTTCCACTCCTGGGGCAAGTCCCATCCCATCCCCACTCCCATCCCCATCCCCATCCCCATGCCACCAATCACTCTCCTTGCCAGCTCTTCCCAGCTTGTTAAAACCAGATTAAGCTTCTGGGTTCAATTTACTTTCAGCCCCTCTGTAGCTAGTGGTAAAAAGTACAATGCTCCCTTTGCACCTGTAAAAATCAGGCTCCAGCTGTCCCTTGGATTCTCATATTCCTCTGTATTTCAGAAATGGTGAAGTGCATCACTGTGAGCCAATCCCCACAGCTGTGGGTGCCACACCAGCATTCCTCTGCCCACCAGGAGTATTTTCTTCCACCCTACAGGGAGCCACAGCAATAAACAGAATCTCTTCAGACACAGCAACACATTTCAGCCTTACACTTGCTACTCCCTGCTTTTACAGCAAAGAGGTGCCATGGAAATAAAGCGCTGAGTGCTTCTGTCCTGCTCCTGTCCCCAGGTCCCAGATCCCTGGTCTTCTTCCATGTCTCACATCCCTACAGTGTCCATCCCTCTGCCTACCCTTGGGGTCAGGAGCTCCCAAAGAGAAATACAGGATTTTGAGATTGAACAGTAGGGAAAAACAATTTGGGAGATCAGAAACAAGCAGCAGCAGATACCTCAGATCACTCTGGAGACTGTGCATGACCACTGAGTCCCTCTTCCATGGACAAGTTTTCAACTTAGGCAGGCACAGAACGTCTGGAAGAGCTGTTCATTGAATGTAAAATTACTCCACAACTTATACCAAGAATGTACATGTACCTCTGATTTCTCCACAACTTATACCAAGAATGTACATGTACCTCTGATTTCCCTCAGCAGGATAGGAGAGCTGGCATAATGACACCCTGCAGCAAAAGGCCCTTCCACTACTTCATCCTGAACCTGCAAATTTATTCCCTCTGCTGAAGGACTGCACATGCTCCCACTGGAAGGGACCATCAGGAACAGCTGTGGAGCTGCAAAAAGCCCTGGCTCCTTCCTGCCAGGGGTACAGGTGCTGGTATTTGCTGCACCTGCAGATGCAGCTCATGGCCAGAGATCAGGGGCTCTGCTCTGAGAGCACCATTAGCACATCATCAGCTGCCATCTCTGCTGAAGGGAATTCATTTTTTATTTGGTTTTATCAACCGTCACACATCTAGACCAGACGCCTGTGTTTGCGGCTCACGCACAGGGAAAGATGAAATCACCACATCTGCCTGTTGAAGACATTGGCAATCCCAGTGTGCCATGTTTAATAACATCTGCCCCGTTATTAAACAGTGGTCCCAAACCCACTGGTACAGGGCAAGCAGTTTCCTAGAGGGTGGGAGAGCCCAACTAACCCTCCACCCTGCCTCCAGCACACCCCCTCCAGAGCTCACCCTGCTTCTCTCTCACCTGTCTGGGACAGGGTCTCATTCCTGATGCAGGAAGCCATCACATCTGATTTATTGCATTCAATCAGGAGAAGGAATTTAAAACAGAAAGTTTATGCAGAGACAAGTTTTGGAATGTTTCTGTGTCTCTACCTTTGTTCCCAAAAGGTTGGGACTTGTTTTGAGTGGAAGAGGCAATTTGGGACAGTTTGCAGCTACCCCTGGGGCACAGCAGAAGCTGAGAATCTGAGCTAAAGTGCACCTTAATGATGTGCCCTTGTGCATCCTTTCAAATACCTGCATCTTAATTACTTCAGAGGACAAATTTCTGATGCTGGAAATGCAGCTAACCCAGCTGGGGTGTCTTTCATGCCTTCCCATCTCATTTTGCCACTGTTTCCTTCAAAGCAAGCCATAAAGCCAAAGCCATTTCCTTTAATGCACTTGATGGGGGTTTGATGTGAGTGGTGGGCTCTTTCATCTGCTGCTTCTTCAAAAAGGGCTGGAGATAAAAGGATGAGGGGAGAAGGGATCCTGGTGCACGTGCCTGCTGCTCCCGGAGACTCAGCTCAGCACTCGCTCCATCAGCACGGCCCACGTGCTCCCACGTCACAGCTCCAGCTCCAGGCCACTCCTGGTGGCCTTTGCTGTGGCACTGGGATGCTCTGTCACAGCCACCTGCATCAGCAAAAGCACAGGAGGATGGGGACAGGGCCAGCCAGCTTGTCTTGCTGGGAGCAGCTCCCAGCTGAACTTTGGTTCTCGTGGCAGAGGGATCCGGGCGGTTTGGGGCACCACGATCCCACTGTGAGCCACATTTCTGCAGCTCAGCCCACCCTGACTGTGCCAGCACAGCTGGCAGGGCAGGGCAGGGCAGGGCAGGGCCCCCGGACCCTCATTCCCTCAGCCTTCCCCCCAGCCTCTCAGGGATGCCCTGGCAGTTTTTCCCCACTGCTGTGCTGTGGATTCACCCCTCCCAGCAGGAGGAGAGCTGGGGTTGTGAGGAGGCTGTTCCACGCCTCTGCTGCTGAGGGGCTGAGTGACCAGGGAAAAGCAGCAGCAGATGGGCCAGGCTGGGGCAGGGCAGCTTCTCTACCCCAGTTTTGTCTCTTTCTTGCTGTTTGTGAAGGGCTCTGAGCTTCCCCTTGTCCCTCCCCACACGCCTGGGGACATCTCCCTCCCCTTGCCATCGTGCACCCCACGGGCACCAGGCAGCATTCCAGCATCCCTCCTTGCCTTGGCTTTTGAACAACTCCTCAAGTGCCTTCAATCTCAACCTCAACAGGGGTAGAAGAAAAGCCAAAAACCAGCACCTGGGACGTGCAGGTGCCACCTGAGCCCAGCACGGGTCCCAGGGACAGCAGCTGCTGGATGGCTCTGGCCTGTCCAAGCTGCAGATCTCCTCCCACTGACCCTCGTGGGTCCCCAGCTGTGCCGCAAGAGCCTCAGCCAGGGCCAGGAACACGGATCTCCTTGCTGGGAACCACAGGAACCAGGAGGAGAGGAGAGATAAGGGCGAGACGAGGATGAGAGTTGACAGCACTCCCATCTGTCACCTCAGGTCTCAGCCTCAGCACTCATTCAAGCCCTGAGTCTTCAAGTCATGAGATTTTTTGATAACAAAAAATCAAAACAGCCTCTAATGGAATGGTTTCTTGTAGAACAAAGCAATAGCACTTCTGTTGAAAAGTGAAAAAAAAACTGGTTTGACTTAAAAATCTTTTGCTATTGCAAGTGAAACAGAGAGATAAATATATTATAAATATATTTCATTTAAGTTTTATCACTGCAACTCTGACATTTACATTGTATTAAAGTTTTAATATTAATACTGTGCTGCTACACAATATTTAATACAAAAATTAAATATATATATTTAAGTTAATACTTCATATGCCAGAGTCCAAATGGCAAAATCCTTTTTCCCCATCAAAGAAAAAAGCACCCGGCGCTAATTAAAAGTGATCTGATGCTACTGAGGCTCAGGACCAAGAGCAGCACCAAATAAATCCCCTGGAAATAAATTGTATTGATGCCAGTAACGTTTGTAAGAGCATCTCAGGGGCTCCTCACTGCCCTGCACTGACGTGGGCACCTGGAAGAAAATGACCCCTGGTGCTCTCACACCTATGAAAGCAGAGCAGGAGCAGTGAATGGCCTGTGGAGGAGGGGGATGAGGAGGGCTGGTCGGTGGTACTTGCAGGAAAGCCACCAGCTGTGAGAAGGAGCCACTGCAGCCAGGGCTCAGCAGGGCTGGCTGGCACGGGGACCCCAGGCAGGGAGCATTGTTACCATTACTGTAACAAGTGACACTGACTCCAAAGGCTGGGTTTGCAGAAAATCTACTTTCACCACAAGTTCTTCTTCTTTTATACACAGTTCAGATCCAGCTGGATCGGATTGGTCACTTAATCAATACATTCTACTGGGTTGGCTGGCCAGCTCAACATCTTAGCACAAGGAGATAGAAAGTAAGAGAGAACAGCACCTGCAGGTTGTCAGACTAAAGCTATCACTGTTTGGGCTGGGACCTCTCAAGTCTCACAAGCGGATCCTGGGAAAACTTAGTTTTCTCACTCTCTGACCAAGCTGTGGTAGCCACAGGAGTGCTGCCTTGGGGCAGTGGGTTTGGACTGGCTGCCACCTCTGTCCCCTCCATCTCACAGCTGGGTGTGCTTCTGAGCCATTCCCACCAACGAGGCCAGCACCCACCCAAGGAATGCAGAGGAGCTGTGCAGTCCTACAGGAAAAGCAGCACTGAGACCCCGTCGTGGCCAGCAGAGCAGGGAGGCTCCAGCTGAGAGTGGGGTCCTCGAGCACCCACAGCACAGACCCCAGCCAAGCCATGCACAGCTCCTCTGGTCCCAGCACACAGGGGAGTGCCCACATTTCCATGCAATCCACGGCTTGTTGAACCCAAACCCTTTGGGGCTATCCAGAGATTACCTCCCATGCCCACAACACCACCTAGAGCACAGCCCTGGTCCTCTCCAGGCACAGAGAGTTCAGGTGCTGCAGGCTGGCACATCTCAAAATCAGAGAAACCTGAGGGGAGCACAGGGCACCCTTTTATCCCTCTGGTTTCTCAAGCTCCCAATCCAGCCAGCAATATTCCCTCAGCCCCCTGTTGTTCACCTCTGAAGCCTCAAGCCTCCATCTCCACCTGCCTGGAGACCACCCTCGCTCCCTTCCTGCTGGAAAATGCATTTGGGGAAGTTCAGCGTGGGCAGGCAGGACCAAGAGCACCCTGCCCAAGGCTGGCCAGAGGCTCCCTCCCACCAGGGAGGAACTGCAGGCACAGGGAGCTGCTCCACAGGTCCCCCTCTCCCCTCGAGCTCCAACTGCCTCTGCTTAATTAGAGGCCAGCTTTGAACTGCCTGAGTACAACCAGACCTAATCTTCAAACTGAATATATTTAATGGGCCTGATCTCCATAATGGCTGTGTCTGAGGCCCTGGGTTTCAAAGCAGCTCCACTTAACAGGACTTTGTCTGGAAGCTGCAACCATATAATAGGGCCTGGTTTTAAACCAGGAGTGTTTAATAGGATCTGATGTTTAAAGTGCATGTAACTAATTGGACCTAATCTTCACAATCCTCCTTTCCTCCCCCTCTCCTGATGTTTTTCCTCCTCCTTTGCTGCTCTCCCTGCCTCCAGCACAGAGATCCTCCATCCTTGCCACGGCAGATCCCTGCCAGGATCGTGAGCTGATCTCACAAGGATCATACCAAAGTCCTTCAAAACTCTCCAGGGTTTCCCAGACAAGCTCTTAATTCCTGCTGCAGTTCCTCTGCTGTCACCATCTCATCCTTAGGAGCTCACCCAGGCCTGCCTTGTCCCAGGGACACAGGAACAAGCCCATCATTAAAGGCTTATTTCAACAGGAAGGTGAATAGTGGCCAAAAAAACACCAAACACCTGATTTAGGGAATGGAAAACATGTGGGGAGTTTCTGTCCTTCTCTGTAGCAATCACCAGCCTCAGACTGTTTTATTTCAGTATTGCCCTCTCTGGTGCTGTGATAAAAGTTGCACTTTTTGAAGGAAGAGTCCTCTCCAGGAGCAGCCAAAATGTTCTGGTTTTGGGAATTGTAATTGTCTGAAACAACAAATTCCTTTGCTTTGTCATTTATGAGACTGGAAAAAAATATATGAAAGATTTTCCTATCATCCCTGCTTCACAGATTTCAGGCATAAGCAGTCAGCATCTCTTCCAAGCAAAGGAGCCACAAAATACACACACAGAGTGTTCCTAGAGCAGCTCTGATCAGTCCCCTGCCCACCTACATCCAAGTCTCAGATGTGCCCACCTTGAAGGACAGCAAACCTGTGCCTCAGTTTCCCCTGGCCTCACTCCCTGCAGTGCTGTGAGTGAACAAGAACAGGAGGAATTTGTACTTCATGGCCCATTACTGTAGGGCCTTTCAGCAATGCTCCTCACACCCAAGAGAAAAATATTCTTGACCCCAACTGACCAAGAGAAATTAAAGCAGAGAGACACCAGGGGTTGTTCTCAGCAGAGAAGCTGTGGCCACCCCATCCCTGCAAATGTTCAGGGTCAGGCTGGATGGGGCCCCGACCAGCCTGGCTAAGAGAAGTGTCCCCCAGGGCAGAGGGGCTGGAACCAGAGGAGCTTTAGGGCCCCTTCCAACCCAAACCATTCCATGGTTCGAAGGGCCGGGAAGGATGGAGTGTGCAGATCCTGAGAGCAAGGACATCTCACATCTCCAGGCCATCGAGTGACTGAGGAACCCTTCCCTAGCAACACTCTCCTACCTCCCTGTGCCAGCTCCAGCAGCTCCCCAGGCAGGGCAGGGCAGCTGGGGCCATGCCGTGGGGTCACACACCCACATCTGCCCACATCTGCCCACATCTGCCCCTCCACCATCGCTCACCCCTGCCACGTATTCCCCTGGAACCAATCCACCTGCCTCTGTTTGCCACTGCATCCAGCTCTGGCACTGCCCTGAGATTTATGCTCCACACAAGCAGTGACAGACAGCAGGGTTGGGAGGTTAAGGAAGCAGTATTTCCAGAATTTGCATAAAACAAGGGCATTTCATAATTTAGCTGATGCAGATTTGGATAAGATGAAATTGTTGGCCATTTTATAATTAGATGGCTAATCATAAAATAACCTTTGCAAGTCATCAAAAACCATTATTATACAAATGAATTCCTGCTTGGTACTAAACTTACTTTACCCTCGTCCTTGAGGACCAGAGGCAGTAAAAGGTAACCTTTTTTGGGGTAGAATTCATTCTGCAGCCAGCCCCATGGTTTTACTATGTTTTATGGATCACAAATGCTTAATCAATAATGCAGTGCTTTCGGGAATGATGTTCTTTCTCATGTCTCTCTGTCTGGAATTGTTTTGGCTGGCTGCTCACAAATCTTCTGACGTGGGTTCATTGTTCTGGAGATACCCTTCCCTGCATCCCAGGGCAGATCCATCAGCTGAGCTGGAAGGAGGGGGAAGGTTTACTGGGGTAAAAAGAGATGTCATGGCAAGCAGGTGGAATCACTGCTCTGGGTTTGCTGGTGGACTTGTCAGGTTAATGAATGGCCCTAGAAAGCCATTAAGTATGCAGCTGCTGGAAGATCCCTTTTACAGCAAATAAAAACAAAGCTGGAGCACCTCTTCCCACATGCCAGTGCTGCTTGTCTCAGAAGAGAAGGATAAGAAAGGCAATTGCTTCCCCCTCAAGCCCAGGAACCTTGTGCATCTCAGTGCCTGGTTGTGGAGAGGATGTTCCCCAGAAAAGCAAGTTTGCCTCCCCAGGGGTTTCCCTGCCTTAATTTCTGTCCAGCTCTAGAGGGATGTGTGTGCTGCTCCATTAGAGCTCACGAGGGGGGCCCAGCACCCCCAGCACAGACCCCACACTCATCTGCCCCCATATCACTGGAATTATTTCTCTGCCCTGTAGGGCTCTTGTGAGAGCTGCACTAAGCACCACACAAAACAGCCCTGCACCAGCACTGGGGACCAGCTCAGCTCCAGACCAGCCCTGACCCAAAACTCACACCAAGCTTCAGCAGCACCCTGGGCTCCTGTCACCACATCCATCCCAGCACCAACAACTTGTACAGCTCAGACTTTGCTTCGGGATCAAAGTTCGAGGGAAAGAGGCACTCAGAACAGGTGCAGCTGTCTGGAGATGGGGAAAATTAGGAGAAAATGGCTGGATGTTTTTAAACCTGGAGTCGAGGCAACAGCCGTGCTCTGCAGGGCAGCCCCTGCCCAGGAAAGGTGGTGAGAAGCTTCCCTAGGAATAGTGTCTGTAAAATAAAGCCACCTCATTCCTGTGCTCTCTGTTTAACTTTCCATGCCCATTTTAGTAATTAACTGTTGCAGCTCAGCCCTAATCTGTGTGCAGTGTGTAGCAGGTACTGACCATGGCCTGGCCACCTGAGTAAATGTTGGACCAGCTCAGGCCCATGGACAGGCAGGAGGGGCTGTCAGGGTCTGGCCCCTTACACAAATCACCTGACACTGCATTTCTCCTGATGATCTCAGAGCATTTGGGCAAACAGCAATTGCCCCAAAGCCCCCACAGCTCCACGTGCAGGTGGGGCTGAGCAAACCCTCAGCTCCCAGCGGGTGCAGCAGGGAGGAGTCACCGAGGGCCACCAGGGGCTGCAGCTCCCTGGCCACCCCCTTGTGCCCCACCCCATCACTGCTCCCCACAGCAGACGGGTCATCCCACTGATCCCAAACACACCATACACACCTTCAGGCAGGGGTTCAGTATAAACCAAACCCAGACCTTACCCCGAGCTCTGCTGCAGCCGCTGGGATGAGCCCAGGGAGAAGCAGGATGCACAAGGACCACCAGCTCGGGGAGCCTGCACAAGTGGGGAGCCCTCAGGCTTCCATCTGTGCAGCACAGGCTAGCTGCAGGGCACTGTGTGTCTCATCAGCTGTGCAAACAGAGCATTTCAAGGTCCATCACACAAGCCCCTTCTCACTGCAGTATACTTATATTTTAATTAGCAGCTTATGGGCTGATTACCCTGTTGTTATCCAGAGTGCTGTGTGCAGGGCTGGCAGGTTCCCAGCAGGCAGGGGGCTCCAGGAGGGCAGGAAGGGGCTCCCAGCAGGCAGGGGGGCTCCAGGAGGGCAGGAAGGGGTTCCCAGCAGGCAGGGGGGCTCCAGGAGAGCAGGAAGGGGCTCCCAGCAGGCAGGTGGCTCCAGGAGGGCAGGCAGGCAGCCAGCCCACACTCAGTGCCTGGCACTCCTCACTGGGTGCTGCTAAATGCACCCTTCATCGTGCATGGCTCATTGCCCTGGGGCTGCTTCCTTGGGGATGGAGGAAAACAAGGTGGGAGAAGCAGGAAAGCCCCTCTGTCAGTCTGTTGAGGCATGAGATGTCCCCAGCTCCGATTCACCCCTGCAGCACATAAGGCAGGCAATTCATAAAACACCATGGGGCTTTAGGGGCTGGGCCCTCTCACCCCAAAGCCATCAGTTACCTGATAACACCAAAGTCTTATTTTTATCCTAAATAAGAGGGATTGAATAAACTAGAGCAGGTGGTGGAGGAAGAGGATTAAGTCCATAAACTTTTTTTTTTTAAAGACAAAAAAACTACTTTAATATGTGGGTCATGCATCATTTACTGCCACACACCTGCCTACCTCTGCACACTGCAGCTCAGACATGCACATGATCCTCCTCTAAACCTGGTGCTAATCCTAAAATCCTAAAAACTGTTGACCCATCATTATTAATTAGCTTGCTTACCAAAGAAAGATGATCATGTTATTAATTTCTGTGCTGCCTGCTGTGATGCCATCTTGGGCATGGGGAGCCTGACAGAAAGGCCATGGAAGGGTTTCCCTCCCATACCCCCCACCAGCACCTCAGGAATTGGCTGCACCCCCAGAGCAGAATTCCAGCCTGGAACTCCACAGTGCAGGATAGTGTGTCACCATAGCAAGCGTGCAATAAACACAATTATAGAAGAAACTTATGATTATTCAGAGGAGCGTGTGGGCAGCAGCAAGCAATACATGATGTAAAAGCATTTCAGTAACTGCAGCAGAGCTTTCCAGCTCTCCCAGATCCATATTTGATGAGAAGAGCAGACAGAGGCACTAGCAGAGGGTCTAACAGAGTTCCCTCCCTCTTTAACCTCAGTACTGCCACCAAAAGCTCAGCACAAGCAGGGCTTGCTGGCACCTCCTGCCATGGATGTGTCTGGATGTCACAGAGCTAGTGGCACCCAGCTGTTTGCTTCCAGGTCTGTTCCAGAAATCCACTTTCTCCTGAGGAAAGGACACGCTGGTGCCTTCCCACTTGGCTTTGCCTCTCCCACCAGCCAACAGAGACCCCGGTGGGGTGCAGGGTGGCCACTGGCAGCAGCAGATGGGAGCACACTCAGCTCCTCTGGGAGGACACAGGCTCTGTCACACAGCCCCAGCCTTGGCTGGGAGCCCACCTGGGCATGCTGGGCCACTTTTTGGCCCGTGGCCTGAGCTGCTTACACGCCCAGGCAGGCTGGTGGTGTGCTGGATTCGTGTTGTTTATGGCCTGGGCAATGGGAAGAGGCACCAGACACACAGACAGCAGCACCAGGAGCTGATGTGAATGCCTGGGGCAGGTTTCCTAACAGAGCTATTATGGATTTAAATGATAGCATTTTCCAAGCACTTGCAGCAAGATGTTTTCAAAAGCCCCGTGTGCTAAGCCTTAGCTGAATAGCTGAGTGATCTCTTGCAGAGATGGGGACCCAGAAAGGAGGAATGTAGTTGATTTCTTATCAGCAATACCTAAAATGGCTTTTTTTTTTTTTCTTCCTAGGAGGAGGACTTATCCTTAGAAACAGCAGCTTTGCCTTCCTGTCCTTTGTCCTTTCTGCATCAGCCCACTGTGCTCTCACCAGCTTCTCACCCTGACCTGGCTCCATCTCCCCAAGTCCATCTGATGTCCTGGAATCATCCCTGGCCCAGTGCTGTGGCCACAGAGGAAGGAGAGGAGAAGAGCCAAGCCAGAGTCAGCTGGGCACCAGTAAAACCCCCCAACTGGAATCTTAAAAAAAAATATATATATATGGGGGAGATGGGGAAGGTTTTGCATTTCAATGTGGCTTGTCCTGATAACAGAGGAAACTCAGCAGGTCTCCAGCCAGCCACAGAATACTCAAAACACCCATGACAGACACAGCACGGCCTTTTATCAAACTGAAAAAATGCTCACTTCCCTTCCCTTTATCTTAAAAGACACCTCTCGAGGTCACTTACCCAGAGAAGGCAACAGGAGGAACCACACAAACACATTTTGCTTCAGAGTGGCTTTTCTGGCATAAATACCACGTGTGACCCCCCTGCCTGACCCAAAGCAGGGCAAGCTGCACGGGGACAGCTGACAGAGAGCACCCAGCGAGCATCTCCCAGGCATTTACAGCTCAGCAAGCCCTCCTCCCTCGGGCCAGCCCCTCCTGGGCACAGGGAGCCAGCACAGCACCAGATCAGCCTTTCTCCTCGGAATGTCACAGCTTTGGGGGCACGAGGGTGGGGTCTGGCTGCGTTTGGCCTGGAAATACCCAAAATACCAGTCTGGAGGAAAGTGCTTTGTAGGAATATTGCTGATGTGATGGGAGGATGCAAGAGCCACAAACACCAGGCTGGACAGAGGCTGAGGGGTGGCAGTGATCAGCCCCAGGCAGCAGAGAGCCTTTCCTTTTCCACCAGCACCAAAAGCATCCCAAGCTGTGCCTGCAGGCAGCGAGGGGTGACAGCTCCTTCCCCTCCTACTCCTTCTCCCCCTCCCCTCCCCAGGAGCTGGAGTTCCCTGGCAGTGCCACGGCTCAGAAACCACACCTGGCAGAGCTCACCTGCCCCTTCCCCAGGGAGGAAGCAGCACAGAGGTTTTTCACCAAGAGCTGGCAGGTTTTCCAGCCTGCTGTTTGCCTTCCTTAGGGCTGTGCTCCTATTTACCACTCCCGAGGTGGATACAGCAGCTCCTCCCTGTGCAGGTCACCCAGCACACTGGGAAAGAGCTCTTGATTTCATGGACAAGTATTTATAAGAAGCTCATGCTGGAGCCTGTGCTTCACCTCCCTGTTTTATTTTTAATCTTCGTTTCATAGAGCTCAGACAATTCTTTCAAGGTTCCCATGAATGATCTTTATCCCTTCTGCAGCTCATTCCAATTCTGTGAACAAAATCCCTGGGTGGCCCTGAAAGAAGAAGAGAAAAAGGATGACATTTGAAGTGAAGGAAGAAACTAAAAAGAGAACATATTTTTAAGGAAAACTCACAATTCTAACACCAGCAAGCCATAAACAAGCGTGTTTGGCATCTGCAGATCCCAAAACTCTGTGCAGGGAGAGGTAGAAAAGAGATGAAGGGGGGGTTATGTGCAGTTCATGGGCAGAGGGGGTTTCCAAGGAGGGAAAGTCTGAACTGCACACACGGTTTGTGTCTCACAGGGCAGGGGAGTGACCTTGAGGTCAGCTTGAGCACATCAGTGATGACACAAGCACCACAGGAAAGCTGCCACAAGCAGAGATTCTGCCCTGCCCCAGTGAGCCTCTAAGCCCCGTTTTCAACTCTTTTCTCCAGGCAGGGAGGGACCCTTTCCATAGGCAGTTTTGGGGCATTTCTCTTCTTCTTGATCCAGGAAAGCTGGAAAAGCTCCTGAGGGTCCACTGCTGGTGGCCTTTCCACCCCCCTACACCCTCATCCTGCCCTCCCCACTCTTCACCAGCTCCCACCCTCCTGTGGCCACTGGATCAGCCCGTGCCAGAGCCGTGGGGCTGCAAAGGACGATGTTTGTTTCTTGTCCAAGCTGGGTCTGAAATTCGCGTCGCTCCCCATTTTACCACAAACAGGAGGGTGTTTGCCCTCCCCTGGCATGGCTGCTTCACTCCTGCCTTTCCCAGCGCTCGCTCCGGGAGGGAAAAGCAGCTGCGAGGAGGGAAAGGATGCGCTGCTCCGGGCTCTGCCCGCTGCTCCTCGGCGTGGCAACACTCCCCCTTAGCGGCAGGAGCGGAGAATAATCCTTCGAACCAGAAAAAACTCTAAATAAGGGACAAAACCACCTCCTGGCCCGACATGGTGTTACTCCAGCTGCATTTCCATGGCGTGGGATTGGAAAGAAAGATGCCTGACATCGAGAGAGGGGGAAAAGATTTCCTTCCTTGCCATGGAAGGATGCTGGGAGCAGCCCTGCAGGCAGGAGGGGGTCAGGGAGTGTCCCCACATGTCCCCTCGGGATCACGGGCTGGGAGGGAGCCACGGGGCAGGACAGGAGCCGTGGTGGGGAGGGCTCCAGAGAGCTGCAGCTGCAGGGATTATTGGGCAGGAATTAATCTGTAAAGAAAACTTAGCAGCAGTTAGAGCAAATATTGATTTTGTGTTTGTCTGCTTGCACAGGGCCTGAGAAATGGCAGATTTAGATATTAACTGGGCTGGTTTGGCTTAATTTAAACCTCAATTTACACTGACCCTGGGAATAGACCAGTACATCAGCAGAATTGAATTTAAAATTATTTTTTTTTTCCTCTTATCTGGTCCTTTTCTGCAGATCTGACAGCAATTTTGGCACCTGTTACCTCCTGTACAATTACAGATAACTCACTTTATTTTCACAGCCAGGCACTGGGCTCCCCCTTCCCCAATGGACTGAATTAAGCACTTTCAGGAGCCCACAGCCCCTGGCTGAACTCAGAGCTGGGCACAGCACACTGGCACCAAACACCCAAAAAACCCCCCAAACCTCATCTTTAAAGACATCACTGTTGCACAAGGCATCCCATTCCCTGGGCTGGCTGCCTTGCTCAAAGTCAAAGCTTTGAGTGAGCTTTCCAAAACAGAACAAATTTTGAAAAATTCTAAGGGGGATTAGGAATGCAACATCTATTTATTTTCCTACAGCATCTATTTAGTATCTTGGGAAAACAAAACCAAACATCATGCACCTACAAACACAAACCTGCTGTAAAGTATTAGATTTGCCTTTCACAAGCTATTCTGGCCACTGCCAGCCACACTTGTACAGGCCCGAGGCTGCCCATGGCCAGGGGAGGTGACCCTGTGCTTGTCCCCTGGGTAGTTTTGCTGACTCTTTTCACAGCAGGGGTTTTAACTCTGAAATTTCTGATTCCTAACATCTCAGTGGAAACACTTATTTCCTCACCTCGGACCCTTTGGTTTCCACAGCAAAATGTTTTCCCCTGACCTAGTATCATATTTTAATATTTGATTATTCTGTTTGGGCAGAGGTGAATAACTGCAGTTTTCTCACTCCAGAAACAGAGGCAGGCAGGATTTTAAGTTTCCAAAGAACAGTTATTTTCCTGTCCAGCTGCAGCCAGCTCTTAGCACAAGTGTTCCCCATCTCTTTCAAAGCCCAGGAGCTCCTCAGCTAATCCTCAGCATGTGCCTGCCCAGCTAAAATCATCCTTTTAATTTCCCAATCCTCTAAACCCACAGGTTAGAGCGTCAAAAAAAGCACAGGGGAAATTTTACAAGGTTATTGCTGAGCAACTACTCAATAAAAACCACAAGCAAGGGCAGGAGAGGAAGCACTTTGCTGCTGTCAGTAACGCCCAGGATGAAAACATTTTTTGGCAAAGCAGAAGCCCTGGAGTCCCCACCCCAACCTCAGCATCCCCTTGCACCCATCACAGGGTCCTTCCCTGCACTGGGCAGTGACAAAGCCCATGGAACATTACTGAGGTGTCACCGACTAATACTGAGCTGTTAATGATCCTGTAATGGAGAATTTCCCCCGCTCTGTGCCATCACATCTGTCACTAAGGAGCCACCAAAGGTCGGCAGGGCTGGCTTGCAGCAGGAACTGCAGCCAGGTCAGCAGCGTCTCCTGCCGCAGCTGCCAACACCTGGACAGCTCCAAAGCCCTGGAACACAAACATGGATCCCATGCCCACAAAGCCCTTGCTTTGCCAAGGATGGTCTTATACCCTGTTCCCTAGCTGAGCCGCCTCATTTGCCTTTTTCTTGTGTTTTCTTCAGATGCAAGAAACGCCCAACATATGAGGAATTTCTCTGATCACCACTTGCATTCCTGCACGGTCAGATGTTTCTCCCCATGGGTGTGGAACCAAAGAGTCCCCTGTGAGCAACCTGCTGTTTGCACAGGCTTTAGCAGAATTAGCTGTGAAAACCAGATAAAGAGGCTGTGAAATCCCTCCAAGCAGGAAGGAGCCCAGCAGCTGAGAGCCCTGGAGGGACACACAGCAGCTCCCACTGCTGGCCATGGAGCCGTGTGAGCTCAGTGCTCCTCAGCCACACCAGGCTCCATCCAAAGTAAGATTGCCAATAAAAAATCATGGATGTCCTTTTTTAATCTCCTTATTCCATTATTTTTACTCTTCCCATCTTCTTTAAGGCTTGTCCCAGCTAGAAACAACATCCTATTAGCAGTCAGGGTACTGCCATGAGCCAGGAGCTTCAGCTATGGTATTCCCTTCACACTGCTGGTAAAAATCAATCTTTTTTCCATGTCTGGACTCAACCAGGGAGTCATCTGATCTCTTGTGGAATGCAAACTACCAGAAGACAAACTTTAAAGTCAAACAGCAACATGGGGTTTGTGCCACAAGCTGGGCCAGGGGAAGGGATTCCTCCCACACAGCCAATGCTCCTGGAACACTTTAGTCCTGGTCTTTCATTTAAAGCTAAATAAAACATCCAGATCTCCCTTTGTGAATGAAGGCTGTGCCACTCTGTGTTACTGCAGAGGCCTCAAAGGGACATCAGCCAGGGACATGGAGCCTCAGACAGAGAGGAGGCTCCAGCTCCATTCCAGTATGAAAGTTCAACTCCCATGAGATTTTTACTGGAAAGAAAGCAGAGCATCAAAACCCACAGGAAAAACAAAGCAAGTGCAACCTTTTTTACCTCACCCGTAGAGCAATGTCAATTCCTGGACCCCAGGACAACCAAGCCAGGCTGGCAACCTCCACACTAGAAGAAGCTTCCTTTTCCAATTAAAACCTAATTCTTTTTTGCTCATCAACTATGCTAGATCCTGGTATTTTTCTGCCCCTTGAGCTTTCTCCATAAACATTCTGCAATGCAGGACAGCCTGCACTGCCTGCATTTACAGCCTCAGAGAAGCAGTTTGTTTATTCCATCTCATCCTCCTTTAATTTGGGGGCAGCTCTCCAACAGAGGTGCCAGGCCCACAGCTTTATTTATCCTCCAGCAGACTCTGTCTGCTCAGAGCTCCCAGCTCATGTCAGCTCCAGGAAGGAATTGCAGTTCCAGGCTTGGGTTTGTACAGTCACCCAGTGCAGGAACAGCCAGGCCCACCAAAGCCCAGGCAGAGAGGGATGGGTTTATGACTCTTTCTCTTAAAATAACACCAGAATGGGAGCAGCTAAAGCCAGGCTTTCAGACAAGTGGTCCCAGCTGTCTTTCCAAAGCAAACACTGCAACACCAAGAAACAGAAATAAAAATTACTTCATGGATTTGCTCTGGCCCTGAGCTTGTAAAAATGAAAAATGAGCTGGGTTTCTAAACCCCCCTCATTTCCCAGGATCCAAGGCTTTATTAACAAGTTTGTCAGTAAGGATTTTTTTACTCTATTTCCAGCATAAGCCACAAACTGAAATGAGATTTGTACAGCCCAGCTCTGGTTTTCCACTCCAGGGTGGACACAGGTTTGCTGTGTGCACACCCCCAGTCAGAGGCAAATCTGCCAGGATGGCTTTGGCCAAGGACAGCACATCACAGCTCACAAAAAAAAGCTCTTCCTGTTCTGTCCAGCTGCTCTGCAGCTTTTCCAACACCTTTTTGCAAAGTTAATATGTTGCTAAGAACACCACATTCCATCCTCAGCTACCAAAAACCAGGGCAGTGCTACTGTTCCCACACTGGAGTAGCTACATGGGTGCAACTTCAACCTCCAAATGAAGGGCAACACAAAGGCTCTGCTACATCACACACTCCTGCTGCTCTTCCTCCAGCCTCCATCCACCTCTGCAGGGATCCCAACTAATCTGACTCAAACACATTGTGGCACCTGCCCATAAAGTAGCCAAAACTTCAGAACAGCCGATTAAATTAAGTTGCGTATAGGGAGAATATCCCTTCTCCTCCCTGCTGAGGAGCCAGCAGGGATCCAACAACTTGCCAGGAGAGCAAAGAGCCCTCACAAAACCCAGCACTTTGCTGCCTTCCCCAAGGGCTGTGAGGCAGAGGCAGAGTCCAAGGGATGTGAGCACCATTATTTATTGGAAGAGGGAGCACAGCCATGGGGACAGGCCCCTGCTGGAGCCATGGCAGGACAAAGCAGCCCCAAGGAGCTCCAGGCTCAGGTCACCCCATAGCACCACGCCCTCCCTCCTCCTTCTCCAGCCCAGGGAGACACTCCATCCCCCAGGGAAAGCCAGGAGGGAGATTCAAGGCATGCAGGAACCTTCACCAAGCCATTGCTGAGGTACCAGAGCAGCAGCAGGAATCCAGGGATGCTGTGAGGCCAGTCAGCACCTGCTGCACGTGCTGCTCCAAGGTGGAATACAGCTGCTGCTTCCACTTTTCCAGAACTCAGGTCTTGCAGAGAGAGGTCTTGCTGTCAGCTCTCCAGGCGTCCCTTGTTTGCCTTTTCACAACGATCCCAAAGCTTGCATTCCACACACTAGCCAGCAGTTAGCCCAATTTATGATAATGTAGATCTACCTGGGAACTGAAGGGAAAAAAAAATCCACTCCCATATACTAAGGCCTGGTAGAAGATATTTTTTCCTGTGGTTCCCCTTCCACTTATTAAAAAGGTTTAAAAAATAAAATTAGAAAGCAGAACAATCCTTCATGATAAGATTAAGGTCCTTGATGTGTGACTCTGTTTCAACGTGCCCAAAAACTGTCGAGCTTTCTCCTGCATGAAGAGCTGATCTCGAGTTCCACCACAGGCCACTGCTTTCCAAGCCCTGGTCATCTGCAGAGGGTAGAGAAAGGATGTGTACAACACAGTCAAGGGCAAGGATAAATATCTTGTGACATTCTGTTCTAAAGGACTGCAAAAATAAAGAAAGCTAGCAAAGGAAATAAAACTTCAGAACCCATCTCACAACCAGGAGGAACTTGCCCACCACCACCAGTTACTCCTCAGAGCTGAGGTGGTAATTCCTGGGGTTTAGGTTCAGCAGTTTCCCAGGTGAATGCTCCATTTCAAGACAATCCTTTTCAGGGTTTTCCATTACTTGCCTCAAGACAAAAACCCCAAAGCACAAACCTATTAAAACTCACTGCCCTGAAGAGGTTCCAGAATAATAGAAGGAATTCAAGCACAGCTTTGGAGTTTATTGCCAACCAGTTGAACTCCTACAGGAGCTGCTGGGCTCCAGGTCTATTTTGACCAAATGCCATCCTTAACAGCAGTCTGGTGCCTTCAGCTTCAGCAGGGCCCCACAGCACAAAGGAGGAGCCAAAACCCAGGAGTGCTTCAGCCTCTGCATGCAGAAAGGGCACCCACGAGGTGTTTCTGCACTCCAGGAAAGCCCCTGAGAATCCTCTGGTAAATGCAGCCAGGAGACAGGCAGTGCCCTGAACTGGAAACACCTGTCCACATGCACTGCAGGGAACCAGGGCTCCACTGCTGGCCACAGCAGAACATCCCACACAGCCACAGAGTGGCTTTGGGACCACTGAGGCTCAGCCCTGAGCTTCCTTAATAAACAACTGCCTGCCAGCAGCACCAGAGCAGCACAATAAATCCCCAGAGGCCAGCAGCAGCAGAGACTGCCCTGCTGGCTGTGGGCAATGGGATTTCACTGCACACCTGCACTCTGGCACCACAGCAGCTGCCTCTCTGTCACCCCCAAAGTTTATTTATACAGAGCTATTAGCTCTCAGAGCAACACAACCCTGGTGAGGACAGGAGGAGAAATGGAAGTGTTTAAGAAGGGTTTATTTTGGGAAGGGGAAGGAATTGCTCTGGCTGAGGGGTATTTATTTGTCAGAAGAAAGAGGTTTCACAAGACAGCTCTAATGCAGGGACAGATCCCCTCTCACTGCAGTTTCCTGAGGACAACTCTGCACCTTCCTGGGATTGGAAAACACTGTCACAGGAGCCCCCAGTTGCAGTTGAACCCCCCAAAAAGGACAGCACATGTTTCCATCCCTACTGAAGCTACCAGAGACTTCAAGTGACTCAACCCAAGCAAACACCGACAAAATTATGGACCAAATCCCCATGTCTAAGCTACACTTTGTCTAAGGATATCTATCCAGCAAATAGAGATATCCTGCCTGCAAGTGGTGAAGACTGTAGAGAGATCTGTTTATGCCCCAGAGGGCATTTGTAGGCTGCTGTGAATCCAGCACGACTGTGCAGAGCTGAGGAACAGAGCTGCTGTAATAGCACCAACCTCAGCATGAGGTACAAGGTGCCACACTGCCAACTGGAGCTCTGCACTGCCATGGGGTCAGGATAAAGCAGGATAAAGCCAGCTTATGCTGCCTCAGGCACACAGCCTTCCCCACTACCCAGAAACACCCTAGAAGACACAGGGGTGGGAAATACCTTCCTGTTTAACCTTTATACAGCACTTCAGAGTTGCTCTGCCCTGAAACGCAAAAAAAAGATGAGCTTGGTGCTGTCCACTCAGGGAGTGCCCACTGGAAAAAGGAGGGTTTACTTTACTGCCAGAGCAGTCATCCAAATTCCTTGATGGGTGAGAATTCCCATGAGGAAATCCAGGGCCAAACATGCTGAGCAGGCCAAACCTGTGGCTTTGAGGAACATAAAATGACACCTCAGGCTCAGCATCTCCCAGCCTTGGTGTAAAGACAGCCCTGACAGTGCAGGGATGCCTGTGCAGCAGTTCAGAGCTCCATCCCTCTCTCCTCAAGGGACAAGGGCTGCACTGCCAGATAAACTCCTGCCAGGGGGAGCAGTGGCTGCCGCAGGGCTTACCGGTGCTGGTGGCCTGAAATGGCTTGGCATTTTCCTGTAGGACATTTTCTCTGGCTGCACTTGCACGAAGGCTCTGTTGAGCAAACCACTGTCATTCTTCCTGCTCGAGGAGGACAGGTTCAGGGACCTTGACAGGAAATTCACAGGCTGCATCAGGAGAAAAAGTGTAAGGAAAAAAGAAATCCAGCCCTTCATCCACATTCACATGGTCTGTTCAAAGGCAGCTCCAGGCTGCTCTGCTGCTTTGCACAGTTTTTTCAGAGCAGAGCCAGCTCTGCCCCTGCTCTGAGCACACAACCCCTCACCTGGGCTCTTTTGAAACACACAGTCTTGGGGGGGGCAGGCAGGTTTTGTGTCATGTCTTCATCCACAATATCCAGGGCCAGCGACTTCCGGACCTTCTTGATGGGGCTCCTGCGCAACTGGGGAGTGCAGGAACACCAGTGTCAGCATGAATCCAAATCCACCCAGCAAAGGGCCACCCTGAGGGCCCAGGCACACACCAAGGCCACAGCACCCCAGTTCTGCACGGCACCAGCACCTCAGAAAAAAGATATGTGCAGCCTCCCCCACCACAGGGCAGCTTCCAGTGCCCTCCTCCTGGCACCTCAAGTCACCAGTTTGGAGGAACAGCTTTTAGTAGGAAGGGAAGGCCACCAAGAAACTGAGACTTTTCATGCCATCCCACAGCCTTCTGAGAGCCCAACTTGCCCCAGGTGCTCCAAGTGGGCCAACAAGCCCTGAGCTCAGCATAAACCAGGACACTCCTGGCAGCACTTTAAGCAGGCCTTAACCTCAGGCACCTCTTGCTGATTAAAAGAGAGCAGTCACAGGGCTAAAATCATTTTGGCACCAATAGCAGGATGAATAAAACCAGCCAAAACACTCCTTAAAAGCACAGGACAGCTTAGCAGCTGGTACTGGATGCACAGCCAGCTCACCCCTTGTTTCCTCTTCTGTTTCTCAGGCTTCACATCATCCTCTATGATGAGTTCAATACCAGCTTCACTTCGGAGCACCTCCTTCAAGTCTTCTTCCAGGTGAGGAGTCTGGGGCTGAGGTAGAAAGGCAGAGAGAGAACAAGGCAGTCAAAATCTCTATGCTTGGCAGGCTCACAAGCATTTCCCTCACGGGACAATGGGGTCAGGAGAGCCCACAGTGGGAGGACAAACACAAAAACCTATTTGCTTCCCAGCTGGAAAAGATATGACAAGTTTTCTGCTAGCCTGATGGATTTACAGGATCTCCAGGCGTGAGGGACTTATCAGCTGAACCCCAGTGTGCCATCAGGAGACCAGTGTGCACCCAAAGCCTGGGAGATCCAGCTGCTCAGGGAGGCCTAGGCAGATCATTTCCATGCTCTTCCAGGTCATCAGTAGCCAACCACTGCAGCCTGATTGGTGCAGCTTTTGGCCTTTTTAGCTGGTTTGCAGAGGAGCTAGAAGTCCTGCAGCTCCTTACAATGAAATGATCATCCTGACAATGTCTCCTTCACCCCTTCCCTCTCAGCCTGGCACTACCAAACTGCCCTTTGTTCTGGCACAGATAAGAGTTTGCTCACAGCCCTGCCCCAATCTCCCCACACCCCGTGTCTCATTTGCATTCATCAGCCCCACAAGGCACAGCCCTGCCCAATAATTACCAGAGGTCTAATTGGTCCATATTTCTCCAGGGCATTTTTGAAAGGTGTGGGAGTGTGAGGTGTGTTGTCCACCACATATGTCTGATCTGGTGTGACAAACCTGGAAGCAGAGTGGGAAAGACAAGGGATCAGATAGGCTGCAACCCACACAAGGCCACAACCCACCTAGCAGAGGTCACTTGTCTGTGTCCCCAGTCAGCCTGGACACTTGCTCCCTGCAGCTCAGAGAAGAGCTGTTTTGAGGGGGGGAAACAGTGATTTAAGGAAATCTCCAGCCTGCCTCTCCTTCTCTCAGTAATACCATGACAAGTACTGAGAGCTATGTCTGAATTGGACCAGACTCCAGCGTGGAAAAGGGAGGAGGGAGTACTTACGCTAAGTTCTTCTGCAGCAGAGGGGTCTTGTCCCTGTGCAGTGGGGTGGTGACAATCACCTTCTGGCTGCACACAGGTGTGGAGGTCAGGGAAGGGTTCTCCAGTTCTAGTGTGTCCTGTTTGCTCCAAAAGTTCAAGAACTGCACAGCACAGGAAAGAAAAATTGAAGACACTCAGTCTCAAGCAGCCCAGCACTGCATCACAAGCCATTACTTTTTCCTAAATATGAGGAAACCCTGAAGTAGAAACAACCCTACCAACCCAGGGCAGGTGAGAGAGACTCAGTTCTGTACACAGACACACACATGAAAGTTGCCAGAAGGTGCCTCACACCTATAAACATTATTCACTTCCCATAAGGGACGAGCTGATACAACTATCAGAGCTACCAGCTACAGGGTGGAAGAGAAGTCTCTCCTTGCACTGGTAATCCCAGCTCACTCAGTCTATCCCAACCTCAGGCTGGCAAACATGAGGTAAGTCCATGTAACACAAAGTGCACAAGTTAACAGGTCTTGCACTGAGCTGTCCTCAGCTTTAACCATGAGAAAGCAACAAGCTGTGTTAGCTCTTCCCAGGTTTTATTTCCCAGCAGCCAGTAAGTGACAGCTCCACTCCCATAAGGAACAGTGTTTGTACCCAAGTGCCTCTTGGAAGAGAAAAACTGTTTGTGACATTCACTGATGGCTGAAACTCAGCTTGAGACAGGACATGCACTTGTCTCCTTAGATTCACTCCAGACATTGATGCCTCTTACACTCTGCAGAGCTGAACATTATGGGTCCTGCTCTGATTTCTTCTTCCTGCTGGCCTTTCATTCAAGGTCCACCTGAACCTGCATTTTGGACTCTCCTGTGGTGCCTCTCCCATATTTTCTGCTGCAGAAACAGTAGAAATAAAGGCCTGGAAGGCACAGTTGGGGAGGGTCTGGACAACAGAGCTGCAGTGGGAACTGTGCTGGAGAATGCAGCAGCCTTTATTCTGATTTATAGACACAGCTCCACCACTTCCACACAAGACACTCATGGGTCTGACCACCACAATGCTGCAAGGTGATGCGTGTTGGGGACCATCTGTGTGGACACTGTGGGAGTCATAGCAAAGGCTGAAGGATCCTGAGTCCCTTTTGCAACAAAGACAAGGCCAGGAGCATTTTCATCGGCACAGCAGGGCAGATCTGCACAAGGTGTTTGCTGCCCAGCCTATGTGACTGAACCACAGACAGGGAAAGCAAGTTTTCACTGGTGCCACTCTGCTGCTCACAGCTGGAGCAGCAATGCCCTGGGGACAGACAGCAGCAGTGTGCTCTCCATCACACACTGGTATGCAGACGGGGCTCCTTCCTCATACTGGGCACGTGCTTGCCCCTCACACAGGGTAACCGGGCTTTCTTAAAAATGCAGTCACTCCCAGATGGAGATACAGGCCACTGCTCTCACAGGAAGGGCAGTGCTGAAGACAAGCAGTGCCAGAAACCAGCTCTGAGCCTTCTTTTAGTTCAGGAACATGCTCTGCACTGGCACAGCCTCATTCAAGGCAGGGGGAGCACCACGCTGGCAGAGCTGATAGGAATACATGACATTAGGGCAAGAAGATACCTGAGATGGAGAGAAGGGCAGTGTCTTTACAGGGGTGCCCTTGGGCGTCATGCTGTTGCAGGAGTCCAGGAAGGACATGCTGGTGCTGGCGACATTCTCTGTGACAGGCGAGAGGGATATCTTCCTCTTCTTCTGCCTCTTCAGCACTGAGGGCGGGGTGCCAAAGCTGCCCTCGGAGTGTGGGGAGATGGGGATGAGCTCTCCCTTGCTGCTCCTGCTCAGGTCAGAGATGGTGTGGCCGTCCAGGCGGTACTCGGTGACGCTGGGCAGGGCTGGAGCCGCCTCGCCAGGCACTGGTCTGGCCGGGCTGGCGCTGCCGCTGCTGCCGCCGGCCAAGGGCTCCTCGGGCAGGTCAAACTGGGTCAGGTCACACCACCCATCTGGGTCCTGCACACAAGGGAAAGCGTCAGCAGCAGCCCAGGGTGGCAACTGAGCAGACAGACTGGTGAACTAGGAGGTGAAATAAGAGGGGGTGTGAGATGGCACCAAGCTTTGGAAGGAGCCTGGCCAGGGACAGCTCAAGCCTGCTCTCCTCTGCCACAGGTACAGCTGGAGCCAGAGCAGGGATCTGACCCAGCTGAAAGCTGCTGCTTGTGCACGGGGCAGGGTTTTCTATTTATGCAAGGCTAGTTTCCCTGTTTGGTTCACAGCACAGCTGCACAAACAGCTGCACCCCCTCAGAGAGGGGACCAAAAAACCCAGCTGGGCAGAGGGCTGGGGACAGGGACTGAAGGAAGCAGCTATCATCCAAGAGCAACCCACAGTGTTGGGCACACTGGTACAGCTGGGCATGGGGCTCTGGTGTAACCTGCACAGCTTAAAGCAGATCAAACTAACCAGACCAGCTCAGAAATGAGCTGCTTCACAGCTCCACCCCAGCAACACCCAGCAGCACACAAGCAGGCCCCCAAGGGCCCATAGATGTGCTGCTCAGCCTCAGGCACACTGTCCTGCTATACAGAGGCAAAGCGACTCCTTCACAGATTGTAAGTGCCTCAGGCAGGCTGGGGGCTGCAGAGGCAACTTCCCTCTGATGGCAACAAAATGCCCTGTTGATTTTAGCCAGCCTCCCACCCTGGCGTGCCTCTGTCACCCAGGGGACCTCAGCACTGCTTGACTGGCTGAAAATAACTAATTACAGTGAAGCTACCTCCACTGAATGCAAATTGTGGCAATTATGCCAGGGTGAAGGGGTCTGTCCTGCATAGTACAATGGGCTTGGCTTATTCCCAGTCTGTCCTGTTCTCTCCCACCCCACAACAGGACAGAGAGGACAGCCAACAAGAATGGGCCTGAACAAAAAGGAGAGCCAGAGACACTCTGGCTGACAAAGAAGGGCTTGAAATCAAGTTTGCCAGCACTTACAGCCTCCCACACAGGCAGAGCCCATGTACAAGGACATCCAGCTAGGGAAATCTACAAGCCCACAACAATACTGGCAGAGCTGGAAAGGTCTAATCCAGCCCTGGAAGGGAAACAGGGGGAGCTGCAAGGCAATGACAGACCCAGTCCTCCTCAGGGTGATGATCGAGGGGATCCAGCAAGTTCACTCAAACAAAAAAGGTGAGGATGAGCCTCCTAACAGTAACTGGAGAAACAAGAGTCTGTTACTTACAGATTCAATCATGTCTAGAGCTTCACTGAGGGCTGGAGCACAAGATGGGTACAAATAGTTGGCAGCTTCAACAACCCATTTGTATGGTGACTCGACCAATGAAGTGCCATCCTCAGGCACTGCATCATCTGGGGTCCCCTCCACATTCTGCTCTGCCACTCCTGCAGCTGGCAGCTCCAAGGGCAGCTCCTGCACACCCGTCACTTCCTCATCACTGACATCTTCTTCCTTTATTTCAGAGATATCCACCGGCCAGTTCGGCAGGACGTTCTTGGCACATACAACAAAGAAAGGCAAGATATCAGCAGAAAGCAAGGGAACAGTGTCAAGCCCTGGGGACAGAGAGCACCTGGACACATTCAGCTTTGCCCACTCTCCTACCTGCCACTGGGTTTATCTCACATCCCATTCTCCCTCACTGCTCTGTCCCACACACTACCTAAGAAGGAATCCATGCAACATAACGAGCACAGGACAATTTAATTCAAGATTTCACTTAACATTGTCCCAGGACAAAGTTGTACTTCGGCTGAGCATGTAGCACTAGTTCTATGTTTCCTATTTACCAGGAGTCTGCCTTCAAAAACCACACGCTTTCTTCATGAAAACAATCACTGGGTGTACTTCCCTGTTTCCTTTTTTAGAGGAAAGGAACACAGTATCTCTTCACCCTGCTCCCACACACACACTGTCTGGAGCAGCCTCCTCTTCCCACCAGCAACAGCACAATGAAGCCAAAAGAATATTTGGTGTCCAAGACAGACTTGATGCTGGGATTGGCAACGTAACAGCTCTAGCAGACTGCTGTCCTCTGCCTGGATAACACATTCAGGCTCCCATAACACCTCTAGCTCCTGGAGGGAGAGATCTGGGAGGCTGGGGAAGGCACAGACTGTGTATGCAGACACCAGGCTGTGGAAAAGGCAGCGAGAGGCAGCAGAAGGGTGGATGAAGAGCTCCAGAATGCATTAGCAGGGCAGGGGACTGACCCAGCTGCCTGCTGCAAGTGCAGTACCTGGCTCTCAGCTGTTGTCTGACTTTGCCTCTCCTTGTTATCCACCTCCACGAGGAAGTACAGAGACTTGGACTCCTTGGTTTCATTGAGGAAACCTCCCGTGTCCACTTTCCGCTTGATGGTGGAGTTCCAGTGGTTCTTCACAGCATTGTCGGTCCTACAGAGAGAGCAGAAGGGAACAAACCATCGCTTAGAGCAGCCTTAAAGCACAGCTAGCAGCTCCAACACACTCCCCAGCCCCATCCCAAGAGCCTAACACACAGATCTCCACAGGCCACCCAGCAGGGAAGGCAGCAGCGAGCAAAGGGGTCCTACCTCCCAGGCAGCAGCTTGGCAATCTCTGCCCAACGGTTCCCCAGGACCTTGTGGGCCTCAAATATGATGCGATCCTCCTCCTCCGTCCACGAGGACTTCTTCACCTCAGGGTTCAGGTGGTTATGCCAGCGCTCCCGGCACTGCTTCCCTAACCGTCCTTTCAGGTGCTTGGCTATCAGGGTCCACTGCTTGGTGCCGTATTTTTTAACCAGCTCAATTACCTTTGGAGAGAGCGGGAAGGAAGTAAGGAAATGGAATAAAGGAGGGGAAGGTCAGTACAGTCATCTTCAGGCTTTGCTTGTCCCCACTTTTCCTGGGACTAGGTAAGGGCAGACAAAGGAAGGCCCCTTTGGAGGAAAAGCTGGAGGGACTCAGCAGGGCTATCAGCTGTTCCAACCCTCATGAGAGCAATGATTCTGCCAATTTTCTGTAGGAGGCTGTTTCCATGCAGACATTTTGCCACAGGGCCCCTGTGAATGCAGGCGACTCCTAATAGAAGATGGAGTGGAGACTGGCACGTACCCAGATATAGAAACACATTCCCATTTCTGAGCAAGGGCCAAGTCCCACCTGCTCCAAGGCTCCTCTGCCCACCTGCTTCCAAGGACCTGGCTGTGTGACAACTGTCCCCATCAGCTCTGCACTGGCCTGCTGCTCCTGAGTGTAGTACAGACAGGGCTGCAGCTCCACACCCTGACAGCACCAGGATGCACAGGGAGAGATCCAAATTCACTTCAGAACCATCACTTTGCCTGTTACCCTCCACCCAGGGCTTTGTCACTTCTGCCAGAGCCCCAGCACAAATGCATCTGGGCACCAAATCCATTCTGGGCTCCTAAGATGTTCCATCCTGATGGTGCCCTGGACAATCTACTTCCTGGAATGTTCAGCCACCAAAATCCTGGCTGAAGAGTTCTCAAAGAACATTTCTACCCAGGCCAGCTGTGCTGAGCTGAAAGGTAGAGGCAGAAGTGAGGCTCATGTAAGAAATGTCCCTGCTGCAGACTCTTGCCTTTCAAGCACAGAAGAACAGACCAAAGATGAGGCCAAGGAGTTGGGCCAAAGCAATGAGGAGAGCGCTGGAGCCCAGCCTGGCCAGGATGAGCAAGCTGGCAGAGTCAGGACAATGCAAAGGGAAGGGGAAAGCAGGCAACTGCCCTGTTGTAAGAACAGGGAACAATGTCAGGAGAAGCTTCCTTAGGGCCTGACAAAACATAATGGGACCAAAAGGGAAAGAAGCCGGGAGCAGAAGTGTTACAGAGAATCTGAAAACTAGGATGTTCTGTACTAGAAAACCTTGGTAAAATTTGGATTTCACTCCAACTTTTCTTAAGTACATCAAGATGATGAGTCTGAGCCGGCCCCTCTCAGCTGAATCTGGAATCAGCAGAGAAACAGGCTCACAGAAGTCATGATTCACCCAGCCAGCCTCAGACATCCACTCCAGCCTGCCTACTGTGGCACAGGAAATGCCAGTTTTAGTTTCTGTTAGATCCAACCTGGCCAGGCCACGTGGAGACCTGCCAGCAGGCAGATGAATTAATTCCCTTTTCAGCTCTCTCCCTTGGCAGCCTACTGTAGCAGCACTGTGTGAAAGAGAGAAAGTGTTTACCTGGAGAGGCCTAGATCACATCACATCCCAACCATGGCTGCCTGGGCTGCTCAGAGCAGGGCAGACAGAGCTGCTCTCACAGGTATCCACCAAGGGGGACAATTACACACAGTTCACAACATCTGAGGATGGGTCTCTCTGCAGACAGAGACAGTCCAACACTCTGATCCTCTCAGCCCTGACTTACCTTTTGATCCTCCTCTTTGGTCCACGGGCCCTTAACCAGGTCTGGATTCAGCACTCTCAGCCACCGGTACTGACACTGCTGCTCACTGCGGTTCTGGGAACGGAAACAGCCTTGTGTTAGACCAGAGGCTCCAGAGGCCCAAAAACCTCAAAAGTGACAGCAGTCCCCATACACACAGACTGTCCCACAGAACACCCGCAGAAGCACATAGAGAACACATATGGAGGTCCTGGGCCCAGAGCACTAGACACAGGGACAGGAACCTCAGTGTCTCACCCCAACTTCAAAAGACTCACTCTGGAAAGCTCTCTATGCAAGAAGGTCTCCCTGCCTTGAAGCAGCCCCATTTCACAGCCTGGAGCTATGAAGCCAGAACAGAGTCCCACTGCACAGACAGAGGGAACCAGCACAAGGAGAAGCAGCAACATGCAAACACTGGGATTCCCAGCTGGACACAGGGTCACTTACAGGAAAGTGGCTGGCCAGGAACTTCCAGTCATTCTGCCCATAATGGCTCACTAACATCTTCAGCTGCTCATCCTGCAAAGGACAAAAACATCCACTTTCAGGCAACACACAACACAGGGCTGATGACATTCAAAGAACAAGCCAGATGTTTTGAACTGTCAAGGTTTTGTTGGCATTGTGTGCCCAGGGGAGGAAGGCAGCTCACGTTGGTGTTTAGCAGCCTTTCAGTACATGGAGCCCAACTGGAACAGACTGGTTCTGAGCTCTGTACTAGGACAAGCTCATACATTAAGTACAAAACAAGAGCTCAGCTGTGTTCCTCTACAGTCTGGTTCAAACTCTGTGGCCAAGGGCCTGTTTGTCCAGCCCCAGTACACTCCTGACCAGACAGTCCATCTCCAAGCCCAGCCATTGGTTTCGTCTGGCCAGGAAAGCTGACTGATTGAAGTGTATCCACACCTGCCCAGTACTCTTCTGTTTTTCAGTGCTACAGGGCTCTACAGCATCTCTTTTGTGATCCCTGCTATAGCCTGGGTATGCAAACTCCCATAGCTCACAGAAAGCCTGTTAGAGACAACCTTGCTTAGGAGCTCTGGATAGTCCAACAGTGAAATCATTCCCTGCCCAACATGAGCCTAAGGCTTTGATCCCTCCACAAAAACCACTTTTCTTGGTGTTCTGACCCCAGCTGTAGTTTTTGCACAGCACAAAACTGATAGTGAAACTGGAAGGAAGGAAGAGAATATCCCAGTTAACTTCAGGCTCTTAGCCAGGATGACTAAGCCATGGTCCCAAGTGTCAATGCTCCCTGCTTTTGCTCCAGAAAAAGGAGTACATTTCCACTGCACATTTCAGCTCCTTGGAGGCCTCAGCCATCATCTGGATCCCTCTGTGCTCACAGGAGTCCTGCAGGCAGTGGTGTTTTGCTCAGTACTCATAGGCATAAGCTAAAAATCTTTGAGTACTTGCTCTTCAGGCTACACTTCAAACTCCCCATAACTTCTGAGCCTCATTCAGGCCTGAGCTCAGTACAAAAGACACAAGGTCCTCTCCATAGCAAGACAGGAGGAGGTGAGATCATGGCCAGCAGGTGAGGACTGGGATGGAGTCACCCAAGCCCAGGGTGCCATGTCAGAGCCACCACCCCAAAGCACCTCTCTCAGCAAATTTCAGGCTCTCACTCACCTCTTCTGGCGTCCACTTGACTTTGCACCTGCCGTCCCGCTGCTCCGGCACATCCAAATCGGTATCCTGGTAATGCAGCTCATCCTGGTCCTCACTAGGGGTGAATAAAGGAAGATTACCATTTCTACCTGCTAAAAATGCAGGAGAGGGAGCAACCTCCACCATACAGAGCAGAGCTCCGGATCTCTCTCTTCCAGCACCGAGCCCCAGCCTCACCGACACCCATCCACACACGCCAGACTGAAAGGAGATCCTCAGCTTTAGGCGCCAGCTGGCAAGTTTTATTCTGCCCAGAGCAGGGGAAAGAGCATTTCTATCCACGTCTGCCCCTTCTGTCGCTCGGGGTGGACTTTGCATCTGGGCACCGGCACCATTTCCCCGGCACAGCTCAGCAGCTGGCGCAAAGGGGCGCGGGGAGCGGTGCGGGGCAGCGGCCGCAGGGCTCCCGCTCACCCCCCGCTGCCGAGCGGCCAGAACCGGGGGATGTCCCGGCGCGGGTACCGCGGGGCCGCCGCCCTGCATCCCGCATCCCGCTGTCCGGCCGGCGAGCGGGAACGAACGGGGCGGCCGGGAGGAGCCTCCAGCGGCTGGGAGCGGGCACGGGGAGCCCCGGCACGGCGGGGCCGGCACTCACCCGCGGGCGCGGCGAGCCATGTCGGGCCGGGCCGGGGCTGAGGGCCGGGCGCGG
>VWZV01014951.1:1677906-2066571 GCA_013397155.1 Irena cyanogastra
CCCCCGCGCGGGGCCGGGCCGCGCATGCGCGCCGCGTCTCCCGCCTGCACAAAGAGGCGCGCGCGGGAGGGCGCCCGCTCGCCCCGCCCCCGGCACCCTCAGAGAGCTCGCGCCGAGCCGGGACACCGCAGCTATCGCCACACCGAGCCGGGGGACACCCCGCGTCCATCCCCGACGCCGAGCCGGGGGACACCCCGCGTCCATCCCCGACGCCGAGCCGGGGGACACCCCGCGTCCATCCCCGACGCCGAGCCGGGGGACACCCCGCGTCCATCCCCGACGCCGAGCCGGGGGCCACCCCGCGTCCACCCCGGACACCGACATCGGCACATGCCCGCATCCAGCCCTAGGACCACCGAATCTGGACTTCCGAGAATCCCCACATTCAACACAGCACCCGATTCGGGACCCCTACATCCACCCCTACACAGACCCCGCACTGATCCGAGACCCACCGTATCAAGCCCCGCATCGACGCGAGCCCCTACCAGGAACTTCCTCATCCACCCCCACGACTCTCCGCACCCAGCCCTGCACTACACTGACCCCGGGATCCCTCTGCATCCACTCCTGTACCGACCCCAAACCACTGGGGTCTCCCACGCTAATCCATAACCACTCGCTTCCATCCTCTGCACCTCTTCATCCACCTCCACACGGACCCGGGACTCCCAGGACCCCTAAACCGACCTGAAACCACTGGGATCCCCCCCCATGCCAACCTAGGACGCCCTCCATTCACATCCCCCCAACCTGGGACCCCCTATTTCCACCCTCGGGCCCTCCACACTGACCTGAGCCCCCCTAGCTGCAGAAGTCCCAGGCACAGGGCAGGAACACCACACATGTTACAGAATCACAGAATATTCCAGGCTGGAAGGGACCCCCAAAGATCAATACAGTCCAACTCCTGGCCCTACCCAGGACTGTCACAACAATCCAGTCCTGTATGAGAGCATTGCCCAAATATTCCAACATATATTGTCTATATCATCAATGCAAGGTCTGTACATGTGGATATTCCTAATCAACAGCTCACAAAAATAAGGCAAGACTTAAAGGAAGGTGTCACCTTACAAAGGAGCCACTGACAGGACAAACACAACCCAGCCCTTACAGACCTCAGAGTACCTCCATCAGTCAGCCATGGCCCACCCTCACTGCCCCTGCGCTTAAAAACAGGCAAACAGAAGCTCCTCCCTCTCCCAAACTAGCTTAATTAGGAAATCAGCTTGTTAATTGATTACCAGAACTATAAAGCTGCTGTAAGTAACACTGGCAGAAAAGGGTTAAGAACACCAAAGGGTATTCACAGGAGCTGACGGTAAGTAGTACTATTTATTCTGTTTTCTTACATGCTAAGAGAAGAGGGTTTTAGTCTCTTAAAGAAGACTTTCCTTCTAGGCTGGCTACACAGCCCTTTTGCAGTAAATTTAGGAGCTATTTATTGCTGTTTAATGTGTGTTCAGAGTAAAGCTGGATTTGGAGTAAAGCTATCTCCTTCCCTAGCCTGCCCTAGTCCCTCAGGAAGGAGCTGGATGTGAGGGTTATCATGTATAGGACTAAAAGTAAGATGAGAGCTGCCCCTCAACTTCTCCCAGCCTAGCCAGAGCCTGGTTTAGGTGCCTCCTTCTCAATGGGACTCAATTCTAGTGAGGGTTAGTGGCCCTCTGAGTTCAGGAGTAAGGACAAAATGCCTCTATCTGCTGTACAAAGCTAAGAGTAGTGATATACAGGCTGGAATCAAATAAATACAACTTCAGGGAGAGTCCACAGTGACCTCTGTGCAACTAACAGGCTGTAGTGAAACTGTTTTACCCTAAAAGAGAGTGATGGCTGGATGCCTTCCTATGTGTCCTGGATCCTGCTCAGCTCCTTGCAAGACTGAGACAGGATTTTGCCAAGAGTGGTCCTGCTACTGTAATTCTGTAATCCATTGGTGAATGGTAGTGAACAGTAACAGGTTTATCCTGACAGGGTGATTCTGCTCTTGCTCTCTAAGCCAGAGAACTGTTGGATTCTGCACCATGCTGTCCACCCAGAGGCACAGCACCAGCATTCTGACCAGAAAAGAAATCCTGGAAAAGGGGTTCTTGGCCAGCTCCTCCAGCCATAGCTATTCTTCTCCTGTTGTGAGCTATTACATGGACTCTAGCAGTGCTTCCAAATCTGACACCTGGGAGCTTCCCGTGGACTTGGACAGCACAGCAAATGGCAGTTCTCTGTGTGTTGTCAAGCAGGCAGAGTCTCTGAGCAGCTGTGTGAAGACTGAGCTGCATAGCCTGACCCAGGGCACCTTTGACCTCAGCCTTGTCTGCTTCTGCAAGGCCCACCATGGCCAGACCACCTTTGAGCTGTCTGGTTTGCCCTGTGACCACTCCAGCAGAGATAGCTGCCTGATAAATGTGGCATCACAGAACACCTCAACACCTTGCAAGAAAGACAAGCACTCCAAACCGCTGGAGAGCCTGCTCTTCAAGAGCTCTGAGCTGCTCGGAGACATCTCAGCCCTTGGGAAAGTGCCAGCTCCCAGGTGGGACATCTCAGCAATAAAATCCTTTATGGATACCAGCATGTCCCTCGATGTAAGCACTGAGGAATTACGCTTGCTGGGATGCTCCAAACCAGACACATCATCCCTGGAGACCCCTGTGGTGATTCCTCTGGCTTGGCCTGGTGCCTTCAAGAAGCACCCCATGCTGATCCACAGGTCTGCCACCCAGGAGCCCCAGCCGAGTGACCCTGACGCTGCCCCTGTGTTTCTATGCCAGGCTCTGTGATGCTGCTGCCCCGGCTCCAGCTGGAGCTGCTGGGTGCTTGCCCCCTCCTGCAAGGAGCAGGGATCTATGCTGCAGCACAGAAGACGGAGCCAGCGGCTTGAGTGGAGATGACAGCAGCTGCTGACAAGCTAAATCTGCCCACCTGGGGTGACCGAGTCGGCACTGATGGTGGGGGATGTTTGGGCTGGTGATGACACCCCCGAGAACCGCAGCCTTGCTGGCTCCTCCTCCTCCCCTCTCCTTCTTTTGTATTAGCACAATAAAGATATAAACGTCTCTGGTGGTGCTCTCTGTCTCTCGCTGCCCTCCCGGCCTGAAGCTGAGCCCCCTGCACACCCAGGGCCGGTCTCCGGTACAACCCCGCAGGGCGCAGCGCTCTCCGGCACCGCCCGGGGCAGGATCCTCCGAGGTGGCTGTGCCCGGGCGCCCGCCCCGCCCGCCCCCGTTACCTGGCAGAGGGGTCGGGGCGGGTCCCGGCGGAGAAGGGGCAGCGGGACGCGGCTGCAGCCCCGGGGCCATGGCTGCGGGGCCGGCGCTGCCCGCCGGGAGCGCGGGTGGAGGCGCGTCCGGGGCTGCGGATCCCTCTCCTGGCGCACCGCGAAAGCACAGCCGGGCAGCGGGCCCCGGGCACCCCGGCCTGGCACCTGCCTGCTTCACGCAGGGTGACACTGCTCGTCCTGGCCGCTGGAATCCAGCACCTGCCACCGCGCAGGGAAGATTTCCTCTGTCACATCCAACCTCTGCTCCGAGGGAAGGTAAGGAGCCCAGGCCATCGCACACACACATTAGAGATTTTTCACGCTCTCCTGTTAGATCTCACCCCACTCATACACGATCCTGATGTTCCTCTCTTGTCTCTGTTTACAGCAAAGAAAGGGCGGGGGAACTTGTTAAAACCGCTTTTCAGGACATTTATGGTTTGCTGAATAACCAATGTACTGTCCCCCTCTTCTTTTAGGGGCAGATTAAAGGGGTAATGACAGAGACAAAAAGGGAAAGCAGCAAGAGTTGCTTGCAACCAATTCTTGTGAATCACAGCAATAATTTCATTAATATATAAATTCCCTTGCTAGCTATGTGCCTAACCTGCCTCCTGGCATCACCTTACCTCCTGAAAGCACTCACCTACCTACTTGTACTCCTTTGAGATTCTGTCAGTCAGCCATAAATTTTACATGTATCGCACTCTAAAGTGTTGCTAGTTACAAAGTAAGTTTAAATACTTTCAGAGGGCCAAAGGGACAGCTTTGAAAGAGAGATGTGAGCTACATGTATTCCACATTAGTAAAAAAAACCATTCATTCAATGAAAAAATTTTTTCCTCAGCTAAGAGTGAAGCCTCAGAGACACCCAGAAAACAGGGAGCTGCTTGTATCCCCTGGCTGCTCGCATGGCTTTTTTTTTTAAGCCATGTTACAACATCAGGAACAGGTGAAAAAACAACTCTGAAACAGGGCTGGGAAACAGAAAGTTATTTACAGATTGTAGTATAAACACCCCAGAGAGTACAAACCGGAGCTATAATTAGCAAGAGGAGCACTCAGGGGGTTGGTTCAGCTGCAGCCTGTGCTGGCTGACTGCTTGCTATTGATACTGCACAGGAGAAGAGATTAAACTTGTTGTGTAAATCTGGAGCTGGAACATACAAAGTGCTCTGGGTGACAAACACAACCACGGCCTTAAAGGAAAACAGAGAAAGAAATGAAGAAAAGTTTCCAACATGCTGCTGTGCTGTGAAAAGTGAATGGCTGCAGTGGAGGATAAGATAAAACCACTTCTGCTAACATTATATTAGCACATCTCAACTGGGCATGAGCTTGGCAGGAGCTTTGGGGCACCTCCTTTAGAAAAACCTGTGCCAAGATGCTATGTGAAACATGAAGAAATGTAAAATAAAAAGATATTTTGGGGGGATAAAAAGATGAACAAATTTTTTGCAAAAAGCAGCTCTGATTTTAAAAACCATGGCAGAGCAAGGTAAAGCACAGAAGTCATGGGAGACCTGAGAGGGGGAAGAATTTAACAATTTGAGTGTCAGACTGACAGCTAAAAAAGGCTTTATAATGCAATTTCGCCACATTAATATAAAAAAGTCCTTGCAATAGAGGTGTGGTGTTGATGATGTCAACAAATCTTTCCTTCTCACCACTGATCTCCTTGGCTCTATTTTTGCTGTGCATTGAGCTTCAACATTTTGCAGTCAATGAATTGAACCTAGATTTCCACTCCTGTGCATTACTGAACTCACTACCTCAGGGAGTGGGCTAGATATCAAATAAATGGAAGTAAAAATATTCATGAGTTTCTGCGCAGTATCACAGTTTCTTAATAATGATCCATTAAATCCTAAGGTTTTCATCCATGTGCTGTCCTCTCTTTTTAAAATTCTGTGGTTACATTCTGATATGAGGCAGCAATCTGCAACAATGTCATTATTGCTCAATTTCAATCCTCCCCTCCCTTGAAAGAAATACTTTCTTTCTACAGTAGCAAACTCACCTCTCCTTAGTTCTCTGGCAGAAAGACAAAAGGAGGCTGCCTCAGGGTGATAAATGTATTTTCAGCAGCTCCTGTCAAAATTATAGCTCTATTTTTTGTCCTTAGTTCACAAACCAAAATAACAACCCTTCTCACAGTGCGTTTAAGGATTTCATGTACACCAGGAGAACCAACAGTAAGACTTAACTTAACAAGAAAATAAATGCTGAGCCAGAAAGAAGGACCCAAAACACATTTTCTTGGTATTTTTTTTTAATATATTAAAAAATTACAGTTTCAATAAAGAAGTAGAAAAATAAGAAATTCTTTGGAAAGTGCTTGTGAAATACAAGCCGTTCCCCAGAAGGCATTAATTATCTGAACTACCACACATAAATGATCCAAGCATCCAGTGAACTACTGAGACAGTCCCAATCAATACACTGAGGAGACTTTAAAAATGAAAAAATATACTTTCCCTAAAGGTCTATCTCAAACTGGGGAAAGCCAGGTCTCAGGTACTGTTCTGGAATCCAGCTTCACTTGGGTCAGTATCGTGTTCCTTAAGTGAGGGAAGAGGAAGGGAAAAAAAAAAGAAGAAAAATTAGTTTGAACAATAAAGTAGAACTCTAAGATTTTTGGCTTAACTAGATTACGTGTGAAATGGGCAATTCTTGTTAGCACAAACTGCTGCTCTGCCAACATGCTCCGAACACACTTTGAAGCATTAAATTTGCTATGAAGAATTCTTTCAGCACAGCTGCATTTCAGTGCAGCTCCTGAGGAATAGTGCTGGTGCCACCTCTGCACTGCAGGACTGGCCAGAGCTGTGAACACTCCCTGCTCTCACTCAGGCACCAGTAATGAACTAGATTTAGCTGCAATTACAAACTACACTTGCATGTACTAATCCTCCAATTAAAATAAATGAGAGACTTAATAAAAATGAGCAGTACATGTTTTATGGAGATTAACAGTTATAAGTATTCTGGATCACACTTCACTGGTCTCATTTCTTGCACAGCTAATGTCTTACATCACCTCTTGCCTGTGACAAGTGTAGCTGCTACAATGACACACCACCCTCACTGCTGCTACTACCAACTACTCACTCGTAATTGTTATTAAAAATACCTGATTCAGTTTCTTAAACTCAACCACTTGGAAGAAGATGTGCTCCAGGATATATTTGGCATCTTGCTTGTCCTTTGGGAGCTCACTCGTCACTCCCAGGATATCACCGCATTTCCGCACGTAGAACTCCAGGTCATCGTCAGTGCCTAAACAAGCACCCAGGGAAGAAGGCAAGTGAGTATCTCACACCTGGAGCAGCTGGCCAAAAACCCGCTCTCAATCTCCATTTGCTGTTGGCATCCTGAGAGGTTCAGACCCATAACTCAGCTCAGTGGACTAGCCATGACATATTTTTGTAGCCAGTACCTGCTCATCTTCTTTAGGTGTTTAGAATTATTTTAACATTTTAACTTCAGAGCATAAAAAAGATGTGAAATTTAACAGAAAGAGTGCACAAAGCAATTTATGCACAATATAGGAAACAGCAGGCAGAAGCACGATAAAATGTCACGTAACAGACAAAATATAATGTCATGTTACATAAAGTCACACTATTACTTTCCAATGCCTTTCAATTTCGTAGATCAGGATAAGAGCAGTAGATTTTCCCAAATGAGGTCCATGCTTTAAAATTAAATATAACAATTTTCCTCTAAAATTTTGGACCTTTATTTCAAATGTCCAAACAATCTGCTCCACTTACATTTGTTTGTGATCTCTGCAAGACGTGCTTTCTCAGAGGAAAAAGTTTCATCCAAGTCAAACAGTTCAAGAGCAGGAGGAGGCAATTCTCTGAAAGCAGGTGGAAAAACCTTGGAGGGAAAAAGCAGCATGGGTGATTGCCACATATTTTTCTCACACTTCATAGATCTCTAAGACAACAGTTTTGAACTTATATTTGACTTGAAGAAATCCTTTAAAAAGTCAAAAGCAACTCCAAAGCCACCAAACCAAGTGGCACCATTTGAAAATTCCATTTTTATGTCATAAAAATAACTGAACATTCCAAAAGAATTTAGTCACACGAATGCCAGAATTTTCACCCAGCATCACAACTAGACATTCTTATTTGCAGTTTCAGTTTTACTCCATGAGACCCAGGTGATGGCTGAGAGCTGAGGAACTAAATCGGCCCTAACAGCTCACCCTGAAAACATATTGTCATCAATTTTGGTCAGAGTATTTTCTGTTTCATGCAGGCACCACATATGTCACAAGTTGGACTTAGGTTTTTTCAAAAGCAGTGAATGAGACACCACTTTCAGTTGCACTCTGCAACTCTAAAGGATCCTAGTAATGCTTTCTCAGTGGCCAGGGTAAAGAAGGATGGAACAATGAATAGCAAAATTCAGATACTCAGAGATTCCTGCCTTCTGAAATGAGTTTGACACCCCCACAGCTCATGCTGCTGCTGCCAGCCCAAACATTGCTGGTAAAAGTTTGATCAGCTCCTGCTGTAAAAGACCAATGCTCCACTTTCTGCTTCCCCTGAGGATGTGGGAGATGGAGGCAGAGCAGGACAGACTGGCTCCTCCCTGGCAGCAGGCAGTGCAGTACCTTCACCACCACAGCTTTCTGAAATACCACACCCTGTTTTCACTGCGAAGGCTGAGCCAGCACCTCACAGGACTGAGAGCAGCTACTCAGTCAAAGGCTCATCACACAAGGATTCTGTTTTGGTACCACACACGACATTTAGAAGCTCTTTTAATAAATTAGAAGTGTCAGTGAGTGCTCTTTCCTAAAAGATAGTCTCTGCAGTGTAGTCAACTCCCAAGTGATTAATTATTACTACAGCATTTCTCACTACTTCTTTTACAGAACCATGGAAATGAAACACTGAGGTTTTGAATGAAACAAATTACATAGAGATTCATTAAGGTTGGAACAGACATCCAAGATTATAAAGTACAACCTTGAAGGTTCTCCCTGTACTGTACAAGCAAGAAAATTACTCACAGCTGGCTGGAGGACAGGTAGTGGAGTCTCAAATTCAGGCTGAATGAGTTGGAGGGGTTCATGTTTCACATTCAATTCTTCATAAGCTCTGCAGCACAGAAAAATTCAAAGTATGAGGGAAAAAATGGTATCACATCTATTTCTACTAGCAGGCTATAAAGATGGATTTTTGTGAACACACCACCATCAAAGTTTTGCACTGTAACAGCACAAAAAAATGGGATGTCCATTTTATAAGGACTTTAGAGAACTACACATCAGTAATAAGCAATTTCTACAGTGAGAAAATTAAAGTTTTGTGACAGGGGAAGATAATGACAGGTGTATATAAGGTGACTAAAAAAAATCACAGCTCAGTTCTACAATCGACTTTTAGCAGGATGAACAGATGAAGAAAAAGTGATCCAGAACAAAACAAGCAGAACTGAGATTTAAAAAAAAATTGTAAGGTAGTCAATAACCAAAAGTTATTTTTAAAAAAAGTATTTGTTACGGGGTCAGAAGTGAGATCCTCCTGTGAATTCACAACTAGTGAAAATACAAGAAATACAGAGTAAGGAGAAAGAGTGTCCCCAGCAGAGCGGAGTTTCACGGAATCTGTGTTAAGCTGCCACTACTCAAAGTGTTCAGATGTGATCTGGGTAACAGGGGAGTTATGATGGACAAAGCTGATAGAGACACAAACTGGTAAAACTGGGCAGCTGATAAACCTCACAACACAATTATTGGGAAATGCAAAGATGACTGAAATGCAGCTTTCAGTAAATGCCAAGTAATTCAAAAGTGGAAAAATGAGCAGCTCTCAATTATCACTCTAGAAAGTGTCCAACTTCAATGCAGACAGCTCTCAAAATATCAGATCAATAAACCTCATGTAGTCAGAAAAATAAAAGAAGAAAAGAGGGCCAGAAACTACAGCTAAGACAAGAAGCAAGAGAAAACATAATTGCTACACTGTACAAATCTATCTTCTGGTATACCCATATTCAAAATGCTCAGTCCTTCCTGCTCTTAAGCAGACACAGTTAAGCACAAACAGAAAATGCAGAACACCAAATGGAATAAATAAATAAGTAATAAGAAAATTACAGCTGCTGACTTGATAACTGAAGGGAGGGCAGTTGTGTCCAGCTGATAAAGGGATGTATCAAACAGCTTTGTGAAGTCTCTTGGGTTCTCATCTCCTTCCTGCAGGCAGACTCGCAGCTGCTCGGACAGCGCGGCTGTGTCTGGGAGCACGGTGTAGTCTGAAATCTGGACACACAGATACACACCCTCGTCATTTGAAATGGCCAACCCATTCCCATTGTCTCTTTCTACCTTATATCTCACCTAGAATCTCACTTATAAATAATTTTTTAAACTCTTTACCAGGTATGGCCCTTTGCAGTGCAGCTCACTAGATCAGTAACCAACTCTTAACTGTAAAGCTACCCAACACATGGCTGTTTTATCTGGATTTCTATTAATTCTTTAAAATTAAAACAGCAAGCTTACTAATCAACTGTGCAAAACTGTTGTTCTTTTATGCACAGAGAGTATACAACTTCGTCACATAAAGATATTTCCAAATAAAACCAGCATTTGTATACAACTAAAACTGACACACAGGTTGATCCCTACTCACGAACAGGAAATCTGCCTTTCCTTCCTGCACATTCCTCTTGTCTCAGGGCTCAGAGTGAAGTGCAAAATCATTATACTGGAGCAGTCCATCTCATAAACATGGGCAACTTGGAAAGAGACTTTCACAAATTATATCTGATGATGAACAGCAATCTAAGGCTGAGTGGTACCACTAATTTTCACACCTGAGCCATCTGTCTACTCAATCCTAGAACATGAATAAAGCTTCTGCAACAACAGCAGCACCCATCTTGCTGTTAACCACTCTGTGCTAAACACAGGGAGTACCCAGGCTGGTGCTGATCCCACTGTTCTTTACCTCCTTGTGATAGATCTCTCTTACCTCGGGGTCCTCCATATCCATCTGGTTTAAGTGGATATCTGATGTTGTGAGCCACTGGAAAACCACATCCTGGGGAAGGGCAAAACTCAATTACTTTCAGGAGGATCCAAATAATCTCATACTATGCTTAAATATTCGTATTAAATCTATTAAATAACATACCATGAAAAAGATTTTAAAAATATAATAAATCAAAAAATATTTCTTAGTATTGGCTGAGAATCCCCACACTGAATCCATTTCACAGCTGGCTTGCTCTAAAACGAAGCTGAGCCTGGAGTGCTTTGCAAATGTTGTGAGGATCCAACAGGGTATTTTTAAAGAAAAAAAACCCAACTAACTCCCAAAAAACTCCAACTTACCATGATCTTACCATTTTCTTCTTTATCTAAATACTGGTCATTGAACATGTGGGAAGATCCCAGCGCTGCCATCTTTCCACCTTTACCCTACCAACAAAGAATACAATATAGCAAAAATTCCTTCCAAATCACAGTTTTAAAGGCAATTGTTATTGCATTGGATTACTTGTCTACATAGTAAAAAAACTGTGTAAACTTGTTCACATTCATTAACAATATCAATGCTGTGCTTGTAACTCTTAACTACTAAATTTCTGAATTTATTTTTATAAATTAATAGGGCAGGATGAGTAAAACAATATACAAAAAATCTACTGGTTCCAAGGTGAGAGGCTTCTTCTTTAATTCAATATACTGTATTTACAAAGCTAAGGATAATCTTAATAAATTATTACTAAAACAGCAGAAAAAACCCCAAAACTTTAAAGAACTAAAGATATCCACCAGTCAACCAAAAAAAATGTAATCTTTGTGGATCACCTCATTAATTCTCCTCTGAAACCCATGCAAAGAAGTTTACCATAAAAAGAGTCAGGAGTCACCGGGCTCATGTGGAGTTTGCAGATGCATCAAACACTGAGGTGGGTTTGTAAGCAACCCCAAAAAATCCACTTAAAATTGTTGTGTGGGGCAGGGGGGATGCAGGGAGGGCCCCAGGCAGCTCATACCTCATGCTGATAGAAAGCCAGGATAGGCCTGTTGAGCGGGAAGCAGACGGACCCTGTGGACAGAATTGCCACCGCTGGCTTCATCACATTCAGTGTGGCTCCAAAAGGATAAACAAAGGTGAGAGCTCTGCAGGAAATACAGGAATTCCATAAGCACCTACATGCACCAGGAAGGCTGGACAGATTCACAGAACTCAAATTGAAACCCATAGACTAGAAGCAAGCAAGATCTGGTCCTGAGAACAGTAATTCCTTTGCAAACCTATCCCTCCTGCTCCTTCAGAAGTTACCAAGCTCTACTAAACAGATTCTTCTTTCCAGATATAATCTAAGAAGCACAAGAGCATAAGAAATGTACTAGAAAACCTCACCACAAGCACAGCGTACTGCTGCTAATCACAAACCTGCCAGTTCTGAGGTGTTCTACATATTTTCACATCCATTTCCTCAGAGAAAACACTTACTGTGAGGCATGGCCCCTTCCATCTTCATCTGTTGTCTCAAGCACTGTTTTCTTTGCAGCTTCACTGATTCCCCTACGAGATATTGGAAAACAAACCTTACAGAGAACAATCCAAATCATGAGAGTTTACTTTGAAGATTCACATACCCTAAATATTTACCTGTTCAAAACTCCATCAGAGATGAGTGCTTCTTTTGGGTGGTGGTACTTGTAATACACATTTCGTACTACAGCATCTTGAAAAAAGAAAAAAGTACAGAAATTTATATCTTAGCTGATCAGTGTGTTAGATTTAGCAAGAAAAAACTAGTTTAGATCTTGGATTCCCTGAGTGTTTGCTTCTAACACCATAAAGCTGGCATTTGGTTACCAAAAGAGCTATTGTTTCCTTTTAGACAGACTAGATTTAGGTTAGGAATATGTTTGCAAATTCAAATAAAAATACAGAAACTTAAGCACATCACCATCTTCTGCAAAGCAAAAAAGACAAAAAAGATGATCCAGTTAAAACAGCCTTTATCAACTTCGATATCTCTATTTTTTTATACATCCTCCAAACACTTGATGAATTGAATCCTATTGATGCAAAAAAAGGCATAGTCTAGAAAAGCCATCAAAGACCCCAAATATTTTATCCTGACACACACTTGCCTTGGGTTGTTGGGGGTTTTTTCCCACATTGGCAGCACAAAAGTAATGAATGACATTTTATTGGTCTGCTAAAGAAAAGTGCCACTTCTTACTAAGGGTGAGCATTAAGTGATTCAATCATTTAAAATGTGTGGAAAATGTTTTAAATTAATGGCTTTTTAATCAAATTTCCCTAGAATTATTTTTTTTTAGTAAATTAAAACTAACAACTTTTAAACTTTTAAAGAAAAAAAGTCTTTTAGATCAAAAGATACTTTGTGAGAAATATCTGCTTGGCTTGTATCCACAAATGCTGAACCTGCTCTTTCAATTTTGCTGCAAATTGTTGACTAAAGGTAGGAGTGAGCACCATTACCATTATTGAAAATGATCCCATATTCTTCTAACAAAAAGTTAATATTTGTGCCATTCCGGGACTCTCCACCTTCTCTCAACATCACCAGGATGGCCCCACCATCCTCCAGGAATTTCTTCAGAACGGAAAACTAGAAATCAACAAAGATCCAGAAAAACAAACAAACAAACATGAGAAGCTGCACACAAAACTGCACAAAGTTATATTGAGATGAGGGGAGAGAAATTATTTTGATGCTTGCATTTAACTTGCTCCTATAAAAAAATATTCAAATTCCAATTTATATGAATTCATTTAAAGCAGCATTACAGCAAAGTCTTCTGTCTTGTTCTTTTCTTAAGCAAATTTTAAAACATAACTAACATGGAAACAATTATTGACTTCTTACCTCATCAGCACTGAACTTCTCTCTGGGTCCTGCTGTAATCCACAGCTTCACCCCAAACAGTCTCTCAGATGTGATCTCATCTTTTAAGCTATGAATAGGTTAATAAAGACACACATTATTCTTGGATACAGTCCTGAGCCACAATTTTTTCCTTTTGCGTTTTTTATAAAGGACTGGCAAATGAACACAAAGAAAATCACTTCAGTCACTTCGCATCCTTTTATCTGGGTTTAAAGTTGACAACTTGAGCAAAAACAATCCTTACAAATGTCAACCAGCTAAACAGAAAGGCTCTTCAGATAAAGCACTGTGGCAGATCCAGAGCTGCTGCAAGCTGTCACAGCTGCTATTAAACTCCGCATCTGAGGAGCTTCCTTTTATTTTTCTTTTTCTTCTTTTTGGTCTGGCCACATTTCAAAGAATGAGTTGGAAGGGACACATCGGGATCATGGATCAAGACCCTGGCCCTGCACAGACTCCCCAACAACCCCACCCTGTCCATCCCTGGCAGCGCTGTCCCAACGCTCCTGGAGCTCTGGCAGCCTCGGGGCCGTGCCCATTCCCTGGGGAGCCTGGGCAGTGCCAGCACCCTCTGGGGAAGAGCCTTTCCCTGAAATCCTCTCTTAAACAGCTCATGCCGTGCCATTTTGCAGCGGCCAGATAAGCAGTACCATCTACAAAAGCCCTGCTTTCTTTTTGTCCCAAACTCCAAATCGAGACTCACAAATCTGTATGAGGAGCTCCATCCTTACAATTTACACCCCATCTCCTCCACAGGTGAGCTGTAGCTCCGAAGAACCATGCACGGCATCCCACAGCGGCACAAGATGCAACAGGGCGCAATCAACGCGAGAGAGCGACCTCCGCTCACGAGATACGTCCCCGAAGGCCACTCGGGTGCCCAACGCGACCCACACACGCCCGCCGGGGCCTCTCCGTGCCCCGAGAGCCGCCCCTCACCTCTGCACCTTCCAGCTGCCGCGCAGCCTCTTCCGCAGGGCCTTGTAGCCGCCGGCCGGCGTGAAGCTCTCGCCCTTGGAGGCGTTGAACACTATGGCATTGCGCGGGCCGCTCTCCATAGGCTCCCCCGGGGCTGCCGGAGGGCTCTGGGGAGCAGCGGGCAAGCGCCAGCGCTCCGGCCGCCCGCGGGTCCCCGATGAGTCCCCGCCGTGCCGCCGTCACCACGCGCGCCCTAGCAACGCTCCCGCCGGACGCATGCGCGACTGGTCCCCCCCTCGAGTGCAGAGGTCGCCGCAGTGGTTCGCTCCACTCCCAGCCAGGGAAAGGGGCGGGGCGGTACCACTGTGGAGGGCAGGGGAGTGTGATGGGGCGGGGAAAGGGCGGCGCGCTCCCGCCCTCCCTCAGCCCGGGCGCTTGGCCGCAGTCCGCGTCTGTCCGGGCTGGGCCCAGTCCGGCTGGCTTGAAGCTCCTCTTGGCCTTTCTGGGCTTTTGATTTTGCTTGTGTCTAGAATCTCAATCCTGAGCTGCAGGATCTTCCCTGGGGGGGTGGGGGTGGGGGGGACCCTGGCACAGGTTGCCCAGAGAAGCAGCCCTGGAAGTGTCCAAGGCCAGGCTGGATGAGGTTTGGAGCAGCCTGGGAGAGTAGAAGGCATTCCTGCCCCTGGCCTTTAATATCCTCAACCCTTCCATGATTCTGTGATCGGCTCAAATTAGGGAATTGCTCTTTAGTTTAAACGCAGCAGTGTTAGTGACTTTCTGCATGCAGGCCCGTGCTCTCAGGCCCAGCACAAAGCAAACAGCCTCCTTCCCCTCTTATCCAGGACAACCAGAGAAGCACATCAGTGTTTGCAACTTTAATATAAACTATGTCATATTTCCAATGACTTCAGCATATACAAGATAGAGCCTGATAAAAAAACCAAAACACACAGTTGTACCAGCACAAGGTTCCCCACAGCACAAACATCACACAAGTTTTAGAAAGCCCCTTGTTTATCCCCGTGTTGCTCTGAGCCCCCTCTCCTCCCTCCACAACACAGAACAACAGCACAGAACAGCTTAAAAAAAATGTGGGAAGTGACATTCAATGAATACACCAGCATTTAAATTAAGGCAGAATAAATAACTGTTCCACATCAGTGACGGACATCACTCATTTTCAGGTGAGTGCTGGAGCGTGGTCACCACCCACTGTTGACTGCCCTGTGCTCCTCACAGTAGTGTTGGTGTGCCTGGGGCAAGTCAAGATCACGCTGTGAAAGCACTCCCCAACTCCACCCAGAGTTCAGCTATAAAGTTATTTTTATTTTTCCAAGCAACTCAGCCTCTTTCCCCACCCCCCTTGATCTGGGATTTTCCTCCTACGCACTGGCTCCTCCATCACAGCCTCGTTGGTGCTTCAGTAGCATCCCAATCCTGGACCAGAAGGATTATCCACTCACTTTGAGGAGGATCAGACTGGCATGAAAGGCCACGGTGCAGTTCAGGATTTACAGATCTGCAGATGCCTTTGGAGCAATAACTGATGAACAGTTTTCCACTCAGCCCAGGACAAGCAGCTTGAGTGACAGAGTTCACTTGAAGGAAGCCACTGTTTGTGGTGATGTGAAGAGTTTCCTTTTCAGTTGAGGGCTTTGAGAAAGGCATTGGACATAGCTGAGCATAGCTCCATTAAAAAAAAAAGTAAAATAAACATGTCCAGTTACAGGGACATGGCTGCTGATGTGAGTGATGGCACATACCTCAACCATAAATATAACCACAGAGTGAATACAATTCTGCCAAGTAGCGCAAGACACTCAGGGAAAAGCATAGTCAGTGTCCCACTTTCCCTGGCAGGGAAACATCCATTTAGGGGAAAAAATCCACCAAACAGCAAAAATTAAGAGCTCTGTTCCATTCCAGCCAGTTAGTGTGTTAGTGCCAATTTCCTTAAACCATGAGCAAAGGACAGTATCAATCCTCTCAAAAGGGGAAAAAACCCCAAAAAAAACACCCCACGAAAACCCATAAAACCCATTCCTTTAAAATATGGCTTGACAAAGCCTTTGTAAAACTTAGATATCCTCTTCACTTGGTGCATATGAAAATCCTAAAAACGCATCTGAGGCACTGGAGCTGCTGGCTGCTAGGTCAGGCGTGCGGGTGATGGAGGCAGAGATGGCTTCTTGGGTGAACTCAGGGTCAAAGTGCCTCAGATCAGCTGGGCCAGCCTAAGCCAAGGAGCAGAGACACACAATCATCGAGGAAGCAGACCTAAACCACACCCTTGTGTTCAACAGAGCTGCTTTTCCCAAAGAGCCATCACCACTGCACCTGCAGGCCCCAACCCACACCTGAGAACCCTCAGCATGAGACATCTGGAGAGATGTCTTCTGTAAAATAGACAGAATTACCCACTTACCACATTGGGGTTGAATGGTGGAGTAATCCTCTTGTGATATAAATCATCCCAGTTTATTGGGCTGAAGAATACATGGTTCTTTATCTCCAGCTGTACAGAAAGCAGGAAAGAAAAGTCAGTCTTCTGCCAACCCTCCTTTTTCAGCACCTGGTTTCACAGCTTTAAGTGATTGAAGAAAGACTTGAAGTTCCCACATTCCCATATCCACAAATCCTTAATACATGAGGGTCCTGCTCCAGGAATCCCCCAAAGGGAAATGATCCATCACACACTGGTGTCCTTAGCTGGCCACCACCCCTCTCCCTCAGGAAATCCAAGTCAACCCCATGTGTCCCCTGTAGGAGGCTGAAGGGACAGACTGCATGGGAGGTTTTTTCCAAGGCAGTACTGTTATGAAAGAAATGCTCAGAATAGAAATTTTCCCATCCATCCTCCCACCCTCCTGCTCATAGTGAAGGCCACCTACAAAGTCTGTTTTGGCACCCAGCCTCCTCTTCTGGTCCTTGTGGAGAAGTCCCTGAAGGATGTCACAAGCTGCCACAGTCTTGGTTCCTTGGATCTGTAGTGGCTTGTGCAGAATGTTGTCATACATCTGAGACACATCCCGGCTGTAAAAAGGAGGCTAATTTGAAAGAGAGGAGAAGCAGCCAGGTAAAACATGAGCTACCAGAAGGAGGCACACATGGCATGTCAAAAGGAGTCCTGCAGTGAGTGGATGAGGGACACCTGCCACACCTCTTCCCAAAAGGGCAGTGGTAGGATTGAACCTACCACAAATCATCAATTCAGGATTTACTTGTCTATCAAGTACCTTGTGAACACCAGACCAGGCTCACACCACAGCTTTTGCAAAGACAATTTCCACTATATAAAGTAATCCAGCCCATTTCCAAACTTACCAGTCCAAAGAGCATTTCATAGAGGACAGCTCCTAGGCACCACCAGTCTACTGTCCTGTCGTAGGGCTGCTTCTTTAGCACCTCAGGAGCCAGATACTGGGAAGTCAGAAGGAAATATTGGAGTCAAATTATAAAGGAAGGGCTTTGCCCTTCTTAGTCCCAAGCCTGGCTGCAGCTCAAGTTGAGCAAATGCATTAGGAATAACACAGATGTTTTTCCTAGTATTACCTAATAAACTCTCCACTTGCTTTGGAGCAGTGGGGTTGAGAGACACCTACCAAAGCCCTCAAAGAGTCATTGCAGGTTACAGAAGGTTCTCTTCCTTGAGAGGACTTCTACAAGCATTTGGCACCTGCCACAATTCAGCCAGCAATCCTGTCTCACTATGACACATCACACCTCTAAAAAGCTCCTGTATCTTTGAAAAAGCTGCAGTTTTCAGCACCTGTGTGTTCAAAGCAGAAAAACTACCAAGAGCTACCATCAAGGAGAAACAGGCAAGAATTTGAGCAGAACAGGTTCCCACAGAATTACCTTTGTGTACTATCAGGCTCTGTCTGGAACAGGAAAACACCAACATACACCAAAATTGGAAAGCAAAGCTGGAACATTCCTGCTTGGTTCATGCTATGCTATTGCACAAGTGAAACCTCACTGAAAAAGGAGGGAAATTGCTGCCCACTTCTGCTGAGCTTGAACACTGAAAGGTGTCAAGTTTGCAGACCCTTTGTCAAGCTGCCTGGGGAAAGCAGCAGGACAGGTATATTACCTAGGCTGAAGTGCTACCAAAATCCCCAGGCTCAGCAGAAAGCAGGCAAAAAAAGCCTCCAAGAAGCCAGACTGAAAACAGGTTTTCACACAACCCAGTTGGAGTGCACTGGAGGAAAGGCATTTCCTCCCCTCTGAGCAGTGTTTGCGTTCCAGGGGGAGCCTGGTCTCCTCCTCTGCACAGGGCATTCTGCAGCTCCTGCATGCACCAAGGACACACAGGAGAGCCCTGCAAGGTCCCGTGCATGCCAGTACCAGCAGGCTCCTTGTTCTGCACTGCTGGGGTCTCAGAGCAGGTAAACATCCTGCTCCCAGGGACAAGGTTGTCTCCATCTCCACAGCTATTTCCACAAACCTGGCCATTTCCAAGTGCAAGAATCCCTCCCTCGATAGCTCATTAATACTCCAAAATTGCTGTGTTGTTACAGGTAGAGCTGTCTCTGCTGGATAGGGAAGGCCTGATCTGAACTCCAGCTTCAGGCTGACATCCTCAGAGAGCCCATAACTTTTTGAGGTGTCACATAAGCTCAAGACTCAGAGCACCAAGTGCCTGAAGGTTCCAGCCCCCAGGTCTCAGCAGAGCCCCAGCACATGCAGTACCTCAGGAGTGCCACAAAAGGTAGAAGTTGTCTCCTCTTGCTCCATTCCTTCTTTGCAGAGTCCAAAGTCTGTCAATACTATGTGTCCCTAAAGAAAAGGGACATTTTAGCTTGTCTCACTCTTTATGGAGAAGAGACAGGATTTCCAAGTATTTGCCTATGCATTACATCTCATGTGAGTTTTGGTTCCTCACTGCTCATCTGCCTCCCCTCCCTCCCATTATGTTCATCCTACAGTACAGGTTCTGGAGCCTGTAGAAAAAAGAAAGTCTAGATTTCTTCTTATTTTTTGTTTGTCTACAGCTAGATACCCATGAAGAGCTCCAGCACTGCTGTGATTTTCTGCTGCTTTATCCCAGAGCCAGTTTATGTACCAGTCACCACCAGAGTTGCAGCAGTGACCTGCTCTTCACTCCCCTGATCCCTGCCCACAGATCAGGTCCCAGCTTCTGGGAATGAGCCAAGGGCCCCAAAACCATGCAGTTCTTCAGAGGGCAAGCCCACTCATCCCTCCAGGATCTGCACAGGAGTGCAGTGGGACAGACAGATAAAATCCATGCCATCGTGTCAGCTATAGTCCAGCTTGCAGAGCCACAGCCCTCTGCTTGGTCCTGATGTTTTTAAAGGCAGCAGGAAGGCAGCCCAAGCTGTGAATGTACCTGGCAATCCAGGAGGATGTTCTCAGGCTTTAAGTCCCTGCAAGACAAAGTGCTGTTTGAGCAGATTTGGCCAGATATTTAGAAAACATGGATCTGAAACAGCCTCAGCTAATAACAGTAGCTAACAAAGCCTCTCAATCCAGATCACCAAGATCTTCCCAAATTGCAGACTCCCATCAGTGTACATGCAAACATAAATAGGCTGCTTTCACACAGGATCAGGTGTTAGCCTGCATTTCCAGGCATAAATTGTTACTGACAGATAATTTCTAACTTCTTGAGCCAGGTTTATTTTGTCTTTGAATTTAATACTCTCAGACTGATACTGGAGAGAGAAGGGGAGAGAATGGTTTATTGCCCATCAGGTCCTGTGCAAACCCTCTTGCAGGGTAAAGTGCCAGCAGCACAGTCTTGCCTGGGGTAGAATGTTCTTCAGCTACTCCAGTCCTGCATTTCACTTCCCCAGTGAATCCCTTTCCCTCCCAGCACTGCACCCCGGCCTGGGCAGGCTGGCTGCCCCTGCCTTACCTGTAGATGATGTTTAGGGAATGCAGGTAGCCAATGGCACTGGCAACTTCTGCAGCATAGAATCGGGCCCGGGGCTCCCGGAAACAGCGCTCCCTTTGCAAGTGGAAGAAGAGCTATGGGAAGGTGAGAGGGTTGAGCATGTCCTTAAGTAAATGAAGGCTAATCTGGAACAAGGCTGAAAGCCAGCTACATAAGTGAAAAGTGATTTGCAGCAGGTAGCACATGAACAGCATGAAATAAGCTCATGAATTTAAGCAATCCAAACACCTTTCTAGAAATTGTTTCATTTCTCCTCGTCATTGTTCACAAAAATTAAGAATTAATTCTCAAACCCCACCGCCTCCCATCATCTGCTGACCTGGTTAAGCTCCTAGCTTACTAGAGCCCAAACTGATTACAGTGGTAGTATGGCCATGAGAAGTGATACAAGCAGAGAGATGAACATGCAAAGGTCCCCAACATGAACTCAATTTGGGCGTGATATCCACCTTAACAATATCTCCCAGCCAGTTTCAGGTGGCACAGAAAGACAGCAAAGAAAGGTAAGCTTGCACAGGACAGAAAAAGTCTAGGAGGTTGCAGTGGCATCACCCCTAAGCACTAGAATCCAGAGCCAGCCCACAGGGGGGGTTTCCCTAAAGCTCACCAACACCAATATTTCCCATATTCTCCATAGGATTTTGAAATTTGAAAATACTGCTTTTCTCAGAATCTTTACTTTGGGAGTCATCTGACCCAGGTTATAACCAGCAAAATCTTGACTCAATTTACAGGTGAGATATCCTGCCAGGTATTCCTGGCTGCTCCTTGCCAGCAGTCAAAACAACATTATCCCTCAACATCATTATCTTCTGACAAGAAATAGTTTTAAATAAAGCAGCATGTTTGTGAAGGACCAAAAAGGATTAAAACAAAGCCTGTTAGTGCACTCACCTCTCCTCCATTTACATAGTCAAGCACAAAGTAAAGCTTCTCTGAGGTCTGGAAGGAGTAGTGGAGTCCCACAAGGAAGGGGTGCTTGACATTTTTCAGGAGCACGTTGCGTTCTGCCATGATGTGGTTTTGCTATCAAAAAGCAGACAAGGCTTTAAGGTTTCTGACAAGGATTCAGCCCAGCCTGCCCTAAGGGCTCACTGCTGTTTTCAAAACATGTGGAAGCTAGGAGCCCAGGGTGGTCATTTCCAGCCCCCAAAAGAGAACCACTCCCTCCTATCTGATCTAATTATTCTCTGTACTCTTGTTCTCATGGCACAGGCAAGTCCATGTTGAACGTGTGGACTGCCTACCTGAATGCCAGGTACCCCAATTGCATTACCCAGAGAGCCCATACACCCATCACAATTTCCAGAATAGCCCAGGAGAGCAGACATACCTCCTTCTTCTTGAGGATGGTTTTCTTATGCAAGACTTTCACTGCATAAAACGTCCCATCACACTTGCGTTTGGCCAGGAGAACCTGCAACAGAAGGTCCTGGTCACAGCTACCTGTCTCACCTTGGTCAGTGTTTCCTCACTAGCTCAACACTCTTGTGGGTGATTATACACAGAAAACTACTTCAGAGGGCCAGGTACAGGGTTTTAAAGACCAAGCTCCAGCCCTCTCAATTCCCAGCACTTTTTCATTGCCAGAAGAAAAACGCTCAATATATCCACATATATCCCTTAGACACCCAATAGAAAATAGTTTTGGAACATTTGGGGCCAGTCCCATTTAAAGTGAATCCTTGCTGTCTCCAAGGTTTCTCTGGAGATCTTTTCCTGAACAAGCTTGAAACTTTTTTTGAATCAAGCACTGCTCTTTACCATCACCACCCTGAGCATCAAACACCTCACTCTTCAGTCCTTAGAGAGGCTGAAGGACCTTAAAATTAGAATGGACTATTAATAACAGTGTCTCAGGTCTTATTTAATCTCAGTCCCACTCAGGCCAAACACCTCAGGGAAGGTGCAAGCAAAGGATACAGCCAGAAACTCTTTCAACACATTTACCTTCCAAGGTGCCTCCAAACAGCTACAGCCCACCTGCACAAGCCCACTTACTTTGCCAAAGCTTCCTTTGCCAATAACCTTCAGGAAGTCAAAGTCTGTTGGCTTGGCACTGTTGGGCAAGAATGAAACGAGTTAATGTTTCTGGGAGAGAAACATGCAACAGTAACACCACCATCAAAGCAGAGTTCCTGCTTGGAAAAATGAGTGTTTGTGAAAGGGATTAAAGGGCGCTGGTGGGTGACCCTGCCTCCCAGGCAGCTCAGGATTCACACTGTGTGTGTCAGTGCAGCCCCTCAGCAGCCCAGGGACTGAAGGCAGCAGCAGTAACTGCACCTGTAAGGACTAAGTGAAGCCTTTACAGGGGATACAGTTAATCCCTGTTTCTGGAGAAAGATAGTCAGGAAGCCAGCAGTGACAAGGAAAATCTTCCCTTACTACCTCTCAAAAGAAAAGGGACAGGGGGCTACAGATGTGGCCAGGAGAGGATGATTGTAATAAGCACCAGCTACAGCTTAGCCTTGGAAGCTGGTACATTAGTGGCATGTGTGGTGTTAAAGGCCAAGAAATGTAATTGTCCAGACTCCTGCAGGCACCACCCTGTGACACACAGGGACCATCTGCATCCCCCACCAGATCCCGTCACACTCCACACCCTACCTGGCTTTGCAGGGAGCTTACTTGGGGTTAGCAGAAGGTCCAAGGTTGATGTTGTCAGTTGGTGTCGAAGGCTAGAGAAGATAAGAATTTTAGCCACAAGGACTACGCTGCAAGTTGGGTTTTCCCTTCCTCAACACAGCATCCCTCACACAGAGCCATGTATAAACTCCCGTTGGATACTTCAGCAAACATTTAAGGTCTCTTTAGATGGCCTCATGCACACCCAGCACCACAGAGCTGCAGCCTCCCTCTTCCCAAAGACAAAGGGATATACACACACACATGCTCTTCCTCCTCTTCCTGTTCCCTAGGAATCCTACTGTCCCCAGACTCTGGGAACATCATGCCTTGTCCAAAAGGGCCTCTCTGCTGTTTTTGCCCACCCAGCATCACCCGCAGGACAGGGTGGCACTAAGACTCCCAGCAGGCTAACACAGGCTCTGTCCTTGTTTTTCATCTAAAGGCACCAGCCCCCTTTGTCCCAAAAGTGAGGATTTGCTTGTTCAGAGCCATGATCTCACCTGGGTGCTTTTGTCTGGGCTCCGGGAACGATCCATTAAAAAAACAACTCGCTCAGCACTTGGGAAAAGAAGAGAAAGTCAGTGTTGTGTACAAAATCCAAGAGAGAAACAGCTTCACACCATATAAATTACCAGGGAGTAGCACAAACCCCAGTCTGTGCACCCCTTCCATCGAAAGAGGGCTCAGCTGAGCTCCCCAGTGCTGCACAGGAGATTAGGGAAACAGGGCTCCTGGGTGAACAGTTTATCTAGTAATAGCCCCTGAATCACAATAACAGAAACTGCACGAGTACATGAGGGCCAGCACAGCCCCAGCAGCAACACAGCACCAGGTCAGGTGAAGTTACAGCTCTCCTGGCCATGGCCAGGCCCCTCTTGAGGCAGATGCAGCCCCCTCCCCACTGCACAGGGATGCTGCAGCCCAGTGAGTATCCCCACAGGGCAGCCAGGAGAGTCCAGCTAGGTCCAGCCACCACAGTCCATGGGGCTGGCAGCAGCCAGAGGCCACTCCCCAGGCCAGGTCAGACCAGGGCAGCTCAGGGATGTTGCCATTGCAGGGAAGAGGAGCTGCCATGGCAGCCAGGGCAGGCTTGGTGAGCAGAGGCATTAAAGACCTCTTGTCTGCCTGATGCAACTTTTGCTGGAGAAACCATGCTTGAACACTTGTTGGTTCAGATCCATCCTGCCTGAGTATCACTGAGGATGGGTGAGTCTTGTCTGTGGGATTCCTCCCTTTGGCTTTAAGGGCTCCCCTATGCTCTTGCAAAAGCCAGAATTAAGAGGATAACATGAACAAAACAGCTCTGCTCCCTTCTCCCCTGCCCCAGAGAGCCTAGACTCCCCTCAGCCCCACCACACTCTCATGTATCACATCAAGGCTCTGAAGGCTCTCATCCCTACAGCCACCCTCTGCCCTACCCCTCCCAAAAAGGGGGCCCAGAGACCCCACCAGCCCCCCCACATCTCACCTGTGGCTGCTCCCACTCTCTGCCCCCACACACCACCAGGCACAGACCCCCAGCCATCCCAAAGGAGCCCCTCCTGCACAGCCAGGCTGAGCATGGCAGAGCTGCCAGGCAGCAGCAGATGCTGGCAGCTGTGTCAGGGACTGCTCACATCTGCCCGGTGCCAGCCAGCTCCATCCACCACCCGGGCTGTGGGCTGAGCTGTTAAAGGGCTCCCATCCCACTGGGAGGGTTTCATACTCACTATGAGCAGAGCCTGGAGCCAGAGGCCTTGATGGTTTGCTCTATCCTCTCCCGGCCGTGCTTGATGAGTTCTGAGAGGAAAGTTGGAGCACCGAAGCCGATTAGCTGGCAGCGTGATCACAAGTGCACAGAGGCACATTTGTTCTTCACTGACCTTGCTCTTCTCTCCACAGCCGCCCTCCTCCCCCTTCCACTCACATACCAAAATAAGCAGGAAATTATAGGAACCAGGACATCTTCCCTCCCAGCCTCACCAGGAGCCCTCAATAGCTCACAGGACAGGGATGAGTGCCACAAAACAGACACCCTCGCTGGTGGCTAAGGGGACTCAGGCTAAAGTACCACTGTCAAGCCTTCCTGAGCCACCCCTGTGTCCCTAGGGGGGACGAGGAGAGTGCTTACAAGGACGTGGTTGTACTGGGATACGTCACACACTTGGCACATCCACCGTCCCTTCCATTCAGGACTCTGTGAGTAATTGGGGACGTGAATGAAACCTTTCAGGCCCTGCAGGAGGTAAGGCAGCACACACACATCACAGGAGTGACTTGCCCAAGGACACATAGCCAGTGCCAGAAGCTGGGATTCCCGCCATGGAGCATCCCTGCTGCTCAGCTGTGCAGGCAGTTGCCACCACTCATCATCATCATCACCTCTCCCTTCACAGAGGGGAAGCCCTGAGCCTGCTCCCTGCTGCACAGGCAGAACCAGAGGGAAGCCCAAGGAGTGCAGCCTGTACAGAGGAGTTCCTTGTTTTGCTTAGAAGTAGATAGCAAAATTATTTCATGTCTCAGTTTTACTCCTCAGTTCTGCCAATGAAGAGAAAGCAAGAATCAAAACATTCTCAAAAACACGTGCTTCCCTCTCCATCAAAAAAGAAGGAGTTTTATAGACACAAGCAAACTGTCATCCTGGAATAGCTCTTCTACAGACCAAGGAATGGGCAGCACTATCTGCCAGAGTCCATCTCCCTGGGCAAGGATTTTGTAGAACAATGAGTTTTGAGGCAAACAAGCCCATAACAGAGCCCTTCCTGCATGGATCTTTGGATCTGCCAGGCAGAGGGTCCTGTGAGCTCCTGAGAGCCCTTGAACTGGCCCCACCAGCAGATTGGGGATGTGGGGGCAGCTCTGATGAGCAGCCAAAAAACTAAGCTGTGGGTTTAGAGTTTCTGAATGGATAAGAAAGGCAAAGCAGGAATTTAAAGCAAAGCCCACAAACCATGCAGAGGGAGAACTTACAACATCAGGCTGGTCTGAGCCCCCGACCTTGTCCATACTTTGCCCTGCAGCAAGTCCAAGATCCTGTCCCAGCTGGCAGCCACCAGCAGGGACAGCATGCAGGCAGAACCCAGACAGATCAAGCCCCATCTCCTCCCACTGGGCATAGTCCTTTCCCTGACAGCCTGCTCTCCCAGGTCTGCTGAAGGTCATCCAACACCTGCCTCGGGGCTGTGTCTGCCTCTCAGGCTGCTGGACAGGCTGGGCAGGCACCATGGCCACAGCAGAAGGACATCACTGCTGCTGTCTCTGAGCAGACAACACTCTCTGAAGGATCCAGGCCTGGGAGGAGGCTGGAACAGGGCACACGGGTGTGTGTGGACAAGCCCCAAGCTGCACGTGGCAGCAGTAGGGAGAGGAGTGAAGGTTCTCACCCCTGCTCAGGAGTCTCTTGCTAGAGCAACCCAACCTAACACCTCACTTCTGCTCGCTGCCTGCAGTTCCATCATTTCCTCCAAATCTGAAGCCTCACAAGCTTGGGTTTGGCCTCAGGGCCAGCTTGCTGCCACTGTTCTGATCCCAGACTCAGACACAGATGGAGATATCACAGCTTGGGCATCTTGGAGAGCACATGGGCAAGCCATGGAAACACATCCAGGTGCCTTGGAGGTATTTACAGGATGCAGAACAAGTTCCTGACTCACTCCAAGGGGCTTGGACAAGCCTATTTTAGCAACCTGCAGCTATGCAGGAGCCCTTTCCAACCTGGCAGCCCATTCATGTCTCCCTCCACCAGCCTTGTTCTGCTCCACTGCCTCTTTGCTGGAAGTGAAGCCACTCAACAAGTCCTTGCTGACCAAGGGCAGCCTTTTTCAACACGGCTTTTTCATTAAAGGGACTTGCTCTGAGGTTAAAGTCTCTGGCACTGAAGTACCATACCCATTTGTAGGATGTGTATATCCCCATCCCACATCACTTTCTATTCACATTTAGAGCCACCTTCCCCAGCCCAAGTCCACCTTCAAAACCAGGTTAGTTTGTGGTTTAAATCTCACAAGCAGTCGAGCAGACCTTTCCTTATCACTAGCAAACCCCACTCTCCCTAAAGCACAAAGATTTCCCGAGCTCACACACTGAGAACAGAACCAGAAATAGGTCACGAAGACACGCTGGAATCCTTGGTTATCCATGCCTGGCTGCATCCCTCCTCGTGCCTCTGGTGCAGCATGGATGCTCCAGGCACGGCCAGGGCCACAGAGAGCATCAGCAAGCAAGCCTAGGAGTTCCCCAACATAATGGGACTGTTACACATCAGGAACACAGACCCCTGCACCCCACTGCCCCCTCCTCAAAGACCATTTCACCCCAACTCCCAGCCACAGGCACCCCCCAGGCAGGATGCACCCGCTCACACAACAGAAAGCTGCTACTTACAAGTTGGAGCAGTTACTGCAGCTAAATCTCCCCCCACCTCACATCCCTCGGTAACGTAGGTTTGCTTCCCAGCACAGCACGAGCAGCTCCCTGTTCCTCGCACAGTTCTGGCAGTGGTGACCCACATTCCCATGCCAGCCCAGCGTTATTTGCTACAAACACATTACTAATGCAACGCGTACCTTGCACGGAGACACAACCTCACAGACTCGTCATCTGCGGGCTGCTCCCACCCTCCTCCCTGATGTCACCGCTCTCGGCAGCCCTCCCTGCCTAACCTACATTGCAAACCCCTCCGAGCGAGTCCCTCGTCCCCTCCTGCTCGGGAAGGGCTGGCTGCCAGCGTGGAGAGGCCTGGCAGGGCTGTTGCTGGGACAGCAGGTGATGTTTTGCAGGAAGCTCAGAGTTTGGAGGGGCAGGGGTGAGAGAGGGGCACCGAAGGCAGCCCACAGCTTTCACCCAGCACAGGGGCTGCTCCCAGCTTAAGGGGGAGATGCCCCAGTTTCAGCTCAGAGAGGAGCAGGGAGGGAGGTGGGAAGGAGGATGCCTGCAAACACATGTTTTGCTGGGGAGAGAAAAAAAGCTCAAGTTTTCCCCTGCTACAGATCTAAGAGATAGCTGCAAGCTAGTACTGAACTCCACTTTCATTCCCATTGAGACACTACAGCAAGTCCAGGAAGAGGTTGGGAAAGACTTTAAAGCACTTGTGCATTTCAGGAAGCTTTCTTGGCCACCCTCTGGAGAGCTCCTAGCTTGTCCAATTTTCTCCTGCAAATCCTGTTCCCTACACCCCAGGGACACTGTAAAACAGAGCAGGAACCCAGCCAAGCAGCCCTGGCTCAAGGCAAGCTGGAGACAGCCAATCCTCAAAATTTTAGAGAAAAGCTACATGCAAAACTTAGAGAAAACAGCAGGTAGCTAAAGCTTGAAGCACTTCACAAAAAAATAATTCTATGAAAACAAGTAATCAAACATACCTGGGAGCACATCTCCCAGAGGCTGAGTCCTGAAGCATGGGAAGCAGTCCACAACCACTGAGCACAGAGACCTCTCATTCTCCACACTTCCAATCCCTACACCAGCCCACCCTGTTAGGCCAGGAGCCCAGAGCTCCTTCCTAAAACCCAGAGGGGAAGAGCTTAGCTTCCTGCAGCAGTTCATTTAGCCCCTAAACACAACCACCCCCAGCTCCTCAGAGTGATCACACCACTGCTGGTGCCTCACTGCAGCACTTTAAAGAGAGCAGAAAAAGCTGACCAGCTGCAAAGGATGAAGGAACACCTGCTAGCTATACCCAAGGAGTGAGAATTTAGGTGGGAGGGATAGCTTTGGGTGGGGAGGAAGAGGTGCAGGTGGTGGGTAGAAGCAAACTACTGCCTGGCAGGCAGTTCAGGTGTTCTGAATAATTTTTTACAAGTCAGCTGGAAATTCATCCACTGTCCAGTGATTTGGAGGAAGGTCAAAACTGGCATTTGGTTCAGGTCAAACCCTGAAGAAACTGCTTTTTACAGTGTCCTCAGGGACCCTGGAGGGCTGCAGCTAGGGCAGCCAGGCTGGTGCTTTGCAGCACTATAAACTGTAAACATAAACACATGGGGAGCCAGGTGATTTGAGAGACCAGAGACTGAGCTCTGAGCAAAAGGAGATCTGGGACAAGGGCTGTTGTCTTCTTTCTCTTTATTAAATATACAGCAGTCACTTTTTGCTTCCATTGTGGTTTCCTATTACAATCTCCCTGTGTGCATCTGCAGCAGCTGGAAAGCAGCTTCCAGAGCAATTTCAGTGGTGGGTGCAAGGAGGTAAAAGCCAGGCTGCGGGCAGCATTCCCTGTGGGAAGCAGATGGGCTGGCCACTGTGGGATGGGTCCCTCACCCCAGACTGCAGCTACCAGGGGAAAATCATTGGGAACTTCTGATGTGCTTGGTGCTGTGTGTAATGAGGGAGGGGGAGCAGCACTTTGCTTGAAATATTACCTTCTTTCAGGTCAAAACCTGATTTTTTGCTCAGCCAATATTCTCAAGCTATCAGCATTAACATCTTTTGAGAATATCCCTTGTTTTTCTTTTCTCCAGCTTTGCCTCCACTTGCACTGAAATGGTCAAATTTGAGAATAATCTCATCAGTTAACTTACATTTTCTAGTCAGTGTCTTCTGCTTTTGTTCTTTAATGGAAATCTCAGTGTCATCAACAAAATCTACTTGATTTTAATTTCCATGGAAAAAAGGCATCTTTAATTAAAAACCCACTTTCTATCTAAATAAGAGAAAGCAGGAGGATCCTGCAAGGAAAATTTCAGCATCTAAAATGCATAAAACACCTAATCTGATGACAGCTAGTGATGGACAAAGTGATGCTGGGTTTGTCCATCCTCCCCCCTCTGTGAGGATACTGACGCTCCAGGGCTGGGCGTCACTCAGGGCCAGGTGTGTGAGGCAAAGCTGCCACCTCTGTGTGTGTCCCACGGGAACCAGGCTCCCTGCAGCCTGGCTGGAGCCCGGCAGGAGGGTTCTGCAGCCCAGCACACGTGGGAGACCTCCAAGGGGAAGCCTTCTCCATGCCCTCAGCACGCCCAGGGCTCAGTGCCACCGTGCCATCCAGCAGCATTACCCTTTGTCTTGCCCAGGGCAGTGGAGGAGGGCTCCATCCAGGCCACGAACATAAGCCAGCTGAAATAATCTCCTCTCCTTGCAGCTGGGGCAGGAATTCAGCTGCTGGCTCCGGGCGTCCTCGGGAAGCAGAGCATGCAGATGTTCCTCTGTCTGCAAAGGTGAAGGGCACAGGAGTGAGAGCAGAGACGAGTCCTTGGGTGCAGTGCTGGCTGTCTGCCAGCCAGGCACAGCTCTGGGACACAGGGACAGCCCCCACCCAGCATTCAGTCTGCTGGAGATTACTGGGGGGCTCTGTCATCACCTCAGTGACAGAGCACTTTGGGACTGGCAGACAGAGGGAATGGAAGAGAGCTGGGAGGTTTGGCTCCTGTAACACTGAAGAAATTTACCCAAAACCTGGTAAATGCACATATTACTGCTGTCAGGAAAGGATTTGGAGTTTAGATGCTTTTGAGGAGCTGAAACCCAGTTCACCCTACCTGTGCCCAGCAGTGGCTCCTGGCACAGGAGCAAACATTCCCTGGAAGCACAGGGACACATGGCCCACCAGTGAATCCCTGGTGTAGGGCAGGTCCTCATGAAAATCCAACATCAGACACCACCAGACACCTGGGGCAGCTGCAAAGGGCTCTGCCTGTGGAACCCTGTGACTCTCCCTGGCGGGGGAACAGCGCGAGCATTTGTCACCATGATGACATGAGTGGGACAGGAAGGAGTGAGCAGGGTTAGCCTCCTGCCCTCCCCATGTGTGAGAGCTCTTGTCCCTCACCTTCATTGCCTGTGCCCATGGCAGGACGCATCAGTGCCACACTGAGGGGACTTCTGAGTGTGGGAGCATTTGCAGGGCACACATACCACACAGGCACGTGTCCCTGCAGGTGCCACCAGGGTAACTGTGCCCCTTTACAGCAGCACTGACCTTGGCCTGTTCCCCTGCCCAGAACTCACACACTCCTCAACAAAATTAAACATTTTTGGTGAAGCTGGAAAGCTGCTGATGTCAGGGTTTTGCCAGCATTGCTTCTCTTCTGTGCCTGGCTGCTGTTTCCCTGCCCTCCAGAGAACACATCTGTGCCAGGAAAACCTCTGGCTGGACCTGAGTTCAAAGGTGAGGAGCAGCTCTCAGGCAATTTAACCCCTTCTGTGCACACCTCCTGCCTGGCCCTGGCCAGACCATGGGGGGAACAGCTCTGGCCACAGAGAGAGATTTTTTTCAGCTGGACTGGCGCAGCTCAGAGCCTCCAGACATTGCCTATACTTGGAGTATCTTCTTTTCCCCCCAGGGAAGGAAGCTGCCTTCTCTTCCCCAAGCCCTGTAAGGGGTCAAGGGCTATGTGGTCCTTTCATGGCTGAGTTGGATCCCTGCAGGAAGGACCAAAGCCACGTTTGCAGCTTCAGCAGGACAGGACACATCCAGTGGGGACAACAGGTCCAGCCCATTGTCTCTACACACAGAGAAGTACCCTCTCACTCTCTCTTACAATATTTTGTATGCTATTTTACAGGGAAAGATAAACCTAATCTCCCTGTCTAGCAATATCCATAACCATAATCATAAAAGTATCACTGAAACAGAGCCACAGAGTCCTGAGCAATTGGGATTGCAGGGAAAGTCCAGATAAGGCTAAAACAAATACTTCTCTAGAGAGCACAAAACAAGAGCCCATGGATCTGCAGTGAAAGGTGACCTGAAATATTTGGCTACTCAGTTATCTCTGCTGGGTGAGAGAGGATAGGATAGGATAGGATAGGATAGGATAGGATAGGATAGGATAGGATAGGATAGGATAGGATAGGATAGGATAGGATAGGATAGGATAGGATAGGATAGGATAGGATAGGATAGGATAGGATAGGATAGGATAGGATAGGATAGGATAGGATAGGATAGGATAGGATAGGATAGGATAGGATAGGATAGGATAGGATAGGATAGGATAGGATAGGATAGGATAGGATAGGATAGGATAGGATAGGATAGGATAGGATAGGATAGGATAGGATAGGATAGGATAGGATAGGATAGGATAGGATAGGATAGGATAGGATAGGATAGGATAGGATAGGATAGGATAGGATAGGATAGGATAGGATAGGATAGGATAGGATAGGATAGGATAGGATAGGATAGGATAGGATAGGATAGGATAGGATAGGATAGGATAGGATAGGATAGGATAGGATAGGATAGGATAGGATAGGATAGGATAGGATAGGATAGGATAGGATAGGATAGGATAGGATAGGATAGGATAGGATAGGATAGGATAGGATAGGATAGGATAGGATAGGATAGGATAGGATAGGATAGGATAGGATAGGATAGGATAGGATAGGATAGGATAGGACAGGACAGGACAGGACAGGACTGGATAGGGTAGGATGTTCTTTAAAAGCTCAGAGGCTATTTGTTCCTTTTAGGAGGATTCATGAAAGACTAAATAGATTATTGGTGACCATTGCAGCTCTTTAAAATATTTTTTTCCCTCTACATTTTTCTTTCAGCTCCAAAAAAACAGGACTCTCCCTGAGGGTTGGCTTTGATTTTGCAAAGGAATCTCATATACATGCTGGGATATTTTCCCGTGTTTTGAGAAAAGGAGAGAAGAAGCCACTGGGGATCAGGTTTTTATTCCAAAGGACAACTAAGGTGGGTTTGAGCAACTATTGCCATTTTTTGTGCCTCTGTTTCTGTAAATATGAATGTGGCAGAATATTACTGATCTCTTGTAAAGCCTTTACATCTTCTGTGAAATAAAATCCTGAGGTTATTACTGCCATTAAATTAGGTGGCTGGGATTTTTTTTTTCTCCCAAGTGCTTTTCAAGTGTAGGCACAGCCTCAGTGAGTAAATAACACACCATTGGGAGCAGCCTGACTGTAAATGGCCCTGCCTGGCCAGCCTTGTCCTTGTGGAAGGCAAGTCCTGCTTGCTGTCCCCTCTTCTCCTTCCCAGCAGCACTTCAGGACACATTACAGCTTGTGCTTGAGGGCCTTTGAAAAAACAACAAAAAACAACCACAAACCCAAAAACCACAAACCCCAAAACCTTTTTTTTTGGGGTGAATACCTCTTTTCTCCTGTAGCACAGGTCAGTGTGACCCAGGGCCACCAGCCCTAGCTCAAGCCCCAGATGTGCTCAGCCTGGTGGGGACAAGGGCAAGAGGCATTTTCCTGGCTGGATTGAGCCAGGCTTAGTGGCTCAGAAGTGGCTCTGAGAGCTGCACTGCCCAAACCCAGGCCCCTGGCTGCTGGCACAGCACTGGCTCCATCAGGAGCAGCTGTGGGTGCAGTGTCCCTGGGAATGCCTCCCCTCTGCCTGCTCCATCCCTGAGAGCTGCCAGCTCCATGGGATCCATGTTTTTAACCCTTTTTGTCCACATGCAAATCCTGGGAAGCAGCTGGTGCTGGCGCAGCCAGAGATTGTCTCCAGCAGAGTTATACATGCTGGATCCAGTGAGCAGCCCAGTCCAAGCTGGGCTCAAGGCACTGCCAGGACCTGTGAGGCCTCGTGCAAGAGCAGCAGAGCCGTCCTGAAATCTGCCAAGCCCAGCTCTGCTCCCCTGCTCTGGAACCAAGCAGGAACAGCCCTCCCTGTCCTGCAGAGAGGGGTTTGGAAATGCTCTGTTAGAAGGCTGCTGGACACCCCTGAACTTCACCAGGCCTGGCCTCAGAGACTCTCACAGCTCAGGAGACCCCAGCCAACACAACCTGACATGTCTGGTGTGAACTTCACCCTTCTGGTGCTGGCTGGAAATCCCAGTGGAGCTGAAGGCTCCTTTCCATGTGTGGGTGGCCCAGGACCATGGGGACACTCAGATGGTCTCTGCTGATCTGCCAGCTCCTGAAATTACCCAGATCAGGAGCACTCACGGGTGCTCCCCACAGGAGCTCACCCAGCTGAGCTGATGTGGGGCTGCAGGGACAGGCAGGGTGATGGAAGTTCCTTTGATGGAAGTTTCCCTGGGGAAGGCAGAGCTAATGCTAGAAATTTTCCCAGCTAGTTTGCAGGGGCAGCAAGGAGGCTGCTCGTCTCCTCTCTGGACTTCTCCACAACTGGGACACAGCCCCACTGCTGGAACTCAACCCCCCTCCACCTGCAGCTGCTGGCCCTGGGGAGCAGCTCTTCCACAGGCCAGCCAGCTTCCTGGCAGCAAGGGACGAGTCCTTCACAAAACCCTCTGCTGCTCCCAAAGGGCTTCAGGGAGTCATTAAAAGAAGGGAAAGTGGCAATCATCCCAGAGAAAGCAAATGGGCATTACCTGCAGACAGGGCTCCCGGGATCCAGCAGCAGGGCTGCGGGCACTGCCACGCTCTCGCTGTGGGAGGCAGCTCGTGCCTCTCTCCCTCCCGTTGTTTTTATTTTGGCAATGCAGTCTGAAGGTCGAAGAAAAAGTCCGAAGGAGTGGCTTGTGGCAGGCAGTAAATTATTACCCTGGACCGCTCTCCGAGGGGACCAAGGCATAGGGAGCCGGGGTGGGAGAGGAAAATCCCTCCTTGCAGGGATTAGAGGGCAGCTGGCTGGCAGGGAAGTGCAAAGGGTCAGAACAAAGTGCTCTGTTTGCCGGAGGCTGTGCTGGGTCACATGCCGGATCCCAGCAGAGGTAATGAGGCATGGATCACCTCCCAAACTCCAGCAAGACCTCCTGGCTGTGGACATGACCTGTTGCCAATCCCCCAGCAACCCACAGACAGGAAGGAGCTGGGTGAGAGGAAGCCCTGCTCTCTGGCAGCACTGAGGGACAAGAACTCCCGGGACTTTTACGTGCTTGATCTGTGCAGGTGCGACAGTCCTACAACCTCCCTTCTGTCCCCTGTGTGTCCCCCGCTCTGTGGATCCTGGGCCACTCATACAGAGGAAGAACCACCTGAGAATCCAAGGAGGACCCATGGGCACATCAGAACTGAGCCCAGAGGAGCACTCTTAGAGCCAAAATCTACTGCCTTCTGTGCTCTCCCCAGTTTGCTCCATTTCTTTCGCTTCCCCTCTGCAGGAGCCCAGCACCAGTGGTCACACATCCCTATGTGGGGGCCCAAATAAGAGTCTGTCAGGTAAGTGTGTTGGTGGAGTCACTGGTGGAGTCTCCAGCTCCTCACCTGAAACCCAAACTCCAAAGATGTACAAAATCATTTGATGGAGAACACTGGTGCCACTATCAAAATAAGCATTTTCTGAAATAGCCTGGAATATGTGATATGGAGTATCCAAACTTCATGAGGCCAAGATATCCAGCTGCCACCACAGGCAAGGTCTCTGGCTCCATGTGTGAGGAGGAGGCAGAGCCACACCTGCACTCTGCACAAGGGAGGAGTGGGCTCAGCCCTCACCTCGCTCCAGCTCCCACCGATGGTCCCATTGGGTGACACAACTGTGTGCATGCATGAGGGCAGCAGAGATTTGGTATTACCCTCATGTCTCAGGGAATGAGCCCAAATAGAGGTCCCCATTGTGTTTGAGGAGCTGTAAAGACACAGAGGGAAATAAATCCGTTCCCTGGTAGTGCAGAGAGGGCCTTTGTTTGTCTGGTTTTCAGAGTGAGAAGGTTTAGAGGATTGTTGCAGCACATGACCAGAAGCTACGAAGCACAGACAAAAGCCATTTGGAACACAGATCAGACTTTGACATCGCACTGGGTTTTCAAAAGATTTCTGTTTTGTTCGAGTTAAACCTGCTGCTATTTTGGGGGCTATTTTCCTCACTCCGCTGCGTCCCTTGCTGTCGGGGCTGCACACATCCGACAGCACGAAAGCTGCCAGAGGCACCAGCACAGCATCGAAATATCTGCTGCCACGGGCTGGAGGAGCCTCCCGTGCTACAAGCCCAAGGCACAAGTGCCGCACCAGCAGCCACGTCCGCTCCAGCCATGGACAAGTTTAGAGGACGAAGCCTCTGCTTATCGCCCGGCTTGCAGGGCCGGCTCCTTTCGCAAGCTGCTCGCCACGTCAGCCACTCCTGAGCGCCGGCTCCCGGCAGGAGCGCGGAGGAAAGCGCCCGAGCAGAGCTGACAGCGAGACAAAGCCCGTTGGGGCTCGCTGGTAAATCGCTGGCTCAGCCACAGCTGGGGTGCCCTGTCAGCCCCGCAGCCGCACCGCCTGCTGCTGCCGGCCGGCAGCGGGGGCACCAATGCCCGCAGAGCTCCTCCAGCCGGGGCTCTCTCCCTGCTAGCAGGAGCTTCGGGAGCTCAGGGATTTGAGGGGCTGAGGGAACTCTCTGGTCAAGCTTCCCTGTTCTTCAACGTCAGGGATAGGAGCGAGGATCCCTGACCTTCCACTCACTGTCACAAAAAGGGCACAAATCTTACAGCCCCAAGTACAGCAGCGGCCACTTCTGCTCGCAAGGGGAAGGGGGGGAAAAGTGCTGAATTAAGTTTAAAACCTCTGCAAAATTAAAGCTTCATAAAACAGTTTCCATCATCAAGTACCCTAAATCAGAGAACTTTCGTCCCCTGTAAAGCGCAAAGACCAGGACACGTTAGTCTGAGAGCATCCTGTGTCCAGACTCAAGCAGCTGCCCGCAGGAGAGGACAGCCAGCTGCCATGCTGCTGAGCACGGCATGGCAAGGCATGGGTCCCTTTGCTTCCCTAGGGGGGAACACAGAGACAGAAACACCCTGAAAGCACCGCGTGCAAACCAGAGCTGTGCAGAGCACTGCATTAACCTGCCAGGCAACCTCAGCTCTCCGCTTGTTCCCAGGATCCGAGGGGTTATCTCAGCCCTGCTCAGGACAGGGACACGGGCTGCATCTCCTCCCACGCTCGTCCTGGGGAGAAAGCAGAGCTGGAACAGAGAGCTCAGGCCAGAAGCAAGACCAGCGAGCACCTCTGAAGAGAAGCCCCCTGTTTGGGCTGGCTACCCTCATCTCGGACGGGTGGATGCTGTGGCTCCGGGCCGGGCACATCCCGTGTCCCGGCCGTGGATGGATGCTGTGGCTCCGGGCCGGGCACATCCCGTTTCCCGGCCGTGGATGGATGCTGTGGCCCCGGGCCGGGCACATCCCGTGTCCCGGCCGTGGATGGATGCGGTGGCTCCGGGCCGGGCACATCCCGTATCCCGGCCGTAGATGGATGCAGTGGCTCTGGGCCGGGCACATCCCGTATCCCGGCCGTGGATGGATGCGGTGGCTCCGGGCCGGGCACGCCGTCGGGCGAGGGCGCTGCGCCGCCGTGGCGGCTCCGGGCCGGCTGCGGGCGGGGAGCGCACGGAGCGGGGGGCGGATCGGGCTGTCGGTGCCTGCGGCAGGGCGGCAATCACGGGTCACCTGCACCGGGATGGGAGCAGGGATGGTAAGGATGAAAGTGGTGAGGATGGAGGTAGGGGTGAGCGTGAAGATGGTGGGGATGAGCTTGAGCATGGGATAGGACGCTGCTGGATATCCCCAGGCAAGGGCGCCGGCACGGAGGGAAATGTGGCTAGTCCGGGGGCAGGCGCCTCGCCACGAAGCCCCCCACACTCACTGACCCCCGGCGCCACACCACCCTGTCCCCACACGGCAGAGACCCCACAGCTCCCCTGTTCTTTTCTTTCGGATGTGCTCAGAAAATCGCCCGAAATGCGTTTTTCGCCGGGCAGGGGCATCCCCTGCTCCAGCCCGCAGCCCCTTTCCCAGCTTGTGCCAACACCCCCTCCCGCCCCCGGTACCGCATTGCGGAGCTGCCCGCTAATACCGGACCGGCCGGGGGAAATGGGGGACATCCCAGCCCTACCGGGGCTCGACGTGTTTTGGGGGCAAGAACAGGAGTCCCACGGGGATCTCAGCTGTGCTTTTGCGGCGGGAGCGCTGCCGGTGGGTCCCCCCATCCTCATCTTCGCTGTGTAGCGGCAGCGGACGGACAATTAGTTGTCGTGGCTTTTAAAATGGTGTAAATCGAGGTGTTTTCCGTCACAGGATTGGAGTGTGGGGCTGACCTCCCCCGCGGTGGCGGCTTTGCCCGCAGCGGGGATCAGCCCGACGCTCCACACCCGTGGGCAGGGTTTGGTGAGTTTGGATCAAGCCGGGGGTATACCCACCCCTTTATTTCGTTTATTTCTCCCCCTTTGTTTGCTTGTGAGGGGGTTTTTTTCCCCCTTCTTTCACAAAAAACAAAAACCCGGGGGTGCATCTGCAAACTCTCGTCCCTGGAGTCTGAGCACTACGCAGGAAAGCAAAACTGTGAGGAGGGGGTGAAAGCAGCCCCACCACTCCCAGCTGTAAGATGACCTCTTCCCAAAAAATGTCTCCTACCTCTTGAAAAGAGCTGAATGCCACCTTCTTTGGAAATCCAGCGCTGCCTCCCCTTAACCCGAGGATGTGTTGTAGCCCCGACACGGGGAGGATGAAATTTCCTCTGCCCCTGCCCTGCTCCTCCAAGCCCCCCATGAACCAGGCCAGCCTCATCATCTATGTTTTCTCTTTATTTTTCCATATATTTATGTACCACATTATATGTTAAAGATAGATTTTTTTTTCTGATATACATTTTTCATCTTATTTACCACAATGACACCACACATACATTGGAAACAGCTCCACGGATCTGGTAGATTGCACAGAATGAATTGTGTCGTAGTTTTGTTCCTGTAATCCTGAACGACATCAAATCCAACCATATATTAATATTATCTTTTTTTTTTAGCTTTTCATAATTTAGAAATAACAATTGTTAAAACGAAACGAAACATAAGTCACCGAGAAGTGGACTCCAGGGCTGCGATTTCAACCAGAGGCAACACATTTGTGTATGATGGGAGGCGCCGTTCCTCGGTGTGGATTCGGATGGAAGAATCGAGCAGTCCTGACATCTATGTGACTACGGTGTAAACATTGCAGGCAAGCGGCATCACCGGTCGTCAGACGCTGCTTGGGCTTGTTGGGCTGGTCGTACAATCTGGGTCTCATCTACATCCATCTCTCAAAGGGTTAAAACAAAGCTCCGTGCTCCCTGCGCCCGCTTCCGTCTGCGAGCGCAGCGACCCATTCCCGTGGGATCGGCACCTGTGTTTCAGCTCCTGAAGCACCGAATTGCATATCTGTGAGGAGTGTTGAAAACTGCGACTGTTTCCCAACAGGCCGTTTGTGGGGGGAGGGGGCAAGCTTCAGGCAACGAGTGAGGAGATAGGGGTGGGGCACCAGATAATTTCCTTCCAAAAATCTAAATAACAAAAAAATAGATTTAAATCTGAGCTTATTTAAAAAGACATCAGGGTGAGCACTTTCATCTCTTCTTATTTTTCTTAGTTTGCAGATTCTATGACATAGAATTTGTTGGATGCACGTAACGAAAATAATGACTCTTTCCATTAAAGGGATGCAGAATTATTTGGCTATGCGGATGTTCGATGCGATTCTCTTCCTGCACCCAACTCTGGCCCCTCCTTAGTCTTCAGCATTGGTTCTGAAAGCCTCTATGAGGCCTTCTAAAGAGTGGATGAACCCAGAGATGCTGCAGATACCACCTATAACGAAAATGGCAACATCGAAGAAGACGTGATGCCACAAGAGCTTCCTCCACAAGAGTTTGAGGTGGAAGAGACTGGGGAGCAGGAAACAGAGCCCTGCGCCTGTGAGGCTCCCAGTAAGACCCATCAAGAGGGCAAAATGGGGGACATAAATAGCCATGAGCAGGGTGAAAACTACCAGGGCACATCTGAGGGTGAGCCCCCAGGATTTGAGCCGCCCGTCACCCCCATAGCAGTTGGGGAAGAAAGCCCTGTTTCCATCTTGGAAAAGGGACCTCTCCAGGACTTCTACAGCTGCAAAGAATGGCAAGGGGTACGAGAGCAAGGCTTTGGCCACCAAGAAAATGTTGACTACTGCCCTAATGGTGGATGGTAAGTTGTCTGTAATGACCTCCTTGGTCTCATCAGCCCAGGTCAGGTAGGCAACCAAGGCAAAGAGTCCCTTAAGGATGCAAGCTGCTATGTGAGTCCAGTTCATCATGCAATGAAACTCCTTGGGGTTCTGCATGTTCCCCTCCAAGGAAGGCAGAAAGATCTGGGAGGTGTAGCTGAAGACAATGATGCCAATGGAGATGGGAAACTTCTTGACATCAATGTAAAACTTGACCTTGTCCCAGGCCCAGTCGCGCGCCCTGGAGAGGCAGTAGGCAATCACCAGGATGTTGATGACAAAGTGGGCTAATGTGCAGAGCAAGCTGAACTTGGAGACTGCCTTGAGGTTCTTCAAGAACGCACAGGGCAGGAGCACTGCTGTGGCAATGATGGACCACGACTTCTGGGAGACGGGCAGGTTGGGGAAGCTGTTGTACATCAGGTTCCCACTGACCACCACATAGAGGATGCAGGTCATGACCAGTTCAATGATCTGAGCCACGTTCACGATTCTGCCCCCGAGCGTGGGGAAGCGGGGCGCGCAGCACGCGTTCGCGATGTCCACGTAGGAGTCTCTCACCCTGACTATCTCCCCATCCTCATTCTCTTCGTAAAGACAGGCAATAAGGATTTTCCCAGTGTAGCAGCAAACCACTGCAGCGAAAATTATTAAAAAGAGTCCTAGGTATCCACCGTGAAGGATGGCATAGGGCAGGCCCAGAACAAACATCCCCTGGAAAGAGACAAAATGGAAACCGTGTTGCTGGATCTCTGAGGGGCCCAGGCCCACGGCCGCGGCCGAGCGCTGGCAGCCGCACCACGGTGGTCACGTGCGTGCTCTCTGTCTGCCCACACAGCCACCATGGCACCCACGCAGGCGGTCACACAGTCACACAGTCACACAGTCACGCCACGCAGCCGCGGCCACGCGCGGTGACGCACCCGCTGTGCCTGTGACGTGCCACCCCCACAGTCACACCCGCGCAGTCACGCCCGCGTCATCGCACCCCCGAGCACCCACAAGAGGAGGGCAAGGTTTGGGCGCTCGGGCTTTGCCCCAGTCTCTACCCTCTCTGTCCCCAGCCCCTCTCAGTGCATCAAGACCTCCATAGCTGGGGACATTCCGAGGGGCCAGACTGGGCCCACTCCAGTGCAGCCCCACCACCAGCCCAGTCACCCCTGGGTCCCCTGTCCCTCCTTGCCCATGGCCCCTGATGGGGCCAGAAGCTGCAGCATGACAGGCTGGGGCCTGGGCCCCCTCTGGCACTGTGCCCTATTTGGGGGAGGTGGGAGGAGGAGGCAAAGCAGAAAGCCAGGCTGAGGGGTTTTAATTTCCTTTTTTTAAAATCTGTTTTTCCTTTTAATTCCTTCCTCCCGCTCTGTTATTCGCCTCTATCTATCACCTATTTTTATTTCGATTTTTTCCCCCTCTTTTCCCTTTTCCCCCTTTTCCCCGAGGCCGGTTTGCAATCAGCCCACGGCTTCTGGCCAAGATACAGAGCCCGTAACAGGGCCGTGATCAGGAAGCGCTGCCCGGTGCCCCGCGGCGGTGGCGGCGCGGTGACGGCCGTACCTGGATGGCGTTGGTGACGTTCCATCCCGCCTCCCATGCCGTGATCTTGGGCTTGCCCTGCCCGGAGAGCTCGGAGCAGGCCTCCTTGGAGGCGGAGGGCGGCAGGGGCCCTGTTCCATCCCGCTGGTAGTGGATGTCCCCCTCCAGGGGCGGCTCCCCGCCCTCCTCGCTGCCCTCGGACTTGAGGATGTCCATCTGCAGCCCTTGCCGGTGCTCCATGTCCAGGTCGTCGCAGTGGGCGAAGCCCACCGCCTCCTCGTCGGTGGCCGCCTGGAAGCCCATCCTGGCGAACATGCCGCTCATCTTCGCCTGGGATTTGTGCGACACCGAGGTGGCCACGTTGGAGAGCTTGCTGCGGAGGAGGGTGGCCATGGCGGCGGCTCTGGTGACTCCGCTGCTCGCGGACCCTGGGGGATGCGGAGACCCGACGGGACGGGCGGGCGGCGGGGCGGCGGACGGGACTTGGNCTCCGCATCCCTTGCGCTGCCCGCTCTGACCCGCATCTGCCCCGCACCTGCCCGCAGGCCCCGGCCGCCAGCCCCAGAAACAAAAGAGCCCCGCTGAAGAGGCGGACAGGCGGCTTTGGACAGGTTCTTAACGGGATTTTCCTCCCCGCGCCCCCTTCTTTTTCCTTTTCTCTGTCCCCCAAAACGCGCGGCCCCTTGGGAGGCGGGGTCGGCCTGGGCAGCGGCCCCTGCCCAGGGGACACAGCGGTGCGTGCCCACCCGCGCACAGGGAGCGAGGGCTCAGCTCTCTGTAACGATTCCTGGGATCAGGGACATCCAAAACCGGCGGGACGAGGGGCGCGGAGCTCGTTTGGGGCCCGCAGCCGGGTGGCACCGCACCGGCACCGCACCGGTACCGCCGGGGGCACTGGCACCCGGGGATGCTCCGGGCAGAGCTCTCGGTCCTCACCGGCCAATACTGAGGTTTTCCTTTCCTCAAACAAAATACCAATATTTTCGGTTTGCTTCCAAGTGCTTACGTTCGTTTGTAAGTTAAAAACCTTACGATTTTTAATTTATTTTAAAATTTTCCGAGGTGAGCGGCCAACGTAGCCGACAACGGTAACGGGAAATCCCGGTCCTGTGCTGTGGCACAGACAATTGGAGAGTGGCAGGGGGAGCGATGGCATTCGGGGGCGGTGTGTGGGAAAGCACGTCCCCTCTGCGGCGGGAGAGTCTTTGAATCGTTGTTTAAAAAACTATATATATGTATTTTTTTAATATATATATATTCTTTGAAAGGTGGGGAAGCAGGAATTTCTGTTTCCTTTGCTGGTTTGGAAGGCAGAAAAAGAACATTATTTTGCTACAGATAGGAGGAAAAGCCGCCACTAAATTATTTCCTAGAATCGTTGTTGAGGGAGCAGGGAGGGAGCGCTCAGGCTGCAGTTGCAGGTGGGATGCGGTACCGAGCAGAGATGGGGGAAAAAACCCCTCAATTTCTAGGGAAAAACCCTTAAATCACCTCCTTAAATATATTTTTATTTTTTTCCGCAGCCGCAATCCAAAAGCAAAATGGGTGCAGAGCGCCAGAAGGGAGCAAAAAACCAGAAAAAACCCTAAAATATCCCCGGTGAGGGCTGTACCCCTAAGGGTTATCTCGGCCGCTGCTCCCGGCGCGGGGATGAGCGAGCTGCTCCTGCAGCCGACCCCCCAAAAATGGGGTTTTTGATGGCAGCAGAGGAGGAGGGCGACGGAGCGTGGCGCATCCTTGGCTTTGCGTGGGAATTATTACATGTGAGTGCACAGATAGGTCGAGAAAGCCGAGCGGGGCACAGCTTCGCCCCGGGTTTCGCAGCATCCTGACGGGCCGGGATTTAACGGGAGAAATGGGAAAGCTCGGGCCGTCAGCGCTGCCCTCGCCGTTTCGCCTCTTCACAGCTCGGGAAAACCAGCGCTAGGACGGACACCGCGAGGGACTCATCCAACGATTTCTTTTTCTTTTTATTATTAACATTATTTTTTTTATTCATCCTAAGACGGGTTCGTTATGAAAGAAGACGTGAAGGAGTTCTGTTTCTGGAGGCTGCAGGGGGCATCAGGGAAGAAGGAACGAAAATGCGTCCGAACCTCTGCCTGGTGCGTGATTATTTCCTCAAATAGCCCTGACGCATCTGTGCCCCTGCCCCAGCACCCCCGAACGTCGGCTGGGAGACCCAAATGGTCCCGCCGGACCTCGGGCAGCAGCACTCGATGGTAGGGAGTGGAGGGATCCACTGGGATCCACCCAGCTGACCTTTAAAGTCCCTTCTAACCCAAGCCTTTCTATGAGCACGCCAAGGGTGGAGGAAATGGGCTTTCGGCTCTTCGTTGAGCATCCAGAATGTCATGGATGTGTCGGGGTCGGGAGACATCTCTTAGAGAGAGAAAAAAATATTTCTAACCAAAATAAGTAATCTTTTTTATAAACATAAACAACAAACAAAAATGGAACAAAAAAAACCAAGCAAAAACCCCAAAAAACCCCAAAAAGCAGCCATCCCAACACAAAATCAAAAAAAAAACAAAACTAAGCCAAATCCCCCCAAAACAACCAATAAAGAAAAAACTCCAACCAAGGAAAGGAAGAAAAAAAAAAAAAAAAGCCACAGGAGGTTTGAAAATAAGTCCAGGACCCCGGGGCCGGGGCGGAGAGGATGCCCTGGGGCAGCGCTGCTCCGCGGGGGCCGCGGGGCCCTCTGTTCCCTCGGCGGGCTGGGGTCGGGGGTCTCTTTTCCCACCTCCACACGGAGCTGTGCCCCCTCCTTGCCCGGGGGCCCCTNGAGGTTTGAAAATAAGTCCAGGACCTCGGGGCCGGTGCGGAGAGGATGCCCCGGGGCAGCGCTGCTACGCGGGGGCCGCGGGACTCTCCGTCCCCTCGGCAGGCTGGGGCCGTTCCTCCGGCCGGGATGCCCTGGGGTCGGGGATCTCTTTTCCCACCTCCACACGGGGCTGCGCCCCCTCCTTGCCCGGGGGCCCCTGGAGCCGAGAGCCCGCAGAGCGCCGGGGGCTGCTGAGCCCCGTCGGACCCGAGGTCAGTGAGAGGCTGTGGGGATGCTGAGGATGCTGAGGAGGGTAGGGTCTGCGGCTCCGAGGGATACAGGACGGGGGTGCCGCTGTGCCCCCGGTTTAACACCGCACCCGCCTCGCCTCTCCCCTCCGGCACCTCGGAACCGGCCCCGCAGCCCTGCCCGGCTGGGAACACCCACCCGCGGTCCCTCTGCCGCCGGGACGCCGGCTCGCTCCTGCCCCGTTTTCAGGAGAGGGAGAAAAACATTATCTGCAGCAGCGGCTGGAAAAATAAAAAGACTTTCTCCCCTCTCTCCGCGAACTACTACCGGCGGCTGAAATCGGGTAGAAAGCACAAAAATAGGAGCGGAGGCGAGGGGGGGAAGGGCTACGGGACACAGAACGAGGGAGAGGAAGAGAGGAAGAGAGGAAGAGAGAGATGGAGAAGAGGGTCGGGGCATTTACCTCTGCTTCTCCCCCCATCGCTGCCCGCAGCGCGCCCGGGAAGGCTGGAGGGACGCACGGACGGACGGACGGACGGACGGACGGACGGACGGATGGAGGCAGCCGCGTCACTCCTGGGCTCTCCCTAACTCCCAATTAACCCAAGCAGGATAATGGTGCCAAACCTTATCCAAAGGTTAGCGGCTCTCAGGGGGGCGTTTGAGCTGCAAATCGTTTCAGCCGGAGCTGAAAGGCGAGAGCGAGCCCGCCAACGAGCCGCAGCCAGCGCTGGAGCCGGGGGCTCTGGCGCTATCTGCTTTCTCTGAGCCGCTCCCCGGGGCGGGCTGAGGGTCTCCCGCACACCCCCGAGCAGCCCTAGGGGTGTGCAGCCCCGCTCCTGCGGGGAGCAGCTCGTCCAGACCCCACCGCCCTCCCCAGGCGCATCCAAGCCGGAGGAGCAACTCTGCCTTATCTCTGCAGACCAGGCTTGCGGGGCTTGTGTCTGGGTCTTCTTATTATTAAACTGAGGGGAAAGAGCAATTTGTGCTCAAAAATCATTTAAAGCAAGCCAGGAAGGCCAATCCTAGGTGTGTTTTCTTTCTAAGTCCCTCACCACGGCCCCTCTCCGGGCTGCTGGGCAGCACAGAGTGGTGCCAGTTGCACGAAGGTGCAGATATTTGGGAGCAGGACAGGCACCGCTCCAAGTTCACTGCCCCGTCAGGCTCCCAGCCCGCAAAAGATTTAGTTCTCATGGGCTTTGGTGGGCTGTGAGCTGCTGCAAACACACTAGACTGCAAACTGTGACTGTATGAAAAAGGGGGTGTGCAAATCCTGAATGTTCCCCTCCATCCTCCCCTGTAACACTCAGGAAAAGAGTGGGTGTCCAAACGCAGGTGTGCAACGCCCTGATTGCCGCTCAGACTCCACGATCTTTCCTCACACCCCTCTAACGTGCTGCAGGGCACAGCCAGCACAGCTGCCAGCCGCAGAGACAGGAGGGCTGAGGAGCACCTTCTGCCCAAACAGCCAAGAAAACTCCACGGTCACACCTGCCCAAAGAACTGAACCCCCACAGGGCAGCCCAGGCATGCTTGGAGCAGCAGCCACCCCTCTGCACAGGTACAGGCACACCTGGGGAGGTGATCCCAGGACGTGGAAGTTGTTCCACCTTCCTTCAGCCGTAGCCAAAAGCAGCTCCTGGTTTATGGCCGGGCTGACGGCAGCGCTGCAGCAGCAGCAGTGCATGAGAGAGGCTGCACAGCAGTGCCCTTCATCCCAGCTCTGCCTCCTCATCCCCCGCCGCCACCGCGCCGGGCAGCGCTGACAGGATAATGAAGAGTCGCACGATATACTATAAAAAGGCAATTAGACAAACTGCTGGATTGGGACCAGCTCCCGTGACCCAGTTAATAGCTCTGGGAGTTTCGGGGAGCGAGGGAAAAGGCTCGGTGTCAGGACGTGGTGCACGGTGAGAGGGCTTAGGAGGGGAGGGATGGGGGCCTGTGGGCTGCTGGAATGTCCCAAGCCTTGGGCTCTCCCTCTTGAGTGTGTTTAGAGCTCACCAGCAGCAAAAAGCACGAAGTGGAAACTCTGGATGTAGAATCACACAAGCTGCTGCTGGGTTTGTGCTCTGGTTTGTTGTGGCTGATTCACAGCCCGGTGCTCAAGACAAAGACAGCAGCAGCCACGCTGGCAGATACTCTGCAGTAAAATAACCATGACAGGGTGAAATCCAAAGGCAGAGTCTCCAGGAGAAAGCCCGCAGTGGATGTCCCCACTTTATTTCATTTGTTTTTACTGAACACACAAAATGGCTGCCTAAATTACAGACTCATAAAACAAAAACACATATTAAGGATTGGGAATAGCATAATTTTACTTTAATGTGTATTACAACAAGAAAATTTTATGGTATGAAAAAAGAGGTTTCTTGCTTTAACCTCACTATTTGCAAAATAAATAACTTCTGACCTGTAATTTGGGATAAAATTTGTACATGAATTGCTGTGATTTCCATCTCCCAGAAGAAAGAGCCTTGATAAACCATCATCACCTATAAACTAAAAATTAATTTGCAATTTGAGCACAACACATTCCCCAAAACACTTTCAATAGGTTGGAATTAAATTTAACCCACTGTTTGTCTTTATGCTTCACATCAAAATTAAGTAGTAGCCACTGGGTCCCAAATTCCCAACTCACTACTCCATAGTATTGTTCCCATGAGCCTAACAGCATTTTCATTGACTAAATATAAAGCTTCATCACTGTCAAATTAAATATTCATATATGACCATGCTCTTGTATTTCACAGGAAATGACAATGGACTAGAAAAGGAAGATGCACACTTCATAGGTGCCAAGCTTTTTAATATCAACTTTCAAATAAAAAGCTCTTCTGCTGCAGTCGTGGAGGCTGGAACAAACAGCAACTGGTCTGTACAGGAGATTTCTCCCTGTGGTCAGATGATGCCCCAGCACTGGAGACTTTTTATGTAGTCTATGTATTTTTTTTAATTCTTTTAGTGCTGTTTTTTCTTAGTTGTGTTTAATCTGTGCGTGCTGTGGGAGGGGCCTCACGCAGCCAGCTTGCCTTGGGGTGTTTCTTGTCAGGAGGGCTCAACCTCAGCCTGCTCCATCCCCCATCTGTCCATGTGCCTTCTCCTTTTTGTGTCCATCGCTGATAAAAGCAGGTCAGGAACACACAGTCGCTCACATCTCCTGCAAACATCTTCCAGCTCTAGCCAAAAGCCAAGAGGAGCAATTTGGGGAACACCAAATCCTGCTTTGGGATATTCCCGACAGCTCAGCCAAGGCTAACAAGGCAAAGCAGCAAGCACAGAAGCACAGGTTTGTGTATCTTCCTTTAACAGGACATCTCTCAGTGTTTTGGAGTGGCAGAAACCAGGTTCACCTAAGCCAAGGACTGGAGCTACTGGCAAAATTGCAGCTGGGTCTCTGAACCTGACTCCCACACAGATTTGTGAAGCCTCACACGTGGAGGGTGCTGCTTCCAGCAGCAGGATTTGGATGTGCAGCCTCTGCGTGCAGATATCATCCATTAGTCTGGGTTTGTTTTTTTTCCTAGAGACCAAAAATTAACTCCATGTAAAGGATGCAGTCAAAACCTAAGCCCAGGGAAGCACCACGTGAAGCTGCTGTGTCTTAAGGAAAGCCAAAGGGCACAGTGAGGTATGTCACAGCTTGATCCAAAGGGAAGGAGAGCTCAGCTCTCCTGGGCACACTTCCCGTGCTACTGGAGAGGAGGAGACAGAAAACCTCACCTCGTGCTGCTGCCTGTGAGCCCCCTGCATCTGCCTGTGAGCCCCCTGCATGGCCACTGCCAGCTGAGGGGACACTGGTGCTTTGGGCAAGGAGTGGGTGCTGCACTCACCTTGGCTCTGCCTCTGCTCTGCACTGCAGGCAGAGTCCTGCTTCTAGCAAGAAAAGCCAAAAAAAAAAAAAAAAAAAAGGGAAGAGAAAAAAGAAAAAACCTCTTTTTGCAGGAAGGCTCCACACACATCTTTCCCTTTCATCCCCCAGTGGCAGTGTGAGCAGTGCAATGCACAGTGCTGAGAATGTGGCACAGGGAGGGTGTGAGTGCCCGGCTGTCTGTGCCAGAGGGGCACTTGGCAGGGGGCAGAGCCAGCCCTCCTGGCCCTGCACTTGCAGGGTGCAAGGAATGCAGTTACCTGTGCCCAGCACAAGCAATGGAGAGCCTGCCTCTTTCTTACATGGCTCAGAGAGGTCAGCTCATCCCAGCTCATCTGCTGTTGCAGGGGTACCCATAACAACCCTCGATACCTCACACTGCAGGCAGTGCTGACTCCAGAGCCAGTCACGGGGACAGCACTCAGTAATTACAGCCTAAATGTGGCATTTCTGTGGAGTTTCTCAAATACTCTGACCTGAAAAGCTTTCCTGTCAGCACCTCAGATTAGCAAAGCTGGGACAGGGTAATATTTATTGTCCTTAGGAGCAAGCAAGCAGAGATTTTCTTGTCCAGAGGCACCAGAGGAGTCCAGCCAGCCCTGGGGTCTCAGCATCAACCCCACCAGCAGAAGACCAAACCTTTCCAGAGGAGTCTTTCTTCTTTCATCTAGGGTAATGTACAGAAAGAGAACAGATATTAGGGCAGGACTGAAATTTTCCCTTGGCAGGAGACAATGAGGAGGGAACAGACCATGAGCTGGAAATCACAGCTGCAGCAGAGGATGTGTTTTTGGTGACACAGCAGCACAGTGCCCAGCTGTGCAGTTCACACTGGCACACAGCAACTATTTCAGCAAAATAGAAATTTCACCTGTTACCACTGCAGCAAAGCTCCCCTGGGGATTTTGGTCACTTTCTGGTGGGATGCTGTGCTCCATAAGAGGCAGAAATGGGCCCAGGACTAGGCAAGGTGCAGGCAGGGTGGTTCTCACCCAGGGTCTGCTCTGCAGCTGCCAGGAGCCCAAGGGACTCTGCTTCATGGGTGTTACAGGGACAGATTCTGTGCCTTTCCATGAATTTACCTTAAGCTTTTGAATTAAGAGAGGAAGGAAAACGAGATTAAAAAATATTTGCAAATAAGCAAATTTCTGGGCACTAAAGCAGCATTGCTGCCCACTGCCTCCATCCCTGCAGCCAGCTGAGGGCAGCAGCTCGGGGTGGCTGCCTGGGGCTCAGAGAGGCTCGTGGGACCAGCACCACCTGCACGGAGCACTCCAGGAGCCCAGCCCAGTGTGGAGCATCCCTTTGGGACACCCTGCAGGTTGTGGAGGGGCTTCACCTTCTCCCCTGCTGCTGCTTCTCCAGCAGGAAGGAAACTCCAACGCTGGGGAGCTTGCTGTGCTGGTCTGCTGCTCCCCACACCACTCTCCTCTGGGGACAGCCCCTAATAAAGGGGACAAGCTGTTGGTGAAGTGCATCACTGCATCCCATGAAAGAGGCCACGAATGCACCAGCTGGGCTCACTCATTGTGGCTCAGGAGCTTCCCAAACCCACTCAGGACCACCAAGACTTCAGGCACCTCTACAGCTTTGTGTGGGGATCCAAGGATCTTCAGCAAATAAAATAACCAATATTTTAACCACATTTATACTTTTTCTTCTATCTGTACCATGTTTTAGGCCTCTGTAAATGCAAACCAGAATACTTATTTCACAGGGGAGTGTTAAGCAGTCTTTAAACTTTGAAACTCTGAACTTAGCAGCCTGTAATCCCAAAGTATTACTATTAAAAACACCGTTCTCATAATAAACTTTTGGCATCACAACACCATTTGCTTTTAATAGAACAGTACTTCTTAAGCAATTTAGTTAATTTGATTTATGACAAAAAGAAATTTGGAGAGTGTAAAACCTCAGGAAGAGAACAGCAGGGAAGGCAGCTCTGTGATTACCTCTCCCTGCACACATGTAAACTGCAGATGAGTTAAATTAATGAGGAGACAAAGTTACTACTTCTCCACGTTAGAAAATTGAGTGAGAGGAGACTACAAGGCTGGGAAAGGAGAGGGCTGTGCTGTCCCACAGCAGGACTGTGGTCCAGGAACTCTCTTCCCAAACTGAAACACCTCACCCTAGCACTAGCTATTAAATAAATATTTGGTGGTTGCATCAGGTAGAAGATCCTCAAGATTTGTTTCCTAAGGCTTGCAGATGTCATGGAGCTGACATCCTTCCTGCCACATCAAAGCTCTTTGGCTCTTAAAGCTGGACACTTGGTTCTGCCAAGAACTTCTATAAGCAGCACAAACCCCTGATGGGGAAATGGCAGCCTGGGATTCTAAATTTCCAACTCGTGCAGGAAAGCAGAGATGAAACTTCCTTGTTCCATTTCAGCCGCTGTAGCTCTGTCACTGCAGATAAATCACTGGAGCCTGGCTCAGCTCACATCCCAGCTGACAACAGGACAGAAGTGCCCAGAGGAAAAGTTAAACGAGAGGGTCTCACATTCCTTGCTTTCTCCAGGTTTGATCCTTTCTACAAACCAGAATTCCTTTCTGGCACCTGATGTCACATTTCTCCCTGACGTTCCCTCTGTCACCTCGCTGGCTGTCACTGCAACAGAGACCCCTCCTCACGCCATGGCTCCACCACTCGCCGTGCTGGAGGCTCCTGCACATCCCAGTTCATGCTCCTCCCTCCCACTGTCCCCTCTTTCCTCTCCAGGAAGTCTCAATCCTGATGTCCCCTCTGCCAGCCCCTGCAGGTGACCTGAGTGACACAGCTGAACTAGAGGGGCCAGAGGTAACATTTATTTGCTCTCATTAACAGATAATTACCGAGGGCTCTGAGGCTGTCAGATCTGATAAAGGGACATTAAAGTAGTCCTTATCTTCCTTCACTTTTCCAGCTTCCCTCGGAACAGAGCAGTGGTCACCGAGTCCTGTCTGGGAGGACTGAGGTGACCTTACAAGCCCCTGTCTCCAGAGAAGCTGCTAGAAGCAGCGTGTCCTCCTGCTGAGTCAGACCCAGTATCTGTTCACATCCCCACCCGCGGCTTCTCAGTTTGTTTGTACCCATCAGTCAGATCTTTCTAAGAAAATTCAATCTTTAGGATGATTTTCCCATTAACCTTTGCCGCAGAAAGCCACCAGGAAGGGCAGGGACACAGTCCCATTCAAAACCAGCTCTCACAGCAACCAGACAGCTGCTGGCTGGAAACTCTCCGGGGCAATGTGAGAGACCACAAGAGCCCAAAAGGGACCTTTACCCAAAGAAACAACAGCCAAAAAGGGACTGTTACCCAAATAAACTTCTTGACAGCCCAGTTCTGAAGCAGGGGGGGTCAGAGCAGACAATCCCGTGCCTCCAGGAGCTCAGGTGGTGCCCTGCAACAAGACAGGCTGTCTGCAGAACCATCAGGGCTGAAAGCAGGGAAATAAGGCAATAATTGTGTAATCAGTAGCATCTTACTTCTTTTTAATGAACCTGTGGGATGAGGGTTTCCCCCAGCACCCTTCCTTTCCTCTTTCCCAGAGCTCATCTTTCACTTTGTCATGCAATTCCCGGCTGGCCAGCTGCAGCCTGCCTCCATCTCTTTTCCATTACACACTCGGCTGAGCCGAGGACGAAAGGGCCCCTGGATTCCAGCGAGAAGGTAATTAATTGACTTTCTGCTCTCGTTGCTATGCGGCAAAGGTGGAAGCTGCAGCAGCTACAGTTCATTTTTAATCCTGGAAGATCGGTCACAAACGGCGTCATTACCGAGGTGATCAGCTGTCCCCGTAAAGTCACCGGCTCGGGGAAGGCTGCTCTCGGGAGGAGGAGGAGGAGGAGGGCTGTGAGGAACAGACCTGGAGCCAGGAGCAGCACACCCACTCGCTCCCCGTTAACCCAGGGGTTAATTTTGTACCTCATCTCCTGGGGAGCCTTTTCCTTTCTATCTTAAACCTGCCCTAAGCTCCAGGCTGGGCAGGGAGCGGAGCCAGCGCTGCTTTGCTGGCTGCTGTCAGCCCCCAGGCACAGACACCAGGTAGGAGCAAAAAAATATCACTTTTTGGAGCTGAAAAGAAGTGGCTGGTTGGATATCCTGTCCCTGGCAGTGTCCAAGGCCAGGCTGGGCTGGGCTTGGAGCAGCCTGCTCTGGTGGAAGGAGATGGTCCCCAAGGTCCTTCCCAACCCAACCCACTCTGTGGTTCTGTGGCTGTGCCATGTGCCCAGCTCAGGTGAGCACCTTTCCCTATTGGAACAGCTGTGCTGTGCCCTTGAAGGCACAAACATCACCAAAATCAGCTTCTTAGTGTGATGGAATGGAAAGCTCTACCAAAAATTTTAGAGGATAATTTTTCAGTTCAAAATACTAAAAACTATTCTCTAGCTGAGATGGCAGGACCAATTACATGCAGAAAATTATACATATCCTGAAAATACGTTTGAATTTCAACATCAGACAAACACTGGAAATTAATTCCTCTTTCTTCAGCAGCAAAATGTAATGGCAAAATATATCTGTTATTTGGGCACATTCATCCAGGTAAGGGCTTCTCACTGCGCTGGAATTCGACTCCCCTGAGTAATCAGCTGCTTCTCTACAGCCCACCCTGGCTTTTGGTGATTTCTCACTTCCCCAGCAGCACGATGCCTCCAGCCCCACAGGCCTGATGTGCTATTTGCCTGAGAAGGTCAGCAGCAGAACAAATATTTGTCCTTCCTGTGTCTCATTTAGGGCTTCATAAGAATTAAAGTTTTATTTTATGATCCAACTCTGTATCTCTCTCTGTGTGGTTTTTCCCAGGTCTCTTGTCACTCTGGGATTGTTTCCTTTGATTTTCAGGTAGTACCAATGCCAGATCCAAGTCTTAGTGATAGCACAGAAAATACTGTTTTCATAGAATCATAGAATGGTTTGGGTGTGAAGAAATCTGAAAACCACCTCATCCCACCCCCATGGGCAGAGACATGTTCCACTATTCCAGTTGTAATAGTCTAACCTGGCCTTGGACACTTCCAGGGATGGGGGGCTCTGCAGGAATGTGGGGCCAGACTAACACACCTGTAACTACAGAAGGGATTTTTCTGCTTTTTGTGCCTTGTCCTCCCCTCAGCAGTGGAAGTTCAGCCTTTTCCACTCACCCGTGTCCCAGGACAGGCTCCCCTGGGGACGGAGGGCTCGGTTTTGGTCAGAGCCCAGGCACTGCACGAGGAGCACACAGGGGCTCACAGCTCTGGAGGGTGCTGGGGGTGGAAGGAGGGTTACTGCCCCCAAGGGAAACCTGTCACTGGAAGCAAGGCAGGGATCCTCTCCTCACTGCTGGCCAGGGCCATCATCGAATTTACAGCACCTGTAAAAGCACGAGGCTCCCTCCCGTGCCAGCAGCCCAGCAGAGCTGTCTAATTTGCCGAGGTGGCAGCTGCTGTCCCACACCCTGGGCACAGACATCACAGGCAGGGAGAGGCGGAGGGGCCTCAGCTGCAGCAGCACCAGGAGCAGAAGCACATTGTTAAAGGTGTCAGTGTATAGCACAGGGCTGGGGCGAGCCAGAGATTCATTTTCACCTTTCTGAAACTGTTGCAAAGCCTGAAAGTCATTTTCTTTCACGATTCTTCCTGCGTTGTGAACTGCCTCCTTCATCCCTGCGAGGTGTTTGCTCAGAAACTCAGCGAAGGTGACCCGTGTTGCTGTGCAGCCTGCAAACAGCTGTGCTGCGATCCTCACAATCTCTGTGGCTCAGCAGCAGCATCCCAAGGAGCTGATTCCAGAAGTTCCCATCCCCCCTTCCCATCGCTGCATCCCAGGGATTTCTGCTGCCGTCACCGATGGCATTCAAGCCCTCACCTGCACAAGAGCCGTGCTTCCCCTCCTCCCCGCCAGTCTGCTCTCAGGAACTGGGACACACCTCTGAGGTGCTTTCCAGAGCGAACCTGAAGGAAATAAAGAGCTAAAATGCGTTTTGCTGTTTGAACATTGAACACCTCACGCAGATTTCGGCAGCTGGGCGTTTACAACCCGCTGTGCTTCTCCCGTTCCTGGCCAGGCATGCCGTGAGCTGTGCTTTGTGCAGCTGGAGCCTTCCCCGTGCCCACGGTGAGCCTGCAGAGCTGCTGCACCGTGCCTCTGACGTGGCATTTGCATCAGCGAAAAAACAATGCCTGAGCTTGTGAAGAAGAATTTCTGAATGGGCACACCCCCTCAGCAGAGCGCTGTCTTATGAAAGAAGCAAGTTTATTTCCTGAGACGTAATAAAATTAATTGTCTTCAAAGGTGGAGGTGGAGAAATGTATGCATGTGATCTGTATGCAGAACCAAGAGTCTCCTGAGCTGGAAGGGGCCCACAGGGATTGAGTCCAAGGGCTGTCCCTGCACAAGGCACCCCCAAGAATCCCACTGTGCCTGAGAGCAGTGTCCAAGCACTCCTTGAGCCTGACAGCCTTGGTCCTGACATGGATTCATCTATTATATACAGGATACAGTGGCTACAGGGGATTTTTTTCCCCCATGGAGTTACAGCAGAGTGTGATTTGATTCAGGTTTTATGCCCTCAGATTCTCTCTGGGGCAGTTTCTGTAGGTTCCTGGGCAGATACTGGAGGTACAGCCACTCAACAACATCCATCCATCCCTCCATCCATCCCTCCCTCCATCCATCCATCCATTCATCTGTCCATCCATCCATCCATCCATCTGTCCATCCATCATCCATCCCTCCATCCATCCATCCATCCATCCATCCATCCATCCATCCATCCATCATCCATCCATCCTCCATCTATCCATCCATCCATCCATCCTCCATCCATCCAAATCCCAGCTCCCCCTCTGCCCAGGAAATCCCTTTGCCCTTTGGGGCCAATCACAGAGGAGCAGCCAGCACTGACTTACACCTTTCAGAAAGGTTGAGCAGGGCAGATTGGGAGCTCTGAATTCGGAACATTTCGTTGTGCTGCTGATATGCTGGGTGGGTATTGTTGGACCGAGTGCCAAAGCTCAGCCTACACAGAGCGAGGGGCTGTGATTGTGTAGATAGGAGGCCTGAGACAGTGTGAGGCAACAGGGAATCATCCCTTGCCTTATCTCCTCTGCTCAGTGCTCATCATCATCCCTGATCTCACAGCTCCCAGAGGATGTGGCTGCCAGTGCTGCTCACCTGATAAGGGAAGCTCCACCACATGTGTTTGTGGAGTTCCTTTCCTTATATATTCTGCATAGCCATGACTGTAATTCTGCATTTCTTATACAAGAAGACACATGGGAGACAGCACAAGCAGTGAACTCTGATTAAAATGCATGTACAGGCTGCTGTTGTCACAGCATCCACAGTGTGGACCAGGCCCGGAGGCCTGATATTACAGCATAACATGCAAATTGATGTTTGATGGGAGGCAATATGATAACTGCCCCAGAAAAAAAAATTGTCTGCATAAGAAGATGCGGTGAGTGCTCACCTCTCTTCCTCTCCCTTCCCCACATTTAGCAGCAGAGGTGAGCCTCAGGGAGTGTTTGAAATACTCCAGAGAGAGCAGCCCATCCCCAAGGGCTGGGGATGCATTTCCCTGCACATCCCACGTGAGCTGCAGCCTGGGCTTTCTCCTCCGGCTGCATGATGCTGTAAATAAACAGCAGAGCATTTTAAGGTACTGTGACCTCTCCTTCTGCACATTCCTGTGGCCAAGGTGATCTCCATTGCCATTGACTCACACAATGAAACTAAAAAAAGCAAACTAAGGAAAGGAAGGCTGTAGCTATGGCCATGTGGAAAGTTTATTCTCCACACATTCTGCAGAGAATATTTGTGTGCTTGCCCAGGGAAATTTTTTGCCTACAGCCATCCAAATAGTCCCTGGCACAGGGGACCTGCTATGCACCATACAGGGACACACTCAGCTGCCTCAAATTGTGCCTGTGCCCAGCAGAGACACGGGCTGGGTTCTGCAATTCCCTGTTGCAGAGTCCCTGGTTAGCATTTAGCTCTCCAGGGGAAGAAGGATCAGCTTGTGCTCTCTCCTCAGCTGGAAAAGAGGGAGGCTGGCCGAGAAGTGTTCATCACCCATTCTGTGGCCAGTGTCTGGTTCTCAGGTGTAACTCTTTTTTAGGCTGAAACTCCAGTCAGCAAACGTTGTGTATATCATGTCTGCAGCACCAGGTAACATCCCTCAGCTTTTGTGCTTTTAGCCAAGGTGAAAACACCACAATATCCAGGAAAGCTGGAGGTCCAGGTCTCATTTACACAGCAGCTGACATCTGGGAAAATGCACACCATGGAACAGAGGGGTATTTTCTGCCTTTCAGAACTCCCCTCTTTGCTGGAAAGAGGCTAAAGGCAGCTTCTAGACAAGAAATTAGGGAAGGAGATGCTCTGGGCAAGTAAGATGTGCCTTTTAATTCAAAGACAGAAAAAGGCTTATTCATCCACTTCCAAAAACATGGCAAAATACCCCAAATCTTTTTCTATGTCTCAGCACGCCTGTTCAAAAACTGGCAATGCTAAGCCTACTTTTGTTCACAGCTTTCGGGGAAGTTAAATATTTTGATCTCTGTCTTTAGATCACTGGGCCCTTGGTATTTCTTTCCAGGCACCCTACTCTGATCCCATTGCCAGAGGTGGAGGAAATTCTCTTGCTTTCATGGGCAGATGGATCAGGCTCGTGGGGAATTTCAGACCTTGCCTCTTTGTTGTGTTTCCTGCTCGTGTGTTTAAGAATTGGCTTATTGTCCAGCCTGCTAATGTTTTCAATTATGTGGAGCCCAATTCAATATCCCTACCTGATTGGGAGGCAGCAGGAGTTGGCTTTTTGTGTTCTCTGACCTAGAGCTGACTCCATTTGCTGCCTATCTGACTAACTAGTGAAGCAGAAAATGCTCACAATACAGCACAATTAATGACAGACTCTGAAAAACACACCAGATCCCAGCGGAGAGGAAGAAATTAGGCTCTTGCACAGTGAAGGAGTTTGTTGATGATGTTTTTCTATTTATAACATTTTAAAGGGCAGGCATGAGTTAGGCCTACTGGAAAATCCTGACTGCTTATTTTTGTCCTGAAATTGGTTTAAATTTTTTTTTTTTTAATTGGAGACAATAATATTAAAATTCACTCCAGTTGTGTGGCCCTGTGGAGTGCCAAGAGAGGGAGAGGGTTTTTCTGGCCTTTAACAATCTGTCTCGCTTGGCAAATATGGCAAAGTATTTAAATCTATATAAAATGAGAAATACCCTTTAAAAATAATTGTCAGTGCTGATGTACTGCCATTAAAGAGGATTTTACAGCAAAGAGACATATGAAAAGATACATCTGGAGAGCTGTGTCCAGTTCTGGGCTCCTCAGAACAAGAAAGAGCTACTGGAGAGGTCCAGAGGAAGTCACAAAGTTAATTTGGGGTTGGAGCAGCTCCCTTACGAGGGGAGACTGCAGGAGCTGGGGCTGTTTGTTCCGGAGAAGGCTGAGAGGAGAGCTCATCCATCCAGACAAACATCTCCAAGGGATGTCAGGGAGTGGTGCCAGACTTTTTAATGGTGCCCAGTGACAGGACGAGGAGCAATGGCCAAAATACAAGAAATTTCACCTCAGCATGAGGAAGAACTTTACACTGAGGGGGAGAGCAGTGGCATAGACCGTGGCTCAGGCTCTGAACCCCTCAGTTTGTAGGAAAACACCAACGTGGTGTCAGCAATCACCAATTTCATGAAGTTCACCAAGGGAATGGTGTTGTAAGCTCCTGGTCTTTAGCTCTGGTGTGTGAGGTGCCTTTGGACACTGTAAAAGAACCTACAGGAGCAGCATGAGCTCATTGGTGTGATGATAACAGAGGGAACAGGAGCCAAGGCTTCACAATGAGGTGTAACAAGGGAAAGTTCGGACACATGGAGCTGTCCCAGGGCATGATCTCTGTAAATCAGGAATATATTGCCTTATTTACAGTGCTTTTCAGCTCTTCTGGCTGCTTTAGGAGGAGCAAACACTACTTCAGCAGATGGTCTTCACTAATATTTTTTAAACACTTCCTGCCACATTTAGATATCCAATCTAAATGTTAACTTCATTTCATCTCTGCCCTGGGAAGTTCTCCCACGGCAAGGTTCCCAGCCAACACACAAGTCCTGCTTCACATCACACATGGAAAGGACAGTGCTCCAGGAGGGAATAAAGAGCAGCAGCAGCAGCATCTATTTCTGCTGATCACTCTGTGGCCACGGGCCTCATTCATTGCACAGAGGTGGACACTGCTCTCAATGATGAGTTTGTGTTTCCCCACAGGCCATTTTTCATGGCCAATAGAGCACCAAGATTTTTGAAGCACTAATAAATACATCTGCCCAGTGATTCAGTAGGGACAGCAGCATCAGTCCCATCTCACCTTGGCAGCAGAGAGCTTCAAACACACAGCATCTCCTGCTTCTCCAAAGGACTTTCATGTTCTCCCACCTCTGGTATCTTCAAAATCCAAACCACCTGGCTTTGATTGCAGACTGGAGGAATTGGACCACTCAAAAATCAGCTCTCAGAGTGTCAGGCTGTGAAATGCTGATGTAGATCTACCTTTATCATTTAGTGAGCAGTTTTTGAAATGTGAATATTCTCTAGCTTGGTGACATTAATTTTAATGCCAGTATCTTTCATTAACCCTCTCTGCAAGCACTGAGCACTGTGCCAGGCCAGGCTATGACAAACAGGAGTATGGCATTTGGCCTCTTTGAACTTTGCATCATTTGCATATTTTGGCAGTGAGTTTCTAATTCTCTCCTGTTTACAACAGTTTGTGGGGGTGGTTTTTTGTTTGCTTTGGGGATTTTTTTGGTTTTTTTTGGTTGTTTTTTTTTTTTTTTTGTTTTGTTTCGTTTTTGGGGGAGGGTGTCTTTTTGTTTTGTTTTTAATGGTAGTTTACCATCTGAACATATATTTTCATTAAAAAAAGGAAATATTTCAGAAATTCCAGTTCCCCAACTGCTTTTCCACACTTCCCAGTATTTTATTAGGAAGACATAACCCTGGATCCACGTGGTAACACAGGGCCTTGAGAGAGCCTGTAAATGGATTCTAAATTGATGCTTAAAAGCTTTTTTTTTTTTCCTAAATGGTGGAGGCTAATGAGTTTTAATTCCTTGAAAAGCCAGCTACTGCAATAAAAAGATATTTTTCTATTACCAACAAATCATCTGCTTCGGAGACTGGTTTACTTATTTATGTAAGACCTGACCAGAAAAGTATTTGATTAAGGCTGTGTTTGGTCCTCCAATAAATTCTAAGTGGTGCTGCTGAGGCAGGTTGTACTTTGTAAGCATTCATAAGGAACGAGAGGTGGAATGGAACAGACACATTAACCAAAGGGAAAAATCTGAGCATTCCTCCCAGCACTCTGGTGTACACAATATTTCCATGTGCTGAGAGCATTAAAATACCCACAGAATGCTTTAGGCCCCACAAGAAGAACAACAGCAGCCAGATCACTTCCAAAACAAAAATAACATTTCAGATCTTAATTCACAATCTGGGCTCTTCACCTGAGGGTTGTATGCCCATGGCAGGAGAAATCCTTCCAGGTTCAAGAAAAGTCAACACTTCTGCCTCTTGCCATCTTCACTGGGAGAGAACCTGGGATGTCAGATGAACAGGGATGAGATGAAAAAAACTGCTGTCTCTTAAAAAACAAAGTGTTGAGGAGCACTGGGATACAGTCGGGAGGTCTGGACAGCTTCCAGCTGCTGCTGGGGCAGGGGACAGCCATGGAAAGCACTGTGAGAGGGGGACTGAAGCCCTGGATAACACAGCAGCACCAGCAGAAAAAAGGGATGGGCTTGAGGGAAGGTCAAGAGCCTGTGCTGGAGCCATGAAGCCCTGAAGTGCCTCCAGCAGGATTCCCTCCGGACACACAGAGGTGCCTGGGGAGAGCCCTGCACGCAGGGACAGAGGGGTCCTGGGTGCCATCCCCTCCCTGCACCACGGAGGAGCTGCAGGGGAGAAAACCAAAACTGGAAGCCTCAGGAATGAGATTTATTGCTCGGTTAATGACATCCTTCCCTTCCCAATGACCTCGGCGAGGCACGAAAAGGCTGAGTGGCTTTATCTTTATTCAGTGCCGTGCTCCTTCGGGGACACTTGAACCTGATTGCATCACTCTGGGTGTCAGCCTCGATAAGATGCTGATTGTGTTTCCCGGTTTTTCCCTGGCAGAGGACTCCCCCAGCAGCCTGGGTGGTTAATGGGAGCTGGCTGGCTCTCCAGCTTGCCGGAGCAGTTCCCTTCGGCTTCCTGCTGCAGCACATTAACACAACAAATTAACATTGTAATTGCATTTTAACTATTTATCACTGAGGAAAAGGGGGGAAAAATCTAGGAAAAAAGGAAGATCACAGACAAGAGCCCAAGAGACAGGTTAGTAAAACAAATCTCTGTCTGCACCTCCCTTCATTTCTATTTATAGCCAGCCATTAAGTTATGCTAATAAACAGCCAGCCACAGGCTATGGCAAATCCCCTGCTCAGACACAGGAAAAGCTGAGTTAGATACATCCAGCTTACTCAACTCACAGGACCAGTGTGGCTGCTGCCAAACCCAGAACCACAGATATAAGGGCAGCTCCAGCACCTCTCACTGACACCATTCCTGCAGCACAGCCACGGCAAGGCACATTCATTTGGCATTCATGTACATACATATGTAAATCAAGCACAGGATAAATACAACATGGAAATCCCAACAAAATACCCCCTATCAATGGCTCTGACTTGATCAATTATTTTAGCAAAGGCCAATTCACTACAGTTCACAAACTGATCCATCTGGGAGAAAACAGCCCTTTTAACCAAACAGCTTGTGATGCATCTGCCACCAATTTCTCCAGAGCAATTGCATCAAAAATAGCATTTATTGTAGCCCTCCCTCACATGCAATTGGTTGTTATTTTATTTCTGTCTATATGCAGCAGTTCCTAAAGGGGACAGCATCGGGTCCTCACATAACCTATATATTTAATCAGATTATCCAATTAAATAGTACAGCCTTAAATGAAAAGTCTGCTGTTCCCTCGAGCAGTTCTGGGAATGCTTTCATTGCTCACTCTTGTGCTTAAAACCTACTACCAGCACTGTCTTCTGCAGCTATTTTTGGGTATCCAGACATTTGTAAAGCACCCATCATTAATTTTTAGATACCAATACCTTGTTTTCCTTGTCAAATTATGGCAGTCAGAAATGTCACGTTCATCTGTGAAGTCACAGACCACATAAAAATAATGAGTGCCTTTATCTTTTCTGCCTGTGCAAACACAGGATGAAAAAGTGATTGTGATGATGGGGTTTTTGTTGAGGAAAGAGGGGAATCCCAGCAGGGTGATGTGACTGCTGTCCCCCACAGGGCTGAGCTGCACCCCTGGGATTTTGCCAGCATGTACCTGGCAGAGGAGCAGCCAGGGAGGCTGAATAACCCCGGGGATTCCCTCTGACTTTCCCAGCAGCCAGCACAGTGAGGTGCTGTGTGACTGATTCAGCTCCTGGGGTGCCCCATCCTGGCTATGGGGCTGCAGCAGCTCTGATGCTCCAGCTTTGAGGCTTTTTGTGCTTTCTGAGCAAGGATGGACAGGCAAGGAAAGATTTTATCAACTCTGAGCAGAAAGTGCTGGGGTTTGCAAATTCCCAGAGGAGGATTTCACACGAGGAAGGTCATAATGATGCTGTGCCACAGGGAACTCTTCTTCCTGCAGGAAGCCCAGTGTAACACCCGTGGCTGTTTTCCCTCCCAGCCCCATCCTGGTAAGACAGGTTGCCTTACTATTGATTTACAGCTTAATCCAGTGTCTCCACATAATTTCTTAAACATGTTACAAAGGACTGCCAGGAGAGAGGCAGGGAGGTGTTGGATCACAGTGCTCTCAGGGAGGTGGAGGAAGCCACACAGTGGTTCAGCAGTGTGGATAAGTGAACACAAACACCAAGTGTTATAACACCATCTTGTCTCATGGGAAAAATTGGGGGAAAGTGACAGATTCAACACAGGCTGAGCAGCCTCTGCTGGCTACTGCAGCACTGAGCTCTCTCTGAAAACCAGTCACAGCCTCCGGGGATGCTAATGGGACTCCACCATGAGGGTCTGACTTGGTGCTCAGCAGTTTCTGCCAGTCTGGGTCTCTCAGTGCCCAAGCTGGGGCAGATTTGGAGGTGCTGGTCAGAGCCCAACACTCAGTCTGTGTTTCAGGTATCAATTATGTTACAGCTGTGTGAACAGAACCATGGGCCCATGTGTGCCACTTCCAAGTCAAACAAATGATTCCCAGCAAATTTTCTTCACCCACAACTCCACAAGGCAATAAAATAAATGTTTAAAATGGTTAATTAAAGAATCTGTTCTATTTCTTTACTCCTCTCTACCAGGTGAGCAGGTGAGAAGCATCAACCCCTGCACCAACTCTTGGGCATTCCCAGACTTCCCAGCCCTCCCCTTTCCTCCCGAGAGCAATTGGGTGGAAAGGGGGATATTTTGCAGTCATTAAAATTTCATTTTATTTTTAGCCAGACACGCTGCCATTTAAAAAGCTCCCTGGTGAGGAGGGGATTGGCAGTCTGGGGGAGAGGGAGCAGAGGCAGCAGGGGCTGGGCAGGAAGCAGGAGGTGTCGAACGCAGCGGTCGCAGGAGCAGCAGAGATGCTGCCGGCTCAGGGAAGGCTTGGCTTCTTGCCAGCCTGCTCTGTGCTCTGAAAAATAGCGAAGCTAATAACCTCAATTACAGCCCAGCCTCTCTGGGGGCTGCTGCTGATGCCTTTGTTTGTCTGAGTCCCAACGTGAAAGCAAAGATTGTTTTTTACTGCAGGGGGACGTGTCATAGAGACACTGGAGAAATAAACAGGCCATGTCAGGGAAAGAAAGGTCAGAGAATCACAGGCTGGTTGGCCTTGGGAAGGATCTTTAAAAACCATCTAGCTCCAGCCTCCCTGACATGGGCAAGGACAATTTCCACTAGAACAGTTTGCTCCAAGTGCCACCCAGCCTATCATTGAGCTGGTATAGATCAGGTATACTTTCTTCGAAACCCACTTTAAACACTGACAGCTTTAATACCTTAAATTCTGACTCTTTTGGACTTGTAAATATTTTAATTTGGCTTGTAGATATTTTGATTTGGCACCCAGAATGAGCAAATCACCCAGAAGGTCCCTACCAATGTCCCAGTCTCAGCTGAAACAGGGACGGGCTTTCACCCTGACCTGCTGTGGCTGTACCACTGTCCACATTTCCACTGCAACACTCACAACACATTTCCACTCCTGGCACTCATAAAAATGGGTCTGCTGGCTTTCTAAAGAAGCTTGGAGCTATTCTGTAACAGCAGTTGGGAGCTGATTACCAAAGTATTGATTTTATGAGTATATCAGTTAGAGAGGGATGCCTAGAAGAACCAGGCAGAAAGAAAACCACCCCATGTCTGTTGAATACTTGAGACTGATGCAACATTGCTGGACTTCTTGCACTTTTACCTGCTTGATTCTACTCCATATTCAGGAAATCTGGAAGGATGGGCTAAAGAAACCACTGCTTTCATCATGAGATGAGGGACCTGAAAATGGAGCATGGCAACATCTATGCTGGGTCAAGAGAAATGCAGCCTGTGGTAGAGGTGAGCTCTGCCTTCCTCACTGGGCAGAATTAACTACAACAGATTGCACAGAAATGACTGCCACTGCAAAATCCTCCTTGTGTTCAAGCTCTGTTCCTGCTGATGAAATGAGCAGTGCTTTTGTTCATGCATGGCTTCCCTCCATGTGTCACAGGACCCCGAGCCTGCAGGCTCAGCCACTGCTGCTCTGCCAGATGGTCGGGACAGACAGGCCCCACTGCAGCTGCAGTGCAGCTTACTGTGCTGCAACTTCATTTTCTGTATGAGAAAAGCCACATAAAGGCTTGGCAGGACCAGCAAAATCTGATGTTGTCAAGTCACAGGTTCCCCTCAGCAGCCCCTTGCAGCAATACACCTCCAGGTTCATTTGTGTAAATTTCAATGAGGGTGAATTTATGTAATGGGAGTTAAATTTTTTCAATTCCCTGACGAAGCAGAGGCAATCAGCCAGCACTCACAGCCATGTCATGAGTCAACTCTATGCCCTGTGTGCAAACACAAGAAACACAAGCCTTGTTAATCCATAGCAGCATAAATCTGAAAAAATATCTAATAATCCCCAGTTTTGGGGGATTATTAATCTGTAGCAGCATAAATCTGAAAATATATCTAATAATCCCCAGTCTCCACTCACCAGATACTGGATGCAGAGATACAAAACTTCTTCCTGGCACAAGCCAATAAAAGTGCCATGCCAGCCAGTTTAGCAGCCTGCAGCTGGATGAGCTCTGGGTAACAGGTTCCCAGGGTGTGTTAGACCAGGTTTACACAGACTGACTAAACCCAGCACCCCTCCCAGGGACAGTGGGGCTGTGCTGTCCATGTGTTTTGGCTAGGAAAAGCAGGATCTAACAAGCAATGTAACAGCTCAGGTTAGATAACCCTGCCTCAGGCTAGGAGTCAAACCTCTCCTTGGCTAAGAGAGCCTGACAATTTAACCTTTGCCTGATCTCACACATGGCTGGCTCTTAAAAAATTACAGTAGAAAGATTGTGAAAGGGGGAGGGGGAGTTATTTTATCTTTGACCTTGTTTGCTGACATTAAATAACCAGACACGGGAGGGTCTGACACAGCCAGACATGGACACACACTGGCTTTTCCATTAGCCACAAGGAGCTGTTGGGAAATGCACGTGAGCCAGTCACACAAGAGCCACAGAACAAGGCAGGAGTCATTGCCTTGTCCCCACCACGGAGCTGAACACCACCCAAGCCACGCTGGGCCAGTGCTGCACTACCAGTGGCTAGAGCCTTTACAACCTGGAACCAGCAGCTGCACCTTCCCTTCAGATCCCTTTCCCTCCTTTAAGGACAGTAAAGGTTGCACAGAACTTAGAGCTGGAGGTTTACCTTGCACACATTTCAGTAAAATCACAGAAACACCAAACACATGTTTAATTCTTCAGCCAAACCCTCCCTAGATGCCTCCAGTCCCCAGGGCCCTGAGTCCTGTCCTGCCTCCACACTCCTGCAGAAACACTTGCTGCTCCTGCCATGGCTTGACACACTGATGACAACTGAGATATTAATGTCCCAGGCAAAGACAGCCAGAGCAGCAGGAGAAATAGGAGTGGTGACAGGAATACTGAAAGAAAAACTGAGTTTTGTGTGGATTTTTTTTTTTAATGAAATAATCCAAGAAGCACCAAGGTCAGAGAGCTGGTCAGCTCTAATATACTTGTGTGGGTGATGGACCAAGTCCCAGTTTGGCCTGTCCTCCTGCAGAGGATGTAGATCTCACTAGAGCATCTATCCTCTTGTCCTTTGCTGAGGAGCATTTGTCACACAAGCCTCTTGGCACCTGCAATGGTGCTGACTGGGTTCTGTGGGTCACCAAAAAAACACTTGGCACTAAGAGAGTGACCCAGAGGTGACACCAATCAGCCACCCACCAGGCTGGAGCTCCAAGGAAACAAGATTTGCAGCACATCCCCAAAAGTAAAGAGGTTGGGAGCAGGGCTACACCAGCCAGCACCACAGAACAAACACTGGTGTTACTGGTGCCAGAGGGAGACCTGGCCTTAGTGCTAAAAACTGGGTGGGTGACATAAAACTCCAAATTCAAATTGCTCTGTTCTTCAAATTAAGGTTCAGCTAAACGTAGATGCAGCAACGCAATAAGCATAATTAACTGTGCTCCAATTCTTAAGCTTAGAAGATTGCAGACAGCAAAGGATTAAACAAAATGAGAAGGGAATAAAGAAGAGAGAGCAGTGCAGATGCTGCTGATGTTTCAGGGAGATCTCTGTGCTCGAGGTTGATTAGCAGTTGTCAGTGCCCTCTCTGTGCCAGGAGCAGATAAGCCAGGAGCAGAGCACTGCAGGCAGCTGATAGCAGCAATTCCCAGATCAAGGCTTGTGGGGGCTGAGGATGCAGAGCAGGAAAGATTTCCTGGAGAAAACAACTTGTGATGCTGAATGGTTCTGAAGTTTGTGAAAAGTGCCTTGAGCTCACTAAATACAAACATGTCACTGAAATCTTCTTCTCATCCTAGAGAACAGTTTTGTTCTAAACAGAAAGCAGTGTCTCCCAAGTTCAAGCCCAAATTTGTTTCAAATGTAATTAAGTTTGCCAAATACAAATCTTCAACCACTGCTTACAACATCAACTACTTACAAACATGCAAGTTTATTCTGGCAAACATTACAAATTTTGTGTTGTCATTCTGTATATCACCCTCATCAATAAAGGACATCGACTTCATTAAAATAAACAAGAAAAATCCCCAGCTTTAAAACAAAGCAGCTCCTTATGAACTCTCTGGAAGTTTACATGGGAATGTAGGTGACTAGAAGGACCTATTCATCTTTAATTTCTTATGCCTATTAAACTACCTCAAAACTGTTAAGCAAAGAATTACAATCCCTTAGTTGCCAAGGAAAACAGAAAGAGTTTCCAAGCCTCAAGCAGGACGAGTGCCCCCGGCCAGCTGGGCTGTGGAGGGGCTCTGCCTTTCAGGCAGACTGTCCAAATCATTGCTGGGTAATAGCCCTATAATTCAGATATCAAACCCAGGCCAATGAGGGCCCAGCAGCCACAATCACCACGTTTTTAGCCATCCAACCTAGCACAGAAACCCTCCAGTGGTCCCCTTTCGTAGCACATTATCTTTAATCACAGGCATAATAGAGATTCAATTTGAGCCTTCAGCTGCATTTTCTTCCTTGTTATTCACAGTGCTGTATTTTCCTCAGCAATAAGCAATTTTCCTCCATTTCATTTTGCATTGATCTACCTCAAAGAGAGTCTTTTAAGGTTTTAATAGCCCTATGTGGAAGTCCCTGGCCAGTAATGAAGACAGAAACTCAGGAAATCCAATTGCACAAAGCAGCTGCCAAGAGAGCACCCACTTCTGTTGTTCTCCTGCAGAAAACATGCCTGGAAGTTTGACAGTTTTTTGCAGCCATTTGCCAACATTCAGGAGCCCAAATCTCACCATCAAGACCTGCTCCAGCACAGGCAGGGGCTGTTCAATCTGATGCTCTCTCAGGGTGCAGTGACCACCCAAATGTTTTGTTACCAGAGGTCTGGGCTTCATCTCCTTGCTCTGGAACCTCCTCCTGCCCTTTCTCAACAAGCAGCCTCTTTGAGCAGTATCAGTAGTCTCAACTGTTTAAAAAGAAAGTTGCCAAAACATGAAATGAATCCAGGCTATGTAAATACACAGCTTCCCCTAATTGACTCTTTAAATGCACCTGTGTCAATGCAGGCACCCAGCGATGTATCAGCTTGCAGGGCTGAAAGGTCTGCTCCCCCCCAGAGGCAGCTGGGCTAACATTTCATAAATTACAATCATGTTTTCCTTTTCTGTTAATATTTTCATTCCAAAGGTCATTTACCACACACACACACACTCTCTCTCTCAAAGCAGGGGAAGGTGAAGGAAGCTGCTTGATTCCCAGTCACTCCGTTGATGAAGCAAATCTACAACCTTACTGCAAAGATATTTCTATCTGCACCTGGCTGGAGAAAGCTTCATGCTATGGATGAGCTTGTGTCCAACACCCAGGCTCTGGGAGCACGTGCAGGACACCTCTCTGCACGTTCCTTGGGCTGCTGCAGGTGTCAGGTCACCATCGGGGCTTGCAGGGGAAGGTGTCCCTGCCCACGGCAGGGGTTGGGTGGAGATGAGCTTTTAGGGTCCCTCCCAGCCCAAACTGCTCTGGATCTCTGCTGAAGCTCAGTGCTTTGGCTGGGCACCCTCATGCCACACTAAGGCAACCAAGCCTCAGTCACTGGGAGCTGCTGCAGCCAGCCTTGCTCAGCAAGGTCTCACAGGGGATCTCTCTTTTTTCCTGGGAGGCAAAAAGGATCAGGCTACACAGCAGCCGTGGGTCAACACCAAAAGAGGGACCCCAAAGGTGATGGGAGTGCTGGGCCTGCCCCAGCCTGAGCTGGGGTCTCTCACAAGGGATGCTTGATCCCAGGAAACCTGGGCAGTGTTTGGGTGCAGAGAACGTGGTTTATACACACAGATCTGAGAGCCTTCCATGGTTAATACCCCTCCCGAAATTTCTAAGGAACAAAATATTTTCCCTGACTATTATCATATTAGCCTAAGAAGGCTTGTGTGCCCTATCCTAGAGGATGTCAGGAGCTTAATATTAATTAAATAGCAGATTTAAGGTTGTTTCTCATAATCACAGCTGTGATTTGAATTATTGCTTGATGATATTCTACTCTGGCCCACTCGCCACTTTTGATTAATTATTTGCATTTGCTGGTTTATAACATCCAGGCATTGCTTCAGACAGAGGCATCTTTTTTGATTCTAACTGCATTATATTCTCTGGTCAGATGATGGATTGGAGTTCCCAGCACACCATAAACAGCAGCCTGTCCTTGCCAGCATGATATGTATCTATATCCCATATTCACTCCTCAGCATATCCTGCATTCAATCATCCTCATATTCATTTCTCCTGATATTATTATTATTATTAGCCTTAGGGAACTTGTTTTATAGGCTATTTAGTTTGAATTAAGCATGTATGCCAGTCACTTCTTGTTTCCAGAAGAATACAGATGATAAATGGTAGGATTTATGCCTGGACTCTGCTTTGGACTAGTTCTCTTTACTTATGTTTAAGTATTATTACTATTAGGAAAACAACATTTTCAGGACCTTCCATGCACACATTTCACAAGCTTGTTAGTGGGTTCATGAGGCACAATTAGAAAATGCTTCTTCTTTCTACCAACCTTCTGATTTAATCAAATATGCTCTCAAGACAATGAGGACTTTTGCTGTTTTCCCCCCATACAGCTCACTGCTACTTCCCAAAAGTAAATTCCTTGCTTGACCAAGATATTGATTATATTTCAGCCACATTTCATCTTCATATTAAACTGTCTACACATTGAGACTTATTGAAATTTTTATTGTTTTTTAGATTAAACATACTTGGTTATTTAGGAACAATTGAATATCTAGACTCTTACTTGGGACAGGTGTTTGGCCATCCTTTCTCTCAGCTTTGACAAGACCAAATCAGATAAGCACACACAGTGAAATGGCCACGTGTGCAAGTGATGATGGAATATTCAGCCACATAATCCAATGTCCCCCCACTCTCAGTGCAGCTACGTTGGATTTCGGTGCTTTATCCCCTTCCCACAAGCAAAGCACACTTCAGCTGGCACAACGCTGGAACTGTTCCCCATTATCCCTCCACTTTCTCATCCCACAGGTGACTCATAGACATCCCCGGGGATTTCGGGAGCTGCTGGCATCCCTCGTGACAGGGGAACACGCCATGCCTGCTCTGCCCCCTCTGAGCAGCAGTGAGTCACCATCCCCGGTTTCGGCCAGGAGCCCACGGCTCCCTCCAGCACTGCTGCAGTGGGCCAGGCTGCAGGGGGACAGCTCGAGGGATGTCACTGCCCTGCTCTGCCCCGGTGACTGCACAGGCACAGCGACTTCCCCTCCTGCGAGTCACAATTCAGGGCTCTCTCCAGCCTTCGTGTGATGTTTTTGCTTCGAGTTTCCAGCTGATACTGAAAAATCCCTGCGTTCTCCCCCTTTCTGGAGGCATTGGCTGCGCTGTGACAGCCTTTGGCACAGCAGTGTCACACGCCATCAGCCAGAGCTGCACATTAGTCAGCCCTGCTCTCCCAAAATAGAAGTGAGCAGCCTGATGCACGCAAGCGGATTATGAAACTATTTTGTCACATCTGCACTGGGAGATTAAAAACTGACAAATGATTATCATCATGGAAATGGGTTCTCCAGCAAGGTGAGGATTGGAAACAGCCGGGATGTCACCACCAGAGCTGAAGATTGTCAAGACTGGCAGATTATCTCCTGTTTCCATCATTTTTACATACAATTCCAGCTACCTGACTGAGATGAGGGCAGGGAAGCCTAAAATAAGGTATGACTCTATTTTTCAGGCAGAAGTTTTCCTTCAGTATGCAGCTGACAGGATATTTGGGAAGGAAAATCAAACAAAGAAATCATATCCCTCCAAACCCAGCTAGAAAGCAAATCCTTTGTGAGCCAAAACATGGTCAAGGGAAAAAAAGCACCCACAAGCTTTGCCTGGAAACATTACTATGAATTAAGATGATAATTCTTGCTGTCTAGAAATCTTACGAACACAAGGAGCTCATCTGAGCAAAATGAATGCCCAGGTGCTGCAGAATGGCTTTAGATCAAGGGAACCCAAAAGCAGCCAAGCAGCAGGCAGCAGTGCAGGCTCTGGTGACCTGATGCAGCAGCAGGGATCCCTCCTCCCCACATGAGGCACCCCGGCAGCCCCTGGTCAGTGCCCTGCAGCCCAACCATCCAGAGATGACTCAGAAATGGCTCTGAGAGCCGAGACATCCTTGAGGATAGGGCTGCAGGAGGATGAGGCATAGCACATTCTTCCAGCTTAATCCTTGCCAGGGTAAGCACTTTTCTCAGGAAAGCTTTAAAAAACCAAGCCCTTGAAGCAGCAGAGGAGGGAAGTGTGTCTCTGTGTATCATCCTGTGTGCTGCTGCAGGCTCACACGTGCCAGGGCAGAGTGTGGGCACCAGCAGGAGCAGAGGAGGGAATGGCAGCTCAGGCTCCACCACGTTTCTGTCTCATTGCCCTGCAGCTGCAGCACTCTCATGGAAAAGCTGCTTGCCCAGAGCCCTGATTCATTGGGTCAGAGAGATCATGGGCCTCAGGACAGCAGGGAGGAAGAAGGCAGGGCTGGAGATATTTTTGTGCCTGACCTTCCTGAGGCGTTCAGGATCTGGGGTTTGTTTCTCTCAAGATCCAGGGTATCAGGCACAGCCTCACTGGAGTGCTACAGCACTGAGAGCTCTGTGCTGGGGCAGGCTCCTGGCAGGAGCTGTGGCCCCAAGGAGAGAGGAGCCCTGCTGGGGCAGGAGCTGTGACACTGAGGGGGTTCAGGCTGGAGCAGCCAGTTCCTGAAGGGCTGCACCCCGAGGGACACCCACCCCAGAGCAGTTCATGGAGAACTGCAGCCTGTGGGAAAGGCCAGTACTGGAGAAGCTCAGGGAGAGCTGTCTGCCATGGCAGGGACCCCGTGCTGGAGCAGGGGAGGATGTGAGGAGTGTCCCCCTGAGGAGGAAGGGGCAGCAGAGTCGGTGTGTGGTGAACTGACCACAGCCCATTCCCTGTACCACCGTGGGGAGGAGAGAAAGAATTCAGGAGTGAGGCTGAGCCCAGGAAAAAGAGGGGGTGGAGGGAAGGTGTTTTTAGGATTTGTTTGTGTTTTCCATTACTCTGCTCGGATTTTGTTGGTAATAAATTGAGTCAAGTCTGTTTTGCCTGCAGTGATTAAGGTGAGAGATCTCTCCCTGCCCTGATCTCAACCCACAAACATTTTGCTATATCCTGTCTCCCCTGTCCAGGAGGAGGAGAGTGATGGAGCAGCTTGAGGGAACATCTGGCACCCAGCCAGGCTCAACCCACCCCAAGTGACACCATTATTCACACACCTCTGGGGACAGTGTCACCTGCAGCTCCAGTGTCACCCTGACCACCACCAAAGCCTCTGTTTCAGATATGAAATTCCACAGGTAAGTCCATCAACAGGCAAAAGACACAAGGTTTTGGTGCAGCTCTTCCTGCCAAGCTGGAGAAGGGGAAGGTGAGTGTGGGAAGCCTGTTCAGAAACAGTTCATCTACCTGCAGCCTGCACTTGTGAGATTTATTTAAAGTACTCAGACACAGAAAACATCTCATGAGCTCCTGAGGGCTCACAGTGTGAGCTTCTAATGAGTGAGCACTCAGGAACATTAAGGAAAGTGTTAGGACTTTTAAATAAACACTCAGACTGAGCACCTGATTTATAAATATTCTGTTTAACCAAAATAAAAGCAGAAGCAGCTCAGCTCCCTGGCCAGCCACAGCCCAACTTCCAGCTGGGTGGGAATGGCAGAGGTAACCTCCCTGCCCAATTACTCACAGAAGTTATCCAATAGAAATGTCTGTTGAGTTAGTTTAATCAAGCTCAGTATTTTGATAATCCAGGAGAAATCCACAGCATTTCTAGCTTCCCATAGAGAAGGGGTATCTTTGTACCAGGAATAATCTGAAAGGGAACGTGACCAACAGGAATCAATTTTCCAATCCCTGTATTCTAACAACAATATGAGTATTCCAGATTTTTGAAGCTTATTTACATTTTGAGCCTGCTGGCCTGAACATGGGATATGCAGAAGAAAAGCCCTTGCTGAGCTGGAGAGCCCAAAGTTCACACAAGCAGAGCAGGACACAACACAGAGCAACTCAGCTCAGTTCTTCTGCATGTTCCAGGCTTCAAAGGGAGATAACAAAACCTAAACCCACCAAAACCTCTGTCTGACTATCCACAGAGGGAAGCAGGAGATAGCTGAGTGTTGCTACACATTCCACTTGACCTGCTCAGTGTCCCACGTGGTTTGTAAGAGGTGTTTTCAGCAAATACTATTAACTCTCTTTGTTTCCTCCAAGGTACTGATTTCCAATATTTTAACAAGTCATTTGAAGCCCTCTGTGATGCTTGTATTTATTGCTTGACTAGATTGGAGGTCTCAGGTGCAAAAGCCTGCCTGGGGCTATGTGTCTCCTTCCACCAGGGACTTGATTAAAGGCAAAATCCACACCAAGACGTAGAAGAACAATTTTACTGTTACAAGGAAACGGTTTGGGTGAGAGAGGATCAGAATTTTCTCCCTTTTGCCATATATAGCTCCAAAATTTCACTTGCTCTCAATAGTTTGGTGGGGAAATACTGATGAGAAGAAGAATTTGTTTTTCAAACGAGCCTTTAATTTGTCAGACCCAAGAGCCACACTATTCTCTGTGCTTCTGTCTGAATGTGCCTTTTTCCTTTCAGCTCCCTTCCACACAAAATCTGTCACCCTGCCTTATTTATTATTGACCCGTCACAGTTTGGAAACACAGTTTAAAATAAATGAGAGCCTGAATGCCATGGCCATGGAGTTATTAAACTGCCTGGCACTGAGGAAATTGCTTTTCATAAACATCATGAGCTCCTATGGCTTTTTTTTTCCCTAAAGTGCTTAATACAATGAGAGCCCAAGTTAATCTGAATCAGTCTTCAAACTGAATTGTTAATAAGAAGGGAAGATGTATTATTGTTCAATATTGAAAGGCTGGAGTCAGAGGACAGAGCAGAAAAAGGAGTTTTCCTTGTACAAATAATGTTCTTTGGGCTTGCTGTCACTTGATGCACAAGCTGATCAGTGGCAGAAAATGCCTGCACATTCTCAGCAGGTGAGGCCACACAGAGGATGTTCATTTCATCTCTCCTCCATCAGGGCTCCCAGGGCCAGCAGCAGCACCCTCCTGCTGTTACCTGCTGCCCTGGCAGTACAGACAGCAACAGGTGAGCAAAGAATAAACCAGAGATTTCCTCCTTACTGTATGGGGCCACAGAAGCACAGTAAACATCTCATAGTTGTTAATTCCCTATTATTCTTTCCACTTGGAGCAGTCAGGCATGCCCTGTCTGTTCTAAGCACCAAAATGGAGTGGACAAGAGTGGGTGCAAATCCACACAGGTTTTTGGAAAGCCAGATGGATCATCCAGATAGATGGCACATGGAGCACATGAATCCCTCTACCAAAACCCAGACAAACCCCTTAGGGACACCCTCATGACGTCTGGGCATCCCAGTTTCTCTTTCAGTACCTTGTAGGAAACAAAGAGAGTTAATAGTAAATAAGAGAGTAAATAGTTAATAAGACTGACTTGACCCCACTGCTCTTGCTGCACAACACACACCAAAGCTGAAGTTTAAAAGAGCTCTTTGAGCCCCTTCTGTGTGAAACAGCCAGAGCTGCAGCAGGACAGGGAGACCTCAGGATGCTGATTCCTACCAATTCCACTCAGAGCTGGGATATTTTCCTGCTTGCACCATACAATCATGCTGCCCTCCAAACAGGCCTGGGCAGCCTCTGTTTGCCTCAATCTCAGCATCTCAGGGTCCAGACAAGAGCAGATTGGTGAATCTCTGTCCTATCCTTACATCCAGAGCTCCTTAACAGCCTCACAGGAGTGGCAGGTGTGCAGTTTCTCTGAAGTCTGGCCAATTCTCCAGCCTGGCAAGGAGATGGAGCAGCAGCATCCCTCCCTTTCTGCACTTTTCTCTCTGAACAGGGCTCAGAGGGACCGTGATCACCCTGCTCACCTGCAGCAAACAACGTGGTACTGAGAAGGGCTCCCTGGAGATGCCTTTACATCAGGGCTGAAAGAAGCAATGAAATTTCCCATCCTTATCCCGTTTCAAGCCCCAGCAGGACAAAGGGATGGAAACCAGCATATGAAAACCCAAACAAAACCGGGATTGTCTTAGCTTCATTTCCTTGTGAGTGTGCACCCACGCGATGCTGAAACAAGGCCACACCAGCTGCCATCTCTTCAAGAGATGTTAAACCTAAGCGAATCCTCCATCAGCAGTGAATTCCTGTTTGAAATGCCTCCAAATTGAAGAAAATGAGTATTTCTTTTAGCGGCCCGGTGCCCCGATCGGGGTTGCTACGCAACCGCCTCCTGCACATGGCTGATAACACTCCCGGCATTATTTCCCCGCCTGACTGCGCCGTCAGAACAAAGCCCGGCTAATGAAGCTTTCAGCTCTGCCTTTGACGGTTCAACACGGGTTTTCCCTGCTCCTGTGTGACAGTCACAGCGGCCACTCGCTGGCCCTTCCAGCCAGGGCTGCTCCGGAGCGGGACGGAGATGCCCAGTGCAGAGCCACGGACAGCCTGGGGCAGAGCAGAGCAGCCCCCGAGATGGAGAGAGGCACGCCGGGCACAGAGGCAGGCAGTGACGAGCAGGCCCTCTGAAATGCTGAGCCATCAGGGTTACAGGTCAAGGCAGACACGCTCTGGCTCCCGTTTATCCATCTGCCACATGCCCTTGTCACACCCGGCTGCCGCCTGCAGGGGTGGCACATCCAGGATGAACTCCCTCTGGCTCTGCAAAAATGGAGAATGGAGACAACTCTCCAGGTTAAGCAGTTCAGTTCCTTGAAGCCCTTTCAGATTATTTTTTTAACAATCTGTGGGAATAAATGTGACTGTGATGGCCCCACACAGCATGTGTGGGCAAACCCAGGTGAGCTGGCACAGCAAGAACAACCACAGCTGCAGGAGCACCAGCCTCACCCTCCTGAGAGACCCGAGGCTGACACAGACCCAGTTTGTAGTGTTACCTCATGAGCACTGCCAGGGATGGTGATTCCACCCCTTTCCCAGGCAGCCTGTTCCATCCTTTCAGTGAAGGAATTGTTCCTATTCTCCAATTTGAACTTCCTCTGACACAACTTGAGGCCATTTCCTCTTATTTTGTCACTTGTTACCTTGGAGAATACACCAACTTCCACCTGGCTATATCCTATCCAGTAGCTGTAAAGAGGGATAAGGTCCCTCCTGAACCTCCTTTTCTCCAGGCTGAACAACCCCAGCTCCCCCAGCTGCTCCCCATATTGTGCTCCCGACCCTTCTCCAGATCTACCCTCTAGCAGCTCATTTCCCAGCAGGGCAGAGCAGTGAGACAGAACATTTCCTTGGCCCTCCAGCATCTCATCTCCTTAATTGGGGGGATCATCCTCAATACATGTGTGGATGTGACACAATCCTGGCGTGGCCAGGCAGGGAGGGTGGGTGACAGCACGTGCAGTGTCAGCACACCAGAGTGCACAGACACACCACAAAAGCTTCAAGAGGGACAAATTCCTGTCACCAAATGCTTCTCAGACAGCACATGGCTCTGGAAGAAGAGCTGGGGACAAGTGTCTGCCACACCAGTGAGCTGGGAGGATTCCTGGAGCTAAAAGCACAGATACCCTCAGACACCCAGAGCAGCAACTGGGGAGTGGGAGAAGATGACATCTGCTCGACTAAACACAACCTAAGGAATCAATCTTACTCTCAAAGACATAAATTCTGCAAACAACCTGGTAGGAGTCACAACTGAGCACAGCACCCAGGGAACCCAGGCCAGCCCTGCTCGAGGGGGAGGATTTAACCAAACCACCCACCTGGCTGCTCACCCGCTGACTCTGCCTCGCAGGGCTGAGCTGAACGAAGTGCAGCGTGGGTGCCTTTTTTTGGAGACAAAATTGCCTAACAAGAGACAATTATGTGACATTACCATTAAAAGCAGCGTGTGACAAAAAAGCTCTGAGCCTGTGTATCCTGAGGTCTGCAAACCCCTTTCTCTACTTTTGTGCTAAATTGGTCTCATTTAGCCCATTTGTTCTGTCCCAGCCAGGCAAAGCGAAAGTAGGGTTGATCGATTTGTTAATTACAGTAATTTTATCTTAAATAGAGACAGCTGGGTGTTCATCAAGTCACAACTCTGCCTGTTACCGAGAGCCCTACCTCCTGCTCAATAATTAGGGATAATAAGTGGCTCATAATAAATGCAACCCACAACAACGTGCTCTGAGAGGGTGGTGCAGAGTCAGGAGGACTGTTAGGGAACCCCCAGGTCTATTTCTCCTTTTGAAGAAAACAATGTGAAATCTTTAATTGTCTCTCTTGAAACCCTGAGACAGCTCTGCCAGTTTGTTATAATAAAAGGCAATTATTCCACTTTGTGGCTGTGCTTGTGTCCAGAGAAGGCTTAAGCAGAGTCATCAGGGCAGGGAAGGGTGGCCCTTTCCTCCTGCACTCCCTGGGCACATACAGAAAGCTGAGGTGACACCAGAGGGTTATGGATAACCACGCTCCTTGGGAATTTTTAAACTCTAGGCATGGCTTAAAAGATTAAGTTTCAGTACAAGGCAGGGGCAGTCTGTGCTCAGATTGGAGCTTCCATCCACACACATGGACAAACAAGAAATGTATTCAGCACTGAGGGCTCACCTCACCCTTCCAGCAGAGAAAGGACATGCTGGCAAAAGCTGAAAGCAAGGGAAAACCAACCTTTCATCCTCATCCTGCACAGGATAGGAAATTTCTGAAACAGGTTTCTACTGCAGCCTGCCAAGAGCAAGGTTTGGGATGAGTGAGGAGAAGATAGCAGAACTCACGTGCGTCTGTGTCTCCTCCAAATCCTGAAAAACAAACAAAATGACACACAACCCACAGAGGTACACCCACACCCTCCATTTCTGTTGAGTTTCTTCCTCTTTTGCTGCTTTATCCCCTAGGTGATTACCCCTGCTAGAAAAGTGCAGGCAGTCGAGATGGTCACAGGGATGAAAACATCACCACTTCCAATTCCCTTCCAAGGACTAAGGAGAAAAGGAATACCTTCCTCCACTCCCAGCCTTTGGGTCAGCCCCTGGCCAGAGCTAGAGAACAGAGCTTAGGATGGAGGGAAAGGCTTGAGATCAGTGGATCCTGCCAGGTCCAGGTGCTGGGGGGGGACTTTGGCAGGGGAGGTCACCACTCCTGGAGAAGGACAACCACCACAGAGCTGCTCTGGCAAAGGGTGTCTGCCACCACAAACAGCAAAAAACCCATACAAACCTGAGAGTGGAGGGACTAGAGACTGCCCAGGCCTTTTCCCAGCTGCTAAGTCAGTGCAGTTGCACATTTTCTTTTCCAGTGACTTAAACTGTGACTTTGAATGACTTTGAACTTCAGCCTCCATTTCCCCCCACAAGGTGAAGATGTGCAGCCCTCATGTGCAAACAGGATTTGGAGAGAACTTTAGGGTTCCATCCTCTCAGCATGAAAAACCACAGATGTCATTTGTCTTCTTTTCAGCACTGGGGAGTGCATGGGGGTGAAGAAATAGATTTAATCAAATGCAGTTGTATTTTATTTACAACAATAGTTGCTGTCACTTAGTTTGCTCCAGGAAATGCATTTACTTGCGACATTTCCCTCCAAGAGCTGAAGCTTCACTTGTTTCTGTGAAGACTTTATATTTTTGCAAATACTTTTTCCTAAGGCAAACGATTTTTTAAAAATTATTATTATTGTTTTGATATTTCAGTTCCACTTCATCCACAACCACGTTTAAGCAGCATTTGCAAGATTCTTCTATGCTCTGTCCCTTATCTCAGCACAACATACAGTTGCATTCAGAATAAATCCTGGCCTCCTGTTCTGAGCAGGGGAGAGCTGTGTAATGATCAATCACAAAAGCCCTTGGGGATGGGAGAGATTAGCACTTTGATACTACTGAAGATGAATGGGTGGAATGAGTTTGATAAACTGGTGTTTTCCTCAGATAATTGCTCTGGAAGCTTTTTGAAGCTGCTTGGATCCTCCTCCCCCTTTCTTTTTGTGTCTGGGTAGGAGAGCAAGCCCTGCTTTTCCCCCAGCACTGCTGGACAGGCTCTGCACTGCTTTTAAACAATTCACAGTGGGTTCATGCCACATTTCACCACTATTGAACACTGTTAGTCGTGATTTAACCAAAGATCCAGGCTGGATTCCTGTTATTCTTGGCTGGTCCAGCACCCAAGTCCCTGAGCACAGCTCAGCTAGGCAGGACTCAGGGGTGGGAAGGGGATTTCCCACGGGATATGGACACATTTCCTCGCGCTTAAATCTTGAACAACTGCTCCTCTTCTTCAGAAGTCACTAATGGTGCTCACCTTCAGCTCCCACCCACCTTTCTCTGGGCTTTTGTACCCAACACCAACCTCCCTCCTTCTCCTCCTGCAGCAATCCCACAGATCAGCCAAAGAGGAGCTGCTCCTGAAGCTGTGGCACAAAACTCATCCTCTTCATCCCCCTCCAGGCACGAGGCAAACCCTGCTGCATTCACAGAGGTGGTGCCATTTAACTCGATCTCAAGCACTAATGAAAATGGAGCCAAGAGATTTTACTGTGTCTTTATTGTTTCACCGAATAAATGAACTTTAAATACAGAATTAAAAATCCGTAAAAAATAAAAGGTATTAAAAGCCATCCTTCAGGAATGTGTTGCACATCACTGACTGAGAAATTTACACTTACTTTTTGATACAAAGATAGGAAGAAATTTAAAAAGGATATCCATAATCTGGAAAGAGCTGTTTTATTTGTTTTCTTTTTTTTTTTTTTTTTACATTTCCTTTCATATTTAAACCTGATATATGTCTCATGAGAATCTCCCATTAACCTTGTTTTTCACAGCACTGATTCACATTGTTTGGTGTTCAAAAAACCTCACTCATTTGTAGTTCACAGCAGCAGTGATGCAGTCTCGACCCCTCAATACACATGGACAGAATATTCAATAAACCAGCATATGAGGGGTGGAAAAAATGCAGCATTGTGTGATTTGCAGAGTGAAATTCAGCCTGCAGAGGATCTCTGAGCTCACAGTGATACCTTTATGAGTTGGGTATTTTCAGGGTATCACATCTCTGGCATTTGTTCTTTGCCATCTTTGCTCCATCACTGCCACAAAGAATTCCAGAAGGGATCCTGAACAGGTACCTTTGGTTTTTAAAGCCCCAGTTTAAAGCAGCTTGGTCTTTCCAGAGCCATAAATCATCTATTCTCAAGGAAAAGAATCAGGCTCTTTCAGGCACAATTTCAGCCCTATAAAAGAGGCATCTCAAGAATTGCTGACACCTGGGTCAGGGTTGGGAGCTTCTATTACAGGTTCTTAAGAAGACATCCATGAAGGTGATCCAACCAGTCAATGCATCTGCATCATCTCAACCAAAAAGAATAGACAGATTCTCTAATATATGAATAATTTTAAGATATCTGTACCACTCACACAGAAATCACAAAAAGCTGGAAAGAATATGGACTGTGGCTCACCTGTTCCTCAAGGATCTTAACCACCAAGAGGATTTAACCACACAGACAGAATAACCACAGAGTGAAGCATCTTTACAACAGAACCTAGGAGTTTGAGATAATGAGTAAGGAAAGCTACATTTCATCCTGGGGGGGAAAAAAGGAGAGGAGGGAAAATTCAGATTGCAATGCAAACAAACTCTTCTAACAAAAGAAATAATACTGGAGATTGTCACGAGTGCAGCTGGGATTTGGCAAATGAAATACTTTGAGTACACACTTGCAGGGCAGCCCTGCTTCTGCCACATGAATAAATATCCAACCGTGTTTAAAAACAGTATTTAGGGACAGACATCCACATTTCCAGACAGGCTGAGTGTTCCACCCTCACACTGCACTGTGGGGTCCCTCACGTGAGGTATTTCAGCATCACCACAAGGGAAAGCAACACTTCTGCACCCCTCCTCAGAGGCACAGTGCTCCTGGAGCCGAGGCTGGGTGGTGATGAGGGTGAGGATGATGATGATGCAGCAGCAAGGTGTGAGTGTTCTGCTCTACCCCCACTGTCCAGCCCACAGTGACCACACTGTGCTGAGTGCAGTGGAAATGTGCAGCCAGAGCAGGGAGGGCTCAGCTCAGTTCAGACACTTCCCATCTCAGGGGAGGTTTGTCAGTTTTGAACCAACACATTCACACAGAATCTTCCACAAAAACGTTCAGTTCACGTGGCCAGGTCAGATCACCAACATCACATTAGCTTCAGGATATTTCCTCCCTTGTCTGTTGATATACAAGTTGTGCATCAAAATCAATGCATGTTTTACCCTCATGGATGGCAACTTGGGTTTGCATTACCAGCAGAGCTGCATGGGGCAGGCATTTCTCCTGTCACACTGCACATCTGAAAGGCTGCTGTATTTTCCACACCTTTTCCCAAGGAAAGTTGTTTTCCTGTGTTCCATACATGTATTTAACTGCAGTCATGAAAAACACGATGTGCTGGTGGCACATCCCATCTGCCCTTTTTGGAAACATCCTTTCTCATTCTTCAAAGAACATAACAGGAGCTTAACAGTGAAGCCCAGGATCATAAACTCTTCTGGTGACATGCCACAGGCAACCAAGGGATGTCCTTAGTACCACTGCAGCATTTGGCTGTCTCTCCTCCAAAAGAAAGAGCAAATCCAGGATACACAAATGCCTTCCACCATATTCAAGATAATCTTTTTCTTCTTCTGTTCCATCTTTGCTGCACAACCACTGCAGCTTTGCCTTCAGGGTTTGTTTTGAGGGATATTTTGTTTAGGAACAGCCATTCCCCCTGCAAACTCTGCTGCACAATGATAATTGCTGTTTGTTTCCAGCACCCCTGTTAGCACAGAGGCTACTGTGCTCCTGCTGCCAGCTGCCATGGAAGCAGTTAATAAAGGTGCTTTTCCTTCCAAGAAACAGGCAGTGTCTGCTCTGACGCTACAACAGCAAAGTCTCCATTTCCACACCTTCCAAAAACTGCAACCAAGTGCTTTGTGTTGTTCGTGTTTTCCTTAGAACATCCGAGGATAAGATGGGTTTTGCTTAATTATCCACTCAGCATGGGGGTTGATGTGGTACAAGTCCAAGAGGTAAGTGTCTGGGTCCAGGCAATGTTCACCTGTTAAAACAAGACATTCAGAAAAAAACCCACATTTTTAAATATCCTTAGTCCTTTAGCTGCTATATTTGTTTTTTGTTTGCTTTTGCCCCCACCTAAAAAGTAGGATTTGTTCCCATTCATTCAGATATAACAACCTTTCAGAAGCATTTCCACAATTCTGAGGAAATGGCTTTGAGAAGATGTACATTACATATCAGGAGGATGCACATTGCATATTAGGAGGAAATTCTTCAGTCTTGGGGTGACAAGGCAATGGCACAGCTGCCCAGAGAAGTTTTTTGACTAGCTCCTAGAAGAAGCTAAGCATGAAAACTGGATTGTACTTACCAATATTGCCTCCCACTTCATACAGGAGCAAGTTTGTACACTCCGTGGAGTTGTTGCTGCAGAAGGAAAATCACACTGAAGGTTAAATCTCTGCACAGACAGGTTGGGCAGTTCAGGAATATTCCTTCAAAAGAATTGTTTGTGGTTCAGAGACCAGCAGCGATCAGAGGCCATGGTACAGAGACCTTGCTGATCCTCCTGCACAGTGCAGGACATCCAGAATTGGAAAAAAAGAAAACAAGGCAAGCTGTTGGTGAACAGCAGCTGACCCATATCCAGCCAGCTTCCCCTTACCATCCTTGTCTGGACCCCTCCTGGGACACAGGAGAGGCACTGCCATGTTGCCTACTAAATACAGTCTGCAGGAGCTGGGGCACAGGGGGAGGAACTCCTCTGTTCCTTTTTTGGCTTAGTTCAGCAGCTCACCACAGGAGCAAGGGAGGCAATTGCAGAGTTTATTTTAGGAAATCCCTACATTAACATAAGCATGCTGGAATTACTCCTCCAGGCAATGATGCAGGTGATGCTTTTCTGCAGCAGAGCTGGAGGGGGTTTGCTTGTCAGGGTCAGTGTCACTGCCTTTTCCCTTCCCTTCAGCAAGGATTCTGGAGCTCACTTGGTGTCCAGCAGCCCAGAGGGGACCACTGACCTCCTGACAGCCTGAGCACTGGCTGGGACCACTCAGAGCTAAAATTCGCTTCCCCATCCAGCACCATTTCCTAAGCTTAGAACAGAGGAGCAGAGAACAATTTCTCCTCATGACTCACTGTGCTGCCACCTCACCTCTACCTCGAGACAGAAACAGCAGCTAGACCAATTAGTTTTTGTTTGGTTTTTTTTTCTTTTTTAAGTAGAGAAAAAGCCATTTACCACTTGAGGAGGTTGACAGTGTTAACAATATTCCAGCCATTCTGGCACAGGTTCTTCTGAAACTGCCTCAAGACATCAGCAACCCTGGTTGCATTGTTCAAGTGCACCTCCAGGGAGTCCTTCAGGAGAAGTGATGCGTGGACTTTCACAACCTTGGAAGGCTGAACAAGGCAGGCAGAAAGAAAAAAAGAGCTTAAAGAAAGACTCTTATCAGGCAAAACATTAATTTTCAAAACAGCTTGGAGAGTGTGAAGAATTAAACCTGTCCAGACAGCTGTTCAGAGAATTTAGGCTTGTTTCTTACACACACAGGACAGGTTGAAAGCTTATGGAAGCACCAAGGTGAGCATTATGAATAAATAAATCATCAGTGCTCCGTGTTGAGGCACGAGAGGAGCCCTGTGCCCTCCAGCAGCGTGTGCTGCTGCTCTCTGCTGTTCAAACACAGCACTGACACAAGCTCGGATGAAAACAGGATTTGTCAGAAGAAATTCTGACAAACTGTTTTGCACGAGTGTGAATGACTCCTCCGGAATTAATTTAAATTACTCAGAAAGGAATTTAGAGATCTGGGTTGCAGGCTACTGAATTCCAGAAAGGTCCTTTCCAAAGAAAGGAATCACCAAGCGATGTGCCATCTTAACAGGTATTATGGAGCAAAAGGAAAATTAGGCAATAGCCTGAATTTATGCTTTAAAAAATGAAAATAAGTCTGCCTTTATCACAGCAGACATATCTGTGCCAACAACACATGGGACACTCAGAGCCATAAGGATTCTGCTCTTCACATGGGGAAAAACAAAATTTCTGCTGCTGATCTCTTCCCTGCTTTTACCCAAGTGTTTTGTAGCCTGAAATGTATTTAGTGCTCTTGCTGTTGAGATCAGTTTTTGCCACAATCTGCCCAAAAGCATCTGGGAAACTGTTCCTCATTATTCTGCTTTTTATTGTCCCTCTTGCTCCTTTCAATGGTATCACCCCTTTCACCTTTCTGAGTTCTCAGGAAAACATTTGACGCTGTCACAAAGGGGTCTGGATTTTTTCCCAAGCCCTAACTCACCTCTCCCTGGTTCTTCTCCACCTTGTCTTTATCAGCGTGAATCTTCCGCAACAGATTTTTGATCCGCTTGTCGCAGAACTGGTACCTTTTGCTGCTGCTCTCGTTCAGCTTTCTCACCTGAGCCACCAGAAAAGAGGAGACCTGGGCACGGAACAAGGATGAAAACAGGAATTAAATCAAGCAGAGATAAGGATGTCATTTAAGAACCTGATTATCACTTTAGCTCCTTAAATAGACAAAAAAATCTGTGTACTTTGAGGACAGGTAGCCTTGGAATTCAGCCAGAGGTTTTGCTCACAGCTGTTTAATTCCTCTGAAATTTCCAAGGCTACCCCTTCCCTGTCCCAATTCTAACAAAGACCAAGACACTGCTGCACCATAGCACCGAATTCCTGTGGCACTCACTGTCCAGAGCAGGTCCTGGTAGTGGATCATCATCCGCACCACGTCAGCCGCCCCCTCCGCCAGCTGCTTCTCCTTCCCCTCAGGGATCTTGTTTGGCAGCCCCTTGTGCATGAAGAGGTTGGGGGCCATGACTGTGGAAACGTTCCAGAGGTTCATTTTGTTGTTTTTTTCCCTGGCAACCACCTTGCTGAGAAACTCAAGAAGGGCCTGAGAAGAGGGAAAGAGATGTAAGCCATCCATTACTTGTAATGCTCAAAAAACCACCATGGCAATTGCTGGAGAGATCATTAACACTTTTTCTTTATACAGATAAGTAAATCCCATTTCTCCGGGGAGGAAGTAGAGTGACCAATTTCTAATACCAGGATAGCAACAAATAACCATCCCAAGAGAGGTTTATTCAGTATTTATGAATCAGGAAAAACAGTCTGTGTGGGAAACAGATGAGTTTTTACTCCTTGGCGGGTGGTAATTTACAAAGTGTAGCTGTAAAAGTTTCTGAATCCAAAGATGAATCCCCTCTTTCCTCCAGTGTCCCCTCGAAGTCATTCTCATGTGGAAAAGCAAACCCTCTTATATTATCTCTTTCACCTCACACCTCCATCAGAGCCATGACAGATGATCTTTGATTGAATTATATATTCCAGTGCTCTAAATGAAGTGTGAAGGGTGCTAAGTCAGCTTTACCTTTAATACCTGGGAGCTGAACTGCTCAGGAGGAAAATAAAAATGCAGCAGCAACCACCACAGCTCTTGTAAAGCACAAAAAGGCAGAGGTGGTGTTTATTTAAAAGCCATGTAGCTGTGGCACTTGGGGATATGACTTAGTGGTGCCTTGGAAGTGCTGGAGGAATGGTTGGACTCAATGATTTTAAGGGGTTTTTTTCAATCTAAACAATTCTGTGATTTTATTCTTTACCAGCTAAATCAAAAGCAAGCAGTTACCTTCAGAGTGTTTCTGTTGGACTCTGGCAGAATCAGGATCAGGAGGTTTAGAGCTTGCAATCTTTGCTTCAGGTCTGGAATATCTAGAAGGAGAGTAACAACAGGACAGAGGATTCTGGTTTCTGACCCCTTCTTTTTGAGCACAAGAATCCTCCAAGGAATGAGACAATTACTTATTGACTGGTTGGTCATCTAGAATTTGAGACCTTGTTTCACAGGAGTAAATCAAACTCATACTGTCCTTAAGAAGGGAACTACCCATGTTTTAGAAGACTGACTCATTTCCTTTAGAGTACACAATCAACCAGCAGCCCTAATGCCCCGGAAGGGCAACAAAAGAACCCATAATTCCCCATTTTTTGAACAAAGAACCTGTGCACTCAAACAGTCAGATGAACACATCCAAACAACCTACTGAGGAGCCAGCCTCAAAGAAATGTGCTTGCAGAACAGCACATCACCTGCAGACTGTGTGCCCTGGCAGTTCCCGTAGCTCAGTCTGTGTGTCCTGGCCAGTTCCCATAGCTCAGTCTGTGTGTCCTGGCCAGTTCCCACAGCTGTGTGTCATTATTGATCAGTCTGTCCTGACAAACAGCAGCAACCTTGCAGGCTCAAGTGACACACAACTGAAGACCCCAGGACAGCGCTGCTACAGAAAGGCGCGTTCAACCAAGCACCAGCGACTGCAACCCTCAGCTGTGCTGCGCTGCCATCGGATCCACAGGCTCCCAACACACCTGGCAGGACAGCCCAGGGCCGGGGCAGCTCTGCACAAAGCAGCCTGGAGCTGGGCAGGCAGGGCAGGCACTCACTCTGAACAGCAGCAAAGGCAGGCAGGTACTCTGCTGTCAGCAGCGGGGCCGGCAGCTCGCGGATGAAGCGCTTCAGCAGCCCCGACACGTCGTTCTGGTGCACCTCGTCCCAGCGGAACAGGCCGCTGTAGAAGTCCCTTTCCAGCTTCTGCTCCAGGCTCTAGGAGAAAGATGGAATTCATCACACGCTTTACTAAGCAAATGGAAGAGAAATTTTATTGCTGAGCACTGGGAGGGTGAGACATTGAGTCCAAACAGTGCAGAGAGGCTCAGCACACACTGCAGTATTTCCCAGAAGTGGATGTTTCTGGTTGTGCGGGGAAGGGGATGAGATAATTCAGGTCGTTCAAACACTTGCTTCAGCAAATGCTTCCTGATCACCCCTGACACTTCCAAACAATGCAGAAGGGCTCGTACCTTAATTCTGGTCTGGGACCCAGAAACTCTCAGGATGCCCTCTGTTTCAAGTCCTCTCTTCTCCAGGCAGGACAGCAGCTGTTGAAGGGGGAAACAGAAAGCCTTTAGGCACAGAGGATGAGGAGTCAGCCTGTCCTTATCACAGACTCCTGACTCTGAGGACCAGAGGTGTGAATAAAACCAGCAGAGAACTTACTGACTGGAGTAGCAGAGGGACCTTGGTGTTGGGCAGCAGCTTTTGGTCATTTTCCAACAGAGTGTTGAGTGGAACTCCAAAGAGTCTTTTCTCTACAACAGAAACAACATTTCCAAGTCTGTATCACCCCTAATAGAGGTGTAAGGGATACATCCCCCACTGCAGACTAAGATGGTACTTTTGTAAACACAGATAGTGGAGAAAGAGAGGAATAGTTAAACAGGACAATTGCAGCCAGACATAAATGTGGTAGTAGGTTTTGATGTCATGATCCACTGACTTCCGGGAGAAATCCAAGGAAAACACACCTGTCACAAGGTTTCTTATCAAAGACCCTCTGTTCCAACATTTGAAACACAACTGATGAGTGCATGATGAGAAGATGAGTGTAAAAAAATCAGCACAAAAAAAGAGTACAACTAACCTGTTGTTTTCAGTTTTGCTGCTTTGTTTCTCTTCAGCTCAAAGCCCAGGATATCACAGAGAGCTGTAAGTTCAATGAGGGCCAGTGTGGGGATCTTCTTCATGTCCTGAGCTGACAGATCTCCAATCCTGGTCACTCCTAGTCTGCCCTTCGGGATCTTAAATCTCTAAGGGAAACACACACAACAGGTTCAGCTCAAGTTATCTCTATTAATCCCACTAGTGAACAACTTTTGCTGTAGTTTTATTATTTTTTATCATAACCAGGCATCTGTTCTTCCTACTGTGTTCAAGACCAGACATATGCCCAAAACTACTCCTACTCGACCACCAGCTGAATAAATATTTTCCCTTTGCAATATTGCTCTTTAATCATACTGGAGATGTCAGTTTTTCTAAGTTAAAGGCAGCCTGATCTAGCTGAACTTTGGAAGCAGTCCAGTTCATTTGCAGAAAGGAGAAAACTTTAGAATTATGAGTAAGAAAGTACAGTTAGTTACTCTCCTCTTTTCAGAGGAAGCACATGGATGTGTGTCAAAATAGGGAGTTTTAGATCAAAGTCTTATTTCTTTTGATCCTCCACTACACAACGTCTATCCTTGCCCGATATTGCAAAGATAACAGCACAAGAAACTCCAAAATACCACCAAACACAGACCCATTGCAACACTACCCAGAGGTATAAATTGAATTTGGTGTCTTGTACCACCTTGACAAGCCAAGACTAATAAATTCTAAAAACAAAAATTCCTCCAGTGCTTACTGTTAGGGCATTTCCATCCTTTAACTTCCTGGATTCAGACAGGAAGGATCCCTTGAGCAGGACAGCTGCTTGCTCTGAGTAGGCAACATCCATGTTGAACACCTCCTCTTTCCCAGGGTTTCGAACTGTGCAGGAATAATCCTGGGTTTCTGCTGCAGAGGAGAAATTGTCTTGAATTTCTGCAAGCCAGGAGGGTGAAGCTTAGAAAGCAAATGTGCTAAAAATGCAGTTTGAGATAGGTTTGGTGCCATTGCTTTTGAAAATGCTGCAGTATCACATGAAAAGAGTGTCCCCACAGCACAGAGTGATCAGCAGGGTAAGAGTCTCCCCTGAAAGGGTCATCAAGCACTGGAACATTGGAACAGACTGCCAAGGGAAGTGGTGGAGTCACCATCCCTGGAAGGGTTCAAAAATTGTGCAGATGTGGCACCCGGAGACATGGTTTTGTTGTGAACACACTGGTGCTGAGTTAGTGGTTGGACTTGTGATTTTAGAGATCTTTTCCAAGTTTGATGGTTCTATGATCAGTGTGAAGTCACAACATTATGGCTAAAATTACCAGGTCATTGGTAAGACAAGACCACAGCCTTACATTAAAGGACACACCTATGGCTAACACCTCTTTACACAACTGCTCATGGCATTTAGAAGGTTTCACTGTATGACCTTTACTAGACTGATTTTAATTTCATCTTTCAGTTGCTTTATCAAGAACTTACAATGATCAGCTTGAGTGACAATTCTAACAACACTGGAGACTGGAAAAGTTTGTTAATCCACAGGTGTGAATAATCACATAAAGAAACCCACAACCTAACACAAACAAGGCCAATGCTTCAGATACTGTATATACTTAAATACATCTGTGGCTTTCCTTCCAGTTCCAGCCCTACTCTGCATTTAAAAACTCCCCCCTTACTTCTCTGAGTGTTTGAAGTCCGTAGATTGTTCCACAGTGGATCTGCGCTGGGCTCCTCTTTCTCTGCTGCTGTGTCCTGAAAAATAAGAAAGAAGTGTTTTTAGCCACAGCCAAAAGAGTAGAACCACAGGAAAACAGCTGAAAAGATGGTAGCTATGAATTCTTTATCAAGTTTTTAAAAAAAAAAAAGAAAAGTAAGTAAACCAATCAACCCTCTCCCCCCAAAAAGGCAGTGTTAGTCTTTCTCCAGGATTTCCACCTCTACAAAGTCAGCTTATCAGAACTCAATTTGGGAAGTGCTTTTGTTTTGTTTAATGGTGATTTAACATGTCACAGGAACAGAGAAAACACAAGAGGGCTCCAAAGGATGCCAGTGCTCCACGAGGCACTCTACAGAAGCATTCCAGCAGGAACGTTATCCCAGCCTGGGAAGGCCGTGCACCTGCAGCTTTTCCAGTAACTCCTCAACCCCCCAACCAGCATTTCCGCAGCCTCGATCTCTTGAACCGAAAGGAAGCTAAGACACAACAGGAGCCCTAGACCCAGCAAGCCAAGTCAGCCCCCAGGAGAGGCGAGGAGCTCTTCCAGGAGCTGCCAACAAAGCGCCCAACCTGGGAGCTGTCCGCTGGGAAGACGTCGCGCACGTCGCGCACGGGGTGCTTGTTCCTCCTGCGGCGGGAGCGCGAGTAGGTGTCCAGCCGGCGCTGCACGGCCGCCGCCTGCGTCCTGGTCAGCGTGGACAGCAGCACCAGGTTGTCCTTGTCCACGGCCGGGTCCCCGAGGAGCTCGGACAGCCCCGCGTCCTGCAGCCACTCGGCCTCGGCTTCTCCCTCTGCCAAAAAAGCGCGAGAAGGCAGAGTGAGTAGAGAGGTGCCGGGGTGCTCGCGGTGCTGCAGAGGCAGAAACGGGAGCCTGGGCTGCTCCCTGGCTGGGGTGGCAAGGGGACATCGCTGGCAGGGAGCCACAGCTTTGTTCTGAAGCCGTTCTCAAAATCTCAGCCCTAATCTAAGTGCCCAGCTGGGTATGGAGTGACACCAGAGGACATGCAGCTCTTTGGGCAAGTGTAGCTGCTCACACGGTTCTTATTGCTCATTCCAGGTGAGGAAAAAGGAGAAGAAAGGACTGTGAAGGTAGAGCAGGATCTAGAGAAGCTGGGCAGAGAAGGGCACAAGTGTGACTCTGGGTGGTATTTAGGCAAGGATTGTGACAGGATATGGGGGTAAATTCAGGTGGAGTTGATAAATCTGCCTTTCCATGGACTGCCTGTGCACAGCCACCCCAGAAGGAATGGCAGGGCTTCCCTGGATCTCACCTGACATTTCAACAGCTTTGAGAATGGACAAAAGGTCTGTGAGAAGCCACAGCACACAACACTGCATATTTGGCTTTTGTACTTTTCCAAATTACTTGGTTGCTTCTTTTACTTTTTTTTTTTTTTTTTTTTTTAATCTATGCATGCCTAGGTATCAAGAACTTTTTTTTAACATCTAAATCCTGATCTGGTAGGTTCAAATGTATTTTACTTAATATACTTGCTGAACTACTTGTGTGTATCATCCCTACTCTTTAATTTTTTTAAGTGGATTGGTATCCTTACAGTCAACTAAAGCAAAAATGTTATTTTTACTCTGTGTATTCATTTTATGCCTGGACCTAGCCAAAATATCACTAAAATTAAAGACCCTTCCAGTTCCAGAAGGAAGTGTGAGAAGCCTGGAGACAGTACAGCAGCATTACTCAAACAAGCTCAATTCCACTTCATTTTTCAATACATATAAAGTTGCATTTCAAACACAGAAGACTTTTTTTTTTCCTTATGGGATACACTCATAAGGAAGTGCAAGTGAGAAAGCGCCCTGAGCAAGGCAGCTCCTTGAAATTCAAAGATGAAAGAAACAAGTTAGCAGGTGACTCCAATTTGAACACAGCAAACACCACAAAGCCTTTATCTTTTCAATTCCATCTACCACATTCATTCACTGCAGGCAGCTCCAGCACAGCCCTACCAAAGGTTATTCTGGGAAAAAGACAAATCACAACTGAACTGATTGGCACAGAGCAGCTCATTCCCACTTTTCCTGTCCTATGCAAACTTCTACCTCCTCAGTTACCACAGCAGCTCAGGCCAAGTTTTATTATTGCTGCATCAAAAAAAAGCAGCCATGCAGCTCTCCTTGAGAGATTAAATAATTTCATTTTTCTGGAGAAACCTCATGTTCATGCAGCTTGCAAACACACGTTGTGACACAATTAAAACTCAGTCTTCAGAGCATGGTCTTTGTGATTTTAGGTGTCATAATGAAACAGAACTTTTCTCATCATCACACCACAATAAATAGAGCTGAACTTGAAGTCAAGTATTTCCCTAAGTGAATCTTCTAGCAAATTGTCTGGTTTTCCTCCTTGGCCCTAAGTTTTGGTCTTTTCCCATGTCTGGTTTACAGAAGTTAGCAGATAGCAGCATTCCCTGGGCACAGCCAGTCTTGGTCCCACTCACAGCTCGTCACCAAACACCTTGTTCTACATCTATGGTTTCACAGCAGAACAACACAAAAAAAAGCCTCTGGTTTATTTTGCCTTTGGGAACTAGAGGAAGTGAAGTGTACTGCTTGCAAATATTGAAAATAGCCAATTCCAGTCATAACAGGAAGCTGATCTTATACACAATACCACACAGCAGCCCCTCCGTCGGACATCCGTGTGAGCCTGCTGCCCCATCTGATGCCAAAGCACCAGATTGTAACTCCTCTATTTACTATTTTGGACCAGTTATGTTTGCCAGTAACACAAAAGGAAACCAGCAAAATGGGTTATTTCTGGGGAAAAGGGAAAAATTGGAGAGAAATAGGTCAGAGCAGAGAGATCCAAGGAAGATGAGCTGCAGGTTTAAGCCTGGAGAGTTGCTAAGATTTGCCTTGTGAGTTCCAGGCATGCAGCATTTCAGGAGGGCACAATTAGGAATTATTTTGCAAGACTAAAGAACGCCAGTTCCACAAATTTACTTGAAACATAACCTAGTCAAAAATAGCCCTCATAATAAAGTATTCATTTTCCAAGTGTTTAAAGGACATCTTGAGCATCCTACATTATCAGACTAAACATTAAGCACAAGTTCCTATCAAATTTTTGAAGGTGAAGAATGCCCCTTTACAGACAGTTCTCAGCCATGGTTACGTGCTGTAAGGTCACAAACAGGTATTTTAGTGGCAGTGTCCTCAGCTGGCTGTGCTGTCAGGCCCTGGACAGACAAACAGTGACAGCAAGGACAGCACAAAGCTGCATTTCAGGAAAAAGCTACTTCCTGCTCCTAGCAAGGCCACGAGTACCCTCAGCACCTTCCAGCTGCCCCCGACCTGCAGTTACACTCTGGCCTCCCCCTGCCACCAGCAGCTCCCAGGACACCACCCCTCCTCACCCAGGGCTTGCACAGGAGCCTTCCCAGCTGGGTCAGCATTTCTGCAGTGCCTTATCTGCACAGCCTCCCCACTGTCCTGTGCTGTGGCTATCACCAGCCATCTCCCAGGCTGAGCCATGCTGTCTCCAGACAGAGCTGCCCAGTTCTCAGTCCCCCAGATTTGTGTGAAAAGTGATGGTGCCTCTGGCTCTGAGGAGCCCCAGAGCCTCCGTGCTCCAAGCAGGAGCTGCAGAGATGTGAAAGCCAAACCCTGCACACCATCCAGAGCCTCCCCGCTCCCAGCACAAGGTTTATTTGCCTAAGCTCCTTCAGAGAGGGCATCAGGAGCCCGAGCCTGCCCCACCTCCTTCCCCAGGCTGCTGGGAAGGCTTTGCTGCTCAGAGCATCCTTTCAAGCCTGTCTGGTTTCAATGGCCAATTAAGCACTCAGCTCTTGCCTGCTAGATTAATCTGCAGCATTAAAAGACACTTTTCCTCATATCCCTGCTTATAAACAGTAATCAAATTGCCTCCAGCATATCAGTCCTTAGAACATCCCAGACAGTCTTTCATCTCATGGGATGGTCTCTTTTTCTCCTTCCTGGTGCACTCATTTTCTGAATCACTTTGCATCTCTTCCAGTTCTAAAAATCAAACCTGTGTCCTCTATAAAGGGACATTACCAGCAGACTTTCTTGTTTACCACGTCCTGCCAGCGGTGGCAGACAGGGGCAATGATGTTCCCACCCTGCTCTCCAGAGCCTCTCTGTGCCCCCGCGAGAGCAATGGCCCTTCCCAAGCACAGCAGCACACTGGGACTGTCACACAGACGTGTCCCCAGGACACAGATCATTCTCAGTATCAGGCAGCACAGCAGCTGTGCAGGCTGCAAACCTGTGTTCAAGGGGATGCACATTTCTTCAAAATGGACCTAGAGAGGTGTGATCCCCACCTGTGGGATACCTGGGTGTTGACCTCCACTTGTCACCCCTCCTGCACCCCAGAGTGTTGCACGTCCCATGGGACTGCTCAGCAGGAACTGTAGTGACAGGACAAGGAGTAATGGGTTCACACTGAAAGAGGGGAACGTTGTGTTGGATATTAGGAGGAAATCCTCCCCTGTGAGGGTGGGCAGGCCCTGGCACAGGTTGCCCAGAGAAGCTGGGGCTGCCCCTGGATCCCTGGCAGTGCCCAAGGCCAGGTTGGACAGGGCTTGGAGCAGCCTGGGGCAGTGGAAGGTGTCCCTGCCCTTGGCAGGGGATGGAACAGGATGGAGTTTAAAGTGCCTTCCAACCCAAATCATTCTGTGATACTATGATTCAACAGAAGGAAAACTTATTCCAAAACTTTTGGAATAACTGGCCCAGGTTCCAACTACTCCAAAGCACTGGATAACATCAGCACTACAGAAAGCGCATTAGAAACAACCCCTACACATTTCTTCCAAAGAAAGAAAAAAGGATATGCAGGAAAAACCTTGTGTGGACACACTCAAGGCTTTCTGGATGTTTATTGTGGTTTCTTGAACAGAGAATTAGGGAGGGAGCAGTCTGCCTTCCACAGAAGCAGCTCCCATAAAAGCCACTATAATGAATCTCAGAACCATGCACACAAATAAGGCTTCCAAAACAGCCCCAGCTCTCACAGAGTGTTTACCATACACCACCTGAACTGCCACTGAGAGCCCCCACCCTTGGTGGGGCTGCTTGAAAAACCTGGAGCCTTGAACATGCTCCTGGGACTGACTTTTGGAGTCAGCTTTGCTTCAGAAGCCGAAACCAGGCCAGGCCAACCCAGCCCTTCTGCAGGGCATTATCCACCACCCAATGAAAATAATATCTCTATCTCTGATTGACTGATAATATTCTAACCATACTCCAACATGATTCTGAGTCGTTCAGGTGCATAAGCAAATCTTCTGTTTCAGATGTTCACATTCCCCTCCTCACTCCCAACATTTTTGGCAACGTACCCTCCTGTGTTTTGACATCTGCAAGGCTGCATTCCTCCTGCTCAGCTTCAGCGCTCTGTTTAATGTTCTCCACTTCCAGCCAAAAACTGTCCATTGACAAGTTGTCCAAAGCCTCTCCCCTGGAATTTGCGCTCTCTGACACCGGGGATGCCACAGCACTCTTTGGAGGAAGCTGGTTCATTTTCCAAGGGCAATGTCTGGTGCTGAGAGAGGAAGAGATAAGGAGAGAGAGATTAAGCTCCACGAATTACATACGGCATTCGTGTCCAGCCTCCTGATTAACGACTGCAGCAAAGCCAAACAGAGGTAAGTGCTGAACTTCCTTTGCTTGGTGTTTAGCAATACAGACAAGGCTGGGACTAAATCCCCTGGAGAATGGGGAAAACTGCTGTCCAAACATGTGAGAGGGCACAGGATCAACAGAGTGTTTTCAGTGCTGTCCCTCCCGTGACCTCCAGCACACCACCTACAGCCCCGCACTCACTGCAAGACCTCCCTGCAAGTTTGCACAGACACCCTCTGCACTCACAGCCACCCAGGATGTTCCAGGCTCAGTGCACGTGTGCTCCAGGACCTGGCACAGAGAGGAGCCTGGCAGCTCCCAGCGCAGCAGCCCAAACCCAGCAGGTTTGTGCTCCCTATGTAAAAACCAGCACAGCTCCATCCCCTGAACTTCAGCTCATGCAGCAAGCAGCCCACAGGGCTGGGGCCCCCTTTTCCTGCCTAGACCAGGTTTTTCAGCTGTGAAACAACACGAGGTGTCCTGGGAAACCCAAGCATATGGAATTTTCTTACCACCCTGCTGATTCATTCATGCTCAGCTGAAGTCCCAGACTGGCCTCGTTCAGCTTTCAGCCCCGGTGCTGTGAGCTTCTCATCACTTCATAAAACAGTGCCTCTCCTAAAATGAGCTATAACCTGCTATTTTTCAAAGACTTACAAAAAAATGGGGTAAGTGGAACATACTTATGAGAACACCTCAATGGTTCCACCGATGAATACAAAAATTAAAGAGATGGAACACTAACTGTGGGTGGTTGGAGAAACACTCATGAAAAGCCACGACCACCAAACATAGGCCAAAATTTCTTTCTAGTTTCACAAAAAAAAAAAAAAAAGAAAAAAGATTAAGTTTAAGTCTTACACCTTGAAAACCATGACAACAAAACACCCACGAAATGCTGTTTGGCCTCCCAGTTCTAGCAGCCAAAAGTTATAGATGGCGAAGTATCTGGAAAGTTTTAGCCCCTTTCATTCCAGAAAGCCATTATTAGCAGTTCTGGCACTAACTTGCTTCAGTTGAGCAGCATTTCAGATTTTAAAAAGCTAATTTGAAAATCTAATAACTAAGAGACAAGAGTTGCAGGCCATTCTGCACTTGTATTTACACACGTGCACACACATCATGCTGACACCTCGCTCAAACACACACAGGCAGCCCCTTTCTTCTGGAGGTCAGAACCACAGCAAAAAGCATCACTCCAGGAGCATCTGGAGACAGCCACACTGTTTAGAACTAGAATTAAAAGGGTTTGTTTGTTTTTTTTACAGGAAGACAAAAGTGAAAGACTGACTTGAGCTCTTCTGCCACCCAGCAGGCAAGAACAGAGGCGATCTGCTTTCCTGTTTCTGGGTACCCAAATAACACTCAAGATACCTATTCATAGCCTGGTGGAGTACTTAAATAGTCAATCTAAGACTTATTTTTTTATCTTCACATGTCCAACTCTCTCAGTTCCGTTGCAGCTACTGACTCAATTTATTTTTTCTCTTTTCAACTTTTTACTTCTATCTTTACCCGTTAAGAGTAAAAGTCATATTGCCTCCCTCACCTTAACCCTTCATCTTTAGTACTCCTCTCCATTTTCTCACATTTGCTGGCAATCATCTCATAAGTTTAGATTTAAACAAAGACACCTTGCTAGCATCAAAAAAGACTGTTCAACACCTTGCTAGGATTCTATCATGAACCAGACAACAGAATTCATCACTTGCAATGTGAAATTAAGTGGAAGGAGGAATTCAGATTATTTTGAGGGAGTTGGTTTTGGCCATATGAGGAACACTGGAAGACAAACTTGCACTGAAGAAGTCTCCCAGTGCACAATACTCAGGAACCATCTTACAAGTTTTCCTAATTGCTCTACTGCAGGCTTTCAGCAGGCACAAAACAACTCTTCTTGCCTTACGTTACTGCCCTATATTCCCGTGGGATCTAGGTAGTACAGATTAAAGCAGCTCTGAGATGCACTTTTCCTTTGTGTTCAGCTTGGTTTGGAGCTGGCTCATAACTCCCCAGAAATCTCCAGGGATCAATACCAAAACAGAATTGAGGTTTGCAGCTCCAGAGCTGACCAGCAGCTTGCACCCAGCAGATGTGCTCTGTGACAAGCCTGTGTCACACACAGCTGTGACAATTCCTTCCCCATGCCTGCCTGGAAAAAACAATGCCATTTTAAGCCAATATAAATAAAATCTTCAGCTCTTTCCAAAGGGTGGCTCTTGACTTAGATCTTCTGCATGGCTTACCCAGACACCAGGCTAAAAGCCAGTTGCAGCCCAGGAGATGTTACTCCAAGGGGAGCATTACTTAGGTAAGGCATATGGGCATATTCCTGGAGCACACCTGAGAAGGATCACAGTGTCCTCACAGCCCAGGTTTCAGGCTATGCCCTTGCCAGCAGCAGGTTTTGGTCTAGCTTCAGTCCATATCACAGAGTCCTGCTGCAAGGACAGAGTTTTGCCACAGGGACAGGGAACTGCTGCACCCCATCCCACCCTGACTGGGCTTCTACACCATCCACAGTTACTTTGCTTCCTTCCACAGCTGGAAATACAGATGTTCTCGGACTGCTTGCACCTAAAACCCACCAGCCACACCATAAACCTACTCTAGGAAAGCCACAGCTGAGCTATTTCTGTGTCAAACAAAAGCCATCCTAACTTTCTCCCCTCAGCTGGCCCATTTACTGATGCACTGAGCTTGGTTTCAGTGAGCTGCAGGATGCTGATATCACACAGCAGCTCTACAGAGGGGCAGCAGGACCCAAAGCCCAGCTCTACTAGTGTTAAACTAGAGCTGTTGCTCCTGTCTCACAGGACAACATAAAAATCAGGCCTTCATATTTAGAAAAGGTTTTATTTTCTGGTCTAAGTTACTTTTTTTTTTCCTTGAACTCAGTGCACAGTGCTTTGAAGATCCAGCTGCCCAGGTGGAAGGCTAATTTTAGATTCAGTGTACCTAAAAGATTGTTCTTCCTCATTGCATACCCGAGTCAACTGGAGGGCAGCCTGTGATGTGCAAGCACAGCAGCAGCTGAGATTGAAAGCAGAGATTGTTGGCTTAAAATGTTAATGGCTCAGTGCAACTGGGCAAAGAGTAGGTGGAATAATCAAGTTCACTCCATTGCACTGTCAACATAACAAAAAGCATCAGATTATGAAGCTTTAAAAATTAACCCAACAGAAAGGAGACTGGCAAGAAGATCTTGTTAAGGACAGCCACATAGGAAGGGCTCTGTGCAAAGACTGAGCACCTTAATCCAGCCTTATTCTCTTGTTTAAGAGCATAGCCAGTTTTAACGAGGCTCGAGATTCACCTGGCACCTTCAGTCTAAGCTTGACTTCACAGCACTAACAACACAGCTGTGAGAAATGAGGCTGGCACAGACCTTACAGTTCATTTTCCTGTTCCCTCTCTGTGTCCCCTCCCTGAGGATCCTGGAAGCCCTGCGTGCCTGGCTCAGAGCTGGGGGCTCACTGACCCTGGGCTGCCAAGTGCAGCCTCAGAGGAGTTTTTGATCTGTCTCTAGACACTGCCAGTACACTGAAAATATGTTGCAAACACTCATGTAACTCTTCACCCTCTTGAATACCAAAATACAATAAACACTGTTGCTATGTTCGCTCCAGGCTTGAATCACTCCCATGAGAGAGCTGCTCAAAGGACCTGGAGCTGCTTGGGCTTCTTTTCTGCTTGCTCAACATCCCTCCCTCATTGAAATACCTCTCTAGCAGATGAATAAATAAAAAGGTTCCTTCTCAAGCGTTTCAAACAGACCAGGAGGCAACAAGTGCAAGCCAGGAAAATGGAATTCCTTTAAGTTTCTGCTTCCAGAAAACTGAGATGAGAAAAAGGCAACAACAACAGAAGAATTCAGGCAGACAAGGCAGTCCTGCCACACAAGCAGCACCCAGCCTTTAAAGACATTTCCAAAGATCTGGAGCAAGCACAAAGGCACACACGGAACAAAGAAACAGACAGAAAGTCTGAATGAGCCTCAAGAGCAGCTTTGGAGTAGCACACCAAGTCACAGCATCATTCACAACAACCCAGACCATGAGCATGGAACACAAGCATCTTGCAAGGAAAAAAAAAAAAATACTGCAACTGGTTACAGTATTTTGACAGATAAAGACCCTTAGTCAGAGAAGGAAACTGCATTAATGTCACACCACGCACATCTTAACTGCTTTCAATTTACTTCCAGGTCAAAAACAGCTCATGAGTACAAAGGCAAAAAATTGAAAGAAACAACCAAAAAGTCCATGCAGGCTCTCCTCACATTGCTTCCAGGTTCTTACCCTAAGCAAGCAGTTAAAAGCTAAATGCTGAAAAGTGTAATTAACTCTGAAGAGAAAAAGTCACCTAAAGATCAGCACATTGCAGTTCATAGCATACTAGGTTTTCTTGTTTAAAATCATGTCGTGGGATACAGGTATCCAGGAATAACAGGCAGGAGTATTTGGAAAACTGAGAAAGCTGTAACTCACATATAAATGTACTTTTTTTTTTTTAGCATAGGTATGGCTGTAGCTGTTTTGCTTATTGGAGGTTTAAGCCTCAGTGTATCAAAATTATCAATGCAAATATAAAAACAGGTTCCTGTATGGAAGAAGCCAATCTACTTACCAAACCTTATACGAAATACACATGATCATTGTATCATTCAGACACACAGAACTAGACAAAACTCTACTCCTACCACAGAAAGCAATGTTATGCAGGAGTTGCCTCATGAATGAAAATTCCACAACTTTTCTACCAAAGGTGTAAACCAGAGGAAAGCCCTACTGCAAATCTTTAATGCCTGGCTTAGTTACCCTCAACATACCCCAAATTTTGTCCATGAACATCACTAAATTCCTCCCTTCTCCCCACACCAATACGCAGAAAAGAACTACTAAGGCTTACTCCTAGGAGAAAATGGAAAGCACATGGCTGGTTCAGATTCCTCAGACCAGGCCATAAAAGCAAAGAGAGACTAATTATCAAATTACTGTGGTGGCAATGAACAGTAACTTACCCAACAGACTCTTACCATGCTCTCCTTTCCCTGGCTTAACTCAACCAGATCAGCTAGAGCCAGAACTAAAGCAATTTTAGCAGTAGTCTGCCACTGCTGGTGTACATCTGCACATCTCTGACCAGAGATTTGCTCACATATTTAGTACTTTCACCGAGAGTATCCCCTGTGAGAAGTGTCCTCTAGCCCAGGCTATTTTATCCAGCACTGCTGCCAACCCCCACTTACGTCCCTATTAAGGCATTTTATCAAGGACTTTGCACACGTGGGATGGCACTTTTGCACCAGTGAGAACAGCTAAGATGGCACTGCCACAATTTGCTAATAAGATTACAGCTTGTTTTCAGTACCACAGCAATCAGCTCATCAGGATCTTCCATTATGCAAGCAGCTCAGGGAGCAGCGTCACTCCAGGTTGTTTTGAAGAAGCCAGTTCTGCAAGTGATAAAGAGGACATGCCAGATCGTGCTCTGTGTGTGCAGTAATTCCCACCAGCTGCAGCTTTCCCCCGTGCAGAGAAGGCACAGAGAAGGCACAACCTCACCTCCTGTCTGGCACTCTCAGTGACACCAGAAAAAGCAGACAGCAAACAGCCCAGGGTTGTGTGGAGTGGAAGATGTGAATCCTGAGGCTTCTGTGTATCCCACTGCTCCAGCCTAGCACCCCCAGTGTTTTCTGTGCTGGACAAGCTCCAGAGGGTGGTGGAGCACTGGCACAGAGAAGCTGTGGATATCCCATCCCTGGAAGTGTTCAAGGCCAGGTTGGACAGGGCTTGGAGCAACCTGACCTGATCATGGGCCTCCCTCCCCATGGATCAGTTTGGAACTTTATGATCTTTAAGGTCCCTTCCAACCTAAACCATTCTATGATTGTTACCTCCACCACAGCTTTAGATCTCAACTAAAGCACAAGTTGTAACTTTCCTCACAATGAGTGTCTCTGTCAAAGTATTTAAGGGCAAAGAAACTCTGCCTCTACTTCCTTGTCTCAGGCCTTCACCTGGAATAGATTTGTCTCTACTGCATCTAGTAAGGGGCTAAATAAGCAAGCTAAGGAATGGGGAAAGTTGCCTCTAATTACAGACCTGCCTAGAGGCATCTCTGACTGAAACCCGGAGCAGAGCAAAAACAGGATTGATAACCCCATGCAGATATAGCCAAATTAAAAATATTCAAAGCCATGTTTAGCTTAGACTATTTCCTGGGTGTCTGTCCCACCATGCTAAGGTTTGTTTTGGCCTCAGAAGACACAAGGCAGCCTCTCTGTGCATGGCTTTGTGTTTGACTGTAAGGTCACAGTGGACGAGCCTGTTGTTCACTTTCCCTGCATTAGCAGGGTAAGCCAAACAGGAAAGGGCTTTCATCCAAAGGGAAATCCTGCTGGGAGAAAGGGGTACCTGGCCAAAACAAATCTTCAGTAGTACTGGGATTTTTAATGTGATTGTGAATTGATAAAGCTGATCTACAGGATGATTAGATGTCAGTCATTAATTAAAAGGTGGCATTCCTAACCTTATTTCCTTCTCCACTGAATCCATGTCCATTTAAACACATTAGCAGATTTGTCCATCCAGGTCCCACAGGGACCTGGTCTGCCATTCCAATTCCACCCATCAGTATGGCACCAGGACCCCAAGCCCCACAGCCCAGGTGGCATGGGGCTACAAACCCCACAGCCCAGCAGCTCCCACCTCTGGTCCTCACCCACTCCCCTCTCCCATACAGAAGCTGCCCGGGCTGAGCCTGTGCACAGGTGTGCCACGAGGAAAGCAGCAGGCAGGGAATCACTGCCCTTTGGTGGCTTTGCTGTCACAGCCCCGAGCACACACTGCCAGGGATTCTGCTGAGGCAAATGAGTCAACAGCTCCCAGTCACTGCACACAGCCTCAAACACAGCCTCAAACACACTACCGTTAGACCAGTGAGGCACTTTACTGCCGTCACTGCTGGGACTTCAGGAGAGATGCTCAGCCTGTGCACACCTCAGACACTCAGCTGAGGGACCAAGGGCTGAGGGACCACCTGGCTTCCAGAGGAAAGGCTGCCAGCATGTTTGAATCCACTATGGAAAGGCTGTGAACTTATTTCTTGTGTGATCATTCATTAACGCAAAGGCCGTTCACCGAAGCAGGTTCATACATGCTGAACACTTGTCCTACAGCTTCTCAAAGGTTGAGCTTGGAGTAAATCAGGATGATAAATCATCCTTATTCCTTCTTGTAGCCCATTCTGTGCTCTGTACCTGCACTAGAGCACAGGATGAGTAGCTGCAAGCTGTTGCTCAGCTGCATAAGAGCAGCCCAGAGATGTTGGAGAGGTCACAAGAGTGACGTGCCGACCAGCACAGAGGAAGGAGGGGTGGGGAGGTGTGCTGGAATCCACTCACAAGAGCTTTAGGATGCAGGAAGACAGGCAGGAGTCATCAACTCCTCGCGTGGATTTCTCAGGGCAGAGTTATTACACATAACACAGGTGCTTGGCTGCTACCCTGCCATGAAAAGCCCTTGGCTGGGATTTATAACCAATTCTGTAACTGGAGTGTCACCAGCCAGCCCAGGGCCACCAGCCCTGCTCGTGAGATGCCCCTGGCCCCACGAGCTTTACAACACCAAGAGGAAGAGGAGGAGGGAGGCAGGTCTGGCTCAGCAGTGGCTTTGGCTCAGCGCTGTTTTGGAGCCATGACAGCGCCAGCAGCCCCTTGCAAGCCAGCAGGAATCTTAGTGGGAACTCAACCAGGATGTCAGCGCTGCTGATCAAAAATGAGCACTGATTACGGTCACTGATCAGAAGAGCAGGCTGGCATTTCCTTGCCCTAGTGTACAGGCAGGTTTTAGGTCAATCCTAGGCAAGAGGCTTAGTTACACAAATACACACAGACACCTCACCTGTGGTGAGGCCTGAGTGAGCAGGTGGGAAGTGCCACTTGGCTGGAGTTCAATGTTTTGGGCAAAGCTGGTGAGCAAGTTTGAGGTTCCTGCTGTAGCACAGGAGCTGACCACAGAGGTGTTCTGGCACCTGCACAGACATTGGAACTCAACTAACTCGTTTGGCAAAAGCCTTAAGTTGTTAACAAATATTTTGATTTTTATCAAAGAAAGCCTGCAACACTGAAGGTTTTAATCTTGTTCTCTTACACATGGGTAATTTTAAAGTAATTTACCATATCATTCCTGTGTCAGTCTCCCTACAATTATTATTAATTTTATTTTTTTTCAAAACTCAAATTTTTCCTGAGGTCTTCTAAAGAGTTCCTGTCTTGCTTTGAATCACAGTCTCATCAAATTGGACTGGAAAAATGAGAACTCAGACACATGACAACATGAGCTGTGATTTGAAGCAAAATCACTGTCAGTGCATTCATCCAAAATCAACAGATTCTGACCACTACAGCAAGGAAACATTCTAAGACTCAATGCAAACTTCTCAACTGATGCAAACACACCTTAGATGAATTCTTAACTCATGTAATATCCAGTAAGCACACAAGCAGAATGATGTTCGTCAAGCAAAGCAGTTGAAATTTCAGTTCTATCCTCTACTGCTTGCATGATAAATCAGCAGTTGTGACATTGATAGAGACCCACCAACCCCTGAGCAGCCCTCAGACCCCAGGGCAGGCTACCCTGTGTCACAAGGAGCCAGCCCAGCCCCCAGGTCCCACTTCCCCAGCCTGCCGCACTCAGCCCGGAGTGAGCACGGAGAAAAGAACGGGGATTTTCGCAGGCTCAGTATGGGGGAAAAGAAAGGGAATTTCCACATGTTTCATTTCAGGATCAAGGCACTCAAAGCCCTATTTTAAGAGCATACAAGAGCCTGCTCACCTCTAGCAATTCACCTTGCTTCCACCTACCCCGGCCCGGGCGCTGCCTGGCCCCGTGCCCCGCTGCAGCGATCAGCCCGAGTCCCACGGGAACGCTCCGTACCTGCTGAGCAGCTGGGCACAGCTGGCTGCCCGGACAGGTGCCAGCACCCCCCGGGGCCTGGCCATGCCACCCCTGGCCATGCTGGAGCCGCTTTTGTCCATGTCCAGCCGGGAGGAGGGTGGCGGTCAGTCCATCCGTGCTGTCCGCACGCTGCCGGCAGCGGAGCCGCTCCTCGTCACCCGCGAGGTGCCCGCTGGAGGAGCATCCTCTGCTTCCTCCCGGTGTCCCCCTGGCCCGGCAGGAGTGACAGTAAATCCAGCCGAGCCCCGGAGCAGCGCTGCCCGAGGCGGAGCCGCCCACGCCTGGGACACGGGACACGGGCAGCACCCAGCGCTGCGAGAGCAGAAAATAGCACGGAGCTCTTCCCAAGGCTGGGCTCCAGCTCGGGCTTGCTAAACATTAACGTGAGCCGCAGCACACGTGAAAAAGGAACTCCCAAACGCAGCCTAGGAAGGAGGAGTCAAACAGCCTGTTCGCTCCTTAGCGTTGTACTTCAAGAGAACATCAAGAAAAGAAAAAAATATCTGCCCGGGGACGTGGGGAGGGCAGAAAAAAAAAAGAAAAAAAAAAAAAACCAAAAAAAACCAAACCAAAAAAACCCCCAAGTGTCTATCAAAAAATCGATTCAGCATTTCTTGCCATAGTTGAGCAGTGAGTAAACTCCAGCTGGATGTAAGACACTGGTGTTGAAAGAGCAGTGTAAGCTTGTAATACCCACAGACAATATTTTGCAAGACCCAGATTATTCTTTAAAAATCTCAACAAGCAATTCACAAGTGAGCAAAGGGTTAAAGCAATCAGATTCCCTGTAGCCGTTCCTGACGTTTTGTTCTTTCCTTGTTATTCTCTCTGCAGCGTTTCAGTAACTCTCCATTCCTCTTACATTTTTTATTCAGAGTCCCAAAGTTAAAGGGATAAGTAACTTATTAAAGTTCTTTAGAGAAGGCACACAAAGCTCATCCAGCACAAGTAATAATCCCACTCTGTGTTTCCCATATTCCCAGTAAACTAGACCTAGAGCTCAGCCTGCTTTGCCTCCAACAGCTTAAAGGGCAGCAGCAGCAGCAATTTTAGAGACAATCCCTCGTCAAAAAGAGCCCAACTTGGTTTTGTTCCTAGGAACAAACCACTGCTGGAGCCCATCCTGCTGCTGAAGGAATGCTGCCCCACTTCCCTGCCTCAGACCCGGGGCTGGCACTGGGAAGCTGCTCGGTCTGGGACACTTGCAACTCCCCACACTAACTGTGCAAGAGTATTCATGGGAATTTCCTCTCTTTTCCTCCTTACCCACAATTCCTGTAAAACTTATTTTTAAAGTATTTCAAAACTCAGGTTTATCCACACAGCTCCTCCTACGTCAGCCTCAAAGATCAACCACAGAAGTGCCAGCTTGTGAAGTTCAGTTATAACCAAAGCCCACACAGCACGGGTTTTACACCAGCACAGAATCACACACAGGCAGCCAGCACAGAATGGCGTGGAAGGGACCTTAAGGACCATCCAGTGCCATGGGCAGGGACACCTTCCACTGTCCCAGGCTGCTCCAAGCCCTGTCCAACCTGGCCTTGGGCACTGCCAGGGATCCAGGGGCAGCCACAGCTGCTCTGGGCACCCTGTGCCAGGGCCTCACTGCCCTCACAGGGAAAGATTTCTTTCTACTATCCATCATGAAAATTCACCCACTAATGAAGTCTGTAGGAACACGCAGAAAGCAAATTAAAGACTTTCCATCCTTTTATGCAGTTACACAGACTACAGTTGCTGCAGAAGTGTCACCATCATGTGTGACCACACACACTGCTCAGGATGTGACACATGGGAGGGGAGAGCAAGGAGGGATGACAACAGAAACATCTGCAAAAAAAGATGTGGCTGCTCTTTGCTTTCTTTTCAAAAAACTTTGAAAAGCATTTTTTTCTCCCCAGGGAACAGTCAGTCTTTCCAAACCACTCCCCACTGAGCACACCTTGCCCTGAAAGAAGGGGTTGGGTTTCAGGCCATTCCTTCTCCTGGACATAAAATCACCTCTAACCTGCCAGCACTGCAAATAGATGGGCACCACAGCCCATAACTTTATTTCTTTTGTCTCTCAGTGGTGCTCCTTGTCATTAAATTTCTTTTAATAACTCCACCAGCCAGCTGATCATCCTTTTTAATGGGTCAATTTGCAGACAGAGCCTGCCAGACACTTGTACCAGGCAGTTTCATCCTCAGATTTCTCATGCACCAGTAATAACTCAGCCAGGCTTGTTGCACAACTGAGGCAAATTTAAAGCACCCAGATGAAGACAGAATTCTTTAAGCGTACATTCAGCTTTGATTACTCACACAAAGAGTACACAAGCACTGCTGAAAGTTTCTGATCTCTGTGGATAATAACAGCTGCACTGCAGCCTTTCACATCTCCGCTCTTGTCTGGCCTTCAGTTATTCATGGTATTTGAGAGGAGTAATCAGTAAGTTTATCTCCTAGATTGTGTTTGTGAGAAAAAAGTGGAGGAATGGAGGCCAGCTGAGTCTGCTTTTCCAGAGTGAATCAGGATAAATATCCCAGCTCTGGTTTTGAGCTCTCCAGCACGTTTCACGCTCCAGGACAGTCTTCCTGGCATCATTAGAGATGAGACAAGCTCACTAGGATGAGATGATCTGGATCACAGGAGCTGAATCTTGCTCAAATATGGAGACAGAGAGACATACGATGCTCTCAGCAGCCAATTAGCTCAAATGAATCACGGGAACAGACCCAACGCTGTTACCATCATCACTTCAGTGCACGAGTTATTCCTGAAGGTGTCCACACATCCTGCCAAACTGACATGACTTGGCCTGACTTTTTCAGGATCAAAAGGAGGTGGAAAAACATCCAACACACTTTTGGATAGTCAGGAATTTCAGCAGACCTAAAGATGGAGGAAATCTCTGCAGTTTGGGAGAGCTGCCTCTGCATGGTGCCTTGCAGAGCTGAGCATCAGAGCCTTCAGGTCAGCTAGAATAAAACATCCATGGGCTGCACTGCAAGATCTTATGGCAGCTTTACATTTTTCAAGCACCCCAAAATTAGTTTGTTGCCCTGAAAAATGAATGCAAGTGACACACTGCAATGTGGGGTGGGAAAACCTGGATGTAAACCAAACCCATAAAATGCAATTATTTTTTCTCAGGTTTATTTTGAGGGTACATAGCATTAGGAAACCTGAAAATCATTTTCCCCCCCTCAATCCCACCACATAAGAAAATCCTCAAGTGGTGCTACCTATCCATCACACAGACTCACTGAGATTAAGAGATTTTTCCAGTTTCTGGAGTCACTAAATCAGTGAGATTATCCAAGCCCCAGCTTGTTCCCAGTCTGGCAGGGAGCAGCAGCCAGGCTGTGGCCTGGGGCACAGAGTGAGCTGCACTCAGGTCTGGGTAAGGCAGCAGCTCCCAGCAGCTGGGCCTGCCACACATCTGGTTCTGCTCTGCCCTGAGCTGGCAGAGGAAACCAGCACCTCGCAGGAAAAGAGCTGCAAGGAACAGCCCCAGCAGCACTTGGGCCCTACAAAGTGTTTCCACTCATGGCTTTACTGGGTGAGACAAGGGCTGATCTGTCATCCTGCTGGGAGGATGCCCAGGGAGCTGCAGTATCAATAATCAATATCAATAAATATTGGTATCTCCAGCTGCCCACCCTATTTGAAAATGCCTTGTCTTGGGAGAATGAAGGAAGTGGGGTAGGGGAGAAAAAAGTCATTCTCTCTTTAGACACAGATGTATATTTAGATAAGTCAACTGTAAAGTTGCTTAAACCTAATTACTACTGTAAATATAATTTAAATCACCCAAAACTTTTCCACTGCTCAAGGAAGAGCTGTAACAATAGGAGGAAGCACTAAGACAGGAGCTATTCTTAACACTCAAAAACACTTATTCAGATTAATAACCAAGACTTACTTATTAATGTAAATTGAACATGCCTCTGCCTCCTGGGCACTGAAGACTGTGTAAAATTAGAAGCCTTAGAGGGTTCCAGAGGATGGCCTTGTTTACCTCCCTGCTCAAACACATGCCTGGTATCTACAGGGGGCTGTGCCTTACAGAAAAATCTCTCTTGTTGGACACTGAAGGCAGAAAGGAGTCACAGGCACCAGAGTAATGACCAGCAAGCTTGTTCACTTCCTCCAAGCACAGGGACCTATTATCCCCACAGCCAGGTGACAGAGTGCCACACATCCCTCTGGAGGACAGGCAGTGGGACCAGTGACCAGCAGCCAGTCCCCTCTCCAGCTGCAGTGAGGGACCAGCACCTCCTGCCAGCCCGGCACACAGAGAGATTCTCTGACTCCACTCTGCACAGCTCATCCCCAGCACCTCCTCCACAGAGCACTTTGAACACCCTTAATTTTCACAGGAGAAGAATATGCAAAAGCTCCAGTTCCCAAGCTCACGCCCCAGCTGATTTCACAAACCTCATTTTGATTTTTGCACGTTGGATTTTCTGTTCCCTTCTGGGAAAGGGATGGGGCAATGGAGCAACAAATAGAAAGAGTGGCAGAAATGGGCTTTCTGACTGGGCTGCCCCAGTTCTCAACCCAAAGATGTGATAGATTAGGCTGTCATCTTGTTTGCTTCCTGCAGCACAATCACAGCAGCGGGATGGGCTCACCATGAGTCAGTCTGCGGGCATCCCACAGGAGCTGCTGCCCAAAGAATGCCAAACATCCACTCCTGGGAGAAGTCATGCCCATGGCACGGCCTCACAAGCAGTGCAGCTACCAAGGTTATGAGACAGCTCAACAACAGATACTGATAAGCTGGAGTTTAAGCAAGGATGGTAAAAAGGAGAAAAGCAGGAGTGACCTGAGCATAATTCCACAGCTAAGCTATTTGTTAAGATTAAAAGTGAAACACCTGAGCATGGACTAAGTGCAAATACAGTTTTCAAAGCAATGTTTCATTCAGGAGGTTTTCTTGTTTGTTTGTTTTAACAGATTTTAGCATATTATGGTTTTTATAATCTCCTCACAAATTTCAGTCAGACTAGCTGAAACTACTTCAGAAATTAGGCTGGACACCTCCCTTCCTCCCTCTCTTATTGAAGCTTATCTTGTTGAATGATTACATTAAAACCTAAATCCATTCACCTAAATACTCCAAGATTCAGAGAAAAATAATTCCCAAATAGGTCCCCACACACATTGCTACAGGGAGTTTACTTGCGAATGAAATGCCACTGTGCCCATTTGAGGGTAGATCCACCAGACTCCGAGCAGGGGAACAGAAGGACACCCCCCTCTCCAGGGGAGCTGCATTTTTGGAGATCTCAATTGCTCAATCAGTTATTTCCAAAATAAAAAGAAGATTTAATACAGTTAACTAGCAGAAGCTCTTATTTAGCAGGCAGACAATTGTAAGTGCCAATTATTCCACTCACAAGCAACAGTTTTGCTGTACTCCAAAGTGCCATCACTTATCCTAACAGGCTTCTGTTCCACTTTGTCATCTCTTCAGCTGTAACAGGTCTGTCAGGAAGAATCCAAACTTCTCTGTGCGGAGAGAGATCCCAAGTGGCCTGTAATTTGTATTTATGGGCATTCTCCTCATGTGTCCTCGAGAAGAGAGCTGGACTGCTGTTTAAAGGCTCAGAAATGAAAAAAAAAAAAGTCAGTATCCACTATTTCTGCTCTGCTGGCGCCTGGCTCTGAAGTCACCACTCAGAGCTTGTCTGTACTGGTTTAGTCTATAAACGATGCAACAGCTGGAACAAAACTGGTTGAGATGCTGGACCTGATTGCACAATACAACTCTTACAGAGCTATTTGTAGTCAAGAGCCTGTTAACTCATTAGAAGAGGGCTTGTTTTTCCAAAATTTTAATGACGAAGTTTAATTACGTGCGTCTTTATGAAAACCAGGACTGGAAGATGTCAGACACGATCTAGCTTGGGGGCCAATGAGGGGATGGAGGAGCTTGCTGCAGACATTCCCCAACAGCTTTGTAGTGCAGGATTTACAGGAAGAACTCAGGGCAGCTGAGGCTGGTGGTGTAAGATCATCTCAAAGGTCAGTCAGGGATTAGAGCAGTGTCTGTAAATCCCCACGTGCTGTTTGCTGGATAAAACCCACTGCTCTAACTGAAGGGGCAGAGAGGAGATGGGACACAAAGTCTCAGGCATCAGTGTCAAGTGATGCAAGACAGATTTTTATTGTTCAGTTTACACCTGGTGTGCAAGGTCAGACTGAGCAGTGCTGGTGCCAAGGCCAAAAGAGGATTTTACATAAATCAGCCATTGAAAAACCACAGGCAAAACCAACAAGTGAAAGAAACAGAAATTCAACCTGGACTCACAGGTGAATTGAAAACTATGACAATTTCATGTAAAAACCCATAAAAACACACAAGAAAGGAACTAAAGCAATTGTGTTTTACCTTGCAGCTCTAGTAATTTTGATGAATAAACACTTTAACCCAACTAACATTCATAAACACATGTTTTAACCCTGGTGTAAGCAACCAAACCTTTGTACAATGGCCATTTTCCGACACAGGCATCACCTGGCTGTGGTTGCTGACCTGACTCCTACTCATGATTTGGCTCCAAAAATGCTGATACAGCTCAACCTGATCTATGCTGGGAGCAGCCACTGGGCTAAAACAAGAGTTACACACACGGCAGAGACAAAGGGGAGGATGTGATGAGAACTGCTGTCCTTGCAGCTCTGCAAAAGCAACTCTTGGGCAGTTCCTGATATGACAAACTCTTCAGAAATAACTGGAAGCACCCACAGGAATTGTAGAAATCAAGCTTCTGTGGTGGAAGCTGTAAATACATCACCTTATCCAAAAAGCTTTCAACCTACACTGCTGAGGCTCCCAGGCTGCCCACTGTGATACTTGCACCATGCTCGAGGAGGAGGGAGGAGCATTCTCACCATCAGAGGGGAAACCATCTTCCTCATAAGCATGGGAGGTAGGGAATTTGTCAATTAACCAATTAATTAGAGAATTAACAAGTTCCCATCCCACTGAGAGTGGTCTGAGCCCTTGTTTGAATTTTTTACCTGATGAGCTCACGTAATAAAGCTGGCTTCACAGTGTACATCCTCCTGGAACTCTGAGACATCCAAATGAACCGTGATGCCTGACTTAGTGTCAGAAAAGGAACTTTTATGGGGTTAAATGACATTCATAGACCCCCAGCTAGCAGCTTCTTGACCTTTACAAGGACTGTTTTTCCTTTGATGTCTGCTTTGTTAACAATGAGGTGATGCTAATCCTTTACAAAACTTCACAGACCACACCAGCAGAATTCACAGGAATGCCTTAAAGCAGCAATTCCTTGATCTTATTTATCAACTGCACTCCCCAATTAAGTTTCCTTCCATCTAACACATTATTACAGCTAGAAAGAACCTTGCAAAAAGCCATTCTCCAAAAAAAGCTTTTTCCAGGCTCAGTGCTGGTATTTCACCAAGCCTTGGGTTCTCCCAAGGCAGCTGGCAGCTCTGTGCTTGCTCCAAACCCTTCCTGGCCTGCAAACATCCTGCAGCCCCGTGCCTGCTGCCAGCCAAGGCAGCGTAGGAAGCACGGAGTGAATGAACTCCAAAACCCTTGGATGAGGGATATGGCTGCTCCCAGGAGGGATCCTTCCTCTCCCGTTAATCAAAGGAAACGCTGCAGCTAAATACAGCTGTTACCTTTATCTCGTTTCACCCTGCTTGTGCACAGGCTGGAGGGAGGCCAGGACTGAGGAATGTTTGCCCCAAACAAGGAGCTGGGAGATCAGCTGCAGGGATGTATACACTGCCCTGCATGCCTCACCTTCCGCTGGGGAACACACAGGGATTTCCTTCCACTGTGTCAGCCCCGCTGCTTTCAAACAGCAACATTGTCCCAGCTTTACCTTGACCGAGGAAAACAACTTTCATCAGCAAAGCTGTATTTATTTGTTGCCTAAAGAGGATATCCTTCCAGTTCCATTATATATTGGCCACCTGCTGTGGGCTTCCAAAGAGTTCCAGGCTCCTGTTCACTCAAGGGCTTACACACAAGAAATTCCGCCTTCGTTTCCATCACTTGAAATCTAATTCAGGAATGAGAACCTTCAAAGGGAAAAGTGCAGAGGCAAAAGAGTGAGGAATACTCCAGATCTGTGCCTTTCCAATGTTTCTCAGTTAGAATGACACATCTTTCATGCTTCCCTAGGTGACCCAAGAAGAGACAACTGAGGAATATAAAATAACTCTTGGCCAGCAGCCTCCTGTCAGTGCTTCATCCATGCCCAGGCTGCTCAGCTTGCTGCTGTTGATCCACCAGTGTGTGATGGCCAAGCAGGCTCTTGTCACTTCCTGTGCTCAGGCTCCACCATTTGATGGGAGTGTGTATGCTCACAAGGACATCTCACAGACCAGAACCCACAACCTTCAATTCAAGTTATCACAGATGGCCAAAATTCCATATCATACAAGAACCAAACTTCCAGAGAACTAGTGAATTCATAACAGGCTTGCCAGACGTTGTGCAGGAAGGTTCAAGGGTCCTCAAACTTTTCCCTCTAAAAATTTAAAAGTATGGCAAAGAAATACCAGAATTTTTCTTGTTCTAGAAGGTCCTCAGTGGGAGTTGCCCTATTATTTTTCTGTATGATGAGAGTGAAGTTCCCTTTGCACACAGCTGGCACAGAATATTTAGTGAAAAAGATCTTCATTCTTACAAGAGACACAGATTTTAATAGCTCAGCAGTCCAGGCACTGGCAGCCCTGGGGGCTGATGGAATAAGCCATGCAGATGGAAACAATTATTTAGGAAGGGAAGGACTCCTGCATGCACGGAGCAACATCTCACTAAAACTGAAGCCTCCCACCAACACATTCCAGACTCTTGGAGTAATTTGCTTTGGGGAGTATGCTTTAAGCTACATCAGCTTTTGTATTTCTTTCTCCAATCTTAATTGCAATCACAAAACATACTGCCCTGCAAACTGACCCAACGGTCTGACCAAACAGCAACAAATACCAGGAAATATTACAAACATCTGAATCTCAAACCAATTTAGAGACCCAGCTCCTCAAGCAACAAGTTCTGATTTCAGAAAAGCTTTTCAGTACACAACACACCTGGAAGGACTTACCTACCCAACCAATAACTCTGTAGTGGATGACTTACACCTAAAGTCTGTGCAATAAATAATGAATAAATCAGACAGGCTATACTTGATACGTAGTTTATCAAACTGAAGTGCTTTACATAGATCAAAACCATGAGTCTTGGAAAGGAACAGAATTTCCAAAAGCACTAATTGATTAGAAATATCTAATTAAGGGTAGGCCTTTCAAGCCAGCTGCATAAAGAATATTTAATATAATATGTTGCAGGAGAAAAGTAACTCCAGCAGGTTTCAATTAAGCCTCGTTGCCATATGGATTTTGCATCCGCAGCAGGAAGGCTCAAACATCATGTCACAACTAAGATATTTTTATGTCTCCAACTGAAAGTATTTAAACTTCTTGGAATAGAAGCATATGCGCCATAACATCCCCAATTAAGAAAATATTTTGCTGAACTGGGAGCCTAAAAGGCATATGAAGCTAAATACACAATGTTGTTTGTCAGGTATGGCAGTTTCTAACTTTTAAAGGATATGAAAAGCTTGGAGAGTACTGCATGTGTGCCCTATTGACCTGCTTACCCAAAAGAGAAGACGCCAGTGCAAGTCACACGGTGATTTTTAAGGAGGCCCTGGAGGGGTGGGTGCTCTTTGCCCTGCAGACAGGGAAGGGCAGTGCTCCTGGAGCAGTTCACACCACCACAAGCAGTGAGGGGCTCCTCAGGTCACCACCTCAGCCATCCTCCTGCTTAAAGCAGGGTCACACACAACCCAGAGCAGGGTTCTGAAAGCTTTGGCCAGCTGGGTCTTGTGAAGAACTGAGATGCCAGCCCTCTTTGGGCTCCCATTTCAGCACTCCAGTGAGTGTTATTTTCCTTAAGCTGGACACTCACCCATTGCAGTTCATAAAGCTTTGACAAGTAACACGACTCTCTATCCAACTAATCAAAGATCCCGTGAAGTGGGAGACAACGGTTACATTTTTTTCCTTTCCATGTTAAAAAAAAACAGGCTTCAAAAATGTGTCTTGATTAACCCAAGAGCTCAGCAGCTGCTGCACCCTCTTGGGATCTTGAGCCAAACCTTCAGTGTTATTTTTCTTCACACAGCTTGGACCCAAGAACCCTAATTCCCTCTTACTGGAAACAGATGTCAACTGAGTTAAATCATCCCATGACTCCTGCAGGAGAAGGATGTAAACAGCCACAGCTCACCCAGCTGTTACTCAGAGAGGTCCTGCTGACAAGTTAGGGATCCCCACATGCTGCAAGACCTTCAAAATGCTCTGACATAGTGATTTGAGATATTTTTATCACTTAAATCCACCAAAACATATTAGGTCACTTCAGTTTACACTAGATTAGAGTTTGGGTCTTTTTACCAACATCTTCCAGAGTTTTGAGCCCAGAGGAGAAAGAAATTGTTATCTATGTTTTTATACATACAATGCTTCCCAACAGAGTCTTAATGTTTAACAGACCCACCCTTGCAACATGCCTGCAAAGTAAAGGCTTTACAAACAAGAAGGGGAAAAAAACCAGAGATTAAGTGATGTGCAAAAGGTCACAAAAGACATACAGTACAGCTGGGCACACAGAAATGTATCCTCCACCTCTCAGGAGGCTTAACTTCAGCCAAAAGGAACTACCAAATTACAACTCTCACTAATGCTGTGCTCCAAAGTGTTTAATCCAGGTTTTGCTGTCTTTCCAGCTAAAAAAATACCTGCTTGCTGCAGCATGGGAGAACTCTGGGACAGAGGCTGCTGCATGCATGTGGGAAATGATGCACCAGGTGAACGAGAGACCCTCAGGTGAATTAAATGCAAAACTGTTTGTGGTCAATGTAAATAATGACACTGGCAGGAGCTCCACTATAGCATCCCAGGCTGCAAACTCCCTTGCTGATGCCCAGGAAGCAGCTTTTGCACACAACAGCAAAAGGAAATTAAAGCACAAACTCAAGGATGCTAGTGAAGCACTTGCAGACTACAGGGCAGCTGCAAGGTCATGCTACATTCATGCTGAGAGCTCCAAATGCCCAGCAAAGACAGGCATTACATCCAGATCCAGAGAAAGGAAATATTTTAAGAAATGTGGATGACAATAAAAAGTGATCCATCTGTAGGTCTGTGTCCATTCCCCAGGCCAGGTTCACACACCACCAACCTCTTATAAGAGGCACTGACTCACAGCAGAGTCAAAATGCTCTTGCTACACTACTTTTAGCAAAATTCACACACAAAAGTCCTATTCTTAGCAGCCAAATATTTATTTGTGCATTATTTTTCATAGCTCAAAGACAGGAAAACCAGGTTTAAACCACTAGTGCCATCAGCATAGCTGTGGTACTGGGGAACTCTGCAGGAACTAGGAGTCCTCAAAGTAGCTTTCTCAAGCAGGTTTTTGCAAGCTGGCACCAACCTCCCTGCTATTACAGTGACACTGCCAGGGACAGCCAGCCCAGCCAAGCTAAAGCTATTCTGAGTGTATTTACACAGACTAAAAACTACACAAAGCACACACTTTGGTAGCACCAGGCTTTAGAACATCACCATGTAGTACAAGAAGCAATATTCTCCTAGACCTTCAGATTGTTTATTTACCCACCTCAGTTCGTCTACTTCTTTGCAGTGATGGTCCAGGTATAACATTTTTAACTTAAACTGTGGCATTCTGGCAACTACCTCAAGACAACAGGGCTTCTTTTTGAACTGAGCTTAACAGAGTCTAAAAGACTCAAGTAGCCCAAACAAGTGAAATCCCATCGAGACAGGAGGTATCATCCCCAGGGGTTCAGCTGCAATATCAGAGGCATCCCCAACAATGCAGCTGCCAGATGAAGCCTTTCTTGCCAACACGTTTTAAGTGCACATGGAGGAAAAGGCAAAGAGAAAACCCTTGACGCTACCCGCGAACGTCCTTCTCGCTGGCTCAGGGAAGACAGCTTTACGATGTCAGTACAGCCGAGACAATAACCCCATTCCCCAACGGGCAGAAGCCAAATTCTGCGGGAAAAGCGACAATTCAGCCCTGCACAACCACGGCATCCGGACCCCCGGAGCTGTGGGGCACGGCCGGAGCCCCCCAGTACTGCCGAGCATCAGCCTACCTGGAGCGGCCAGCGCCCACCTGGAGCCGTCAGCGCTGCAGGGCACGGCCGGAGAGGAGGAGGAGGAGGCGGAGCAGGAGGAGCAGAGAGCGGGGGGTTCTCCCGACCCGCATCTCAGCACCCGCGGGCTGGAGCCGCCCAGGGCCGGGAGCAGAGCTCAGCAGAGGCTAGAGCAGGAGAGGAGACCCTTCTTCCCTCCGCCCCCGTCCCGCCCTCCGGAGTCGCTCCGCTCTCCGCCCGCTCCCTCCGCATCTGCCCGGAGCATCCAACCCTTCCCGCTCGCCGCTGGCAGGCGGGGAAAGAAATGGGGGATCCCTGCTGGAGAAGAACCCCGAAGCTCCCTCCTGGGAGAGGGGGATGTCCTCGGCAATCAGCTTTTCTTTTTCTTTTGTGTTTGCCTTTCTAAAGAAAAGAGCCGCGAAAACAAAGATGCGGACAAACAAGTTTTATTTAAGAGCATGGACAAATGTTTGGCCATGCGGGGCTCAGAGTATGGGGTGGGAAAAGCAAACACAAGCAGGGCAGGTTTCATCATTTGGCGGGCTGGTGTTGCACAGTGTGCCCGTGTAAGGCTCTGGAGAGACAGGCACCGCGCACGGCCAGCAGAAACAATGATTCTCAGGAGCGGCAGCGTGCTCATTGAATTACTTTGTAATTCAGGTCCTCTTGAAAACAAAAGAGTGTGTCGGACGTGTGCATCAACACAAGAGCACACAGCTGCTCTGTTCAAACCCAGCACCTCGATAAACCCTTAGGCTACAACATGATAGCTCATCTCAGGCTCCTCACCCGCCTTGCAGTGCCAATAACTGGTTAAATCAAGCTGTTGGTGAGTGCCTCTCTAGGCTGTAATCTACCTTACATCAGGCTGCCAGCTGTGCTGAAAAACAAAGCCTGAACGGAAATCAGGGACATGCACGTTCAGGATCGGCTGAGGGCTTAATTATTTCTTGTTAATTGGAGGTAGGCCTGCTTATTTTCTTAGACCTGAGTGTTGAAAAGCCGTTTCCTAGTTTGAGAACTGACAAGTTGCAGATGAGAAAAATGCTAATTGGACTATGAGTATAATAATCCTATGGCTGTATTGCATTTAAAATCCAGTAAGAACTACTACAGAGAGATATTGCCTTGATCTTATTTATTTGAAATCAAAGATTAGTGTTGGTGGGCAGAAACTATCACTGGTGCTGGTGGAGTGCTTGGTCCTTATGAAAAAGGAGCTTGTCCCTCTGAGGTGAGAGGGGAGCAGAGTGAACAAGAAATTGGCAGCTGTCATCCTTTTCACATTTAGACAGTCGACATTCTGAAAGCAGCTGTGATGAGATGAGTAGGTGCTGACTTAGTCTTGAGTGGGTTTCTTTTTCAGAGTATTCCCTTCCCTCTGCCATGCTGCCATAGCTGTCACAATGCTGACCTGGATTGCCATGGGACTCCCTGCTTTATTTTCACCCCAAGGTGGTTCTCTGAGCTTGACTCAGCTGCAGTTTCCTCCCCAGGACTGAAAGCAACAGTCCTCTGCTCTCCAGACTCAGGGAGCTCAGGATTTTCCCAGCTTTTCCACCCAGCAAAGCAAACAGCTGAGCCACATAGGCAACCACGTAGGATGGCAGCAGCAGAGTCCTCAGGATGTTAAAGGTCTGGAGCAGCAGGCAGGCAAAATTCCAGGTGAGAGAAGAAAGCAAGGCGCACAACAGCTGGGGAAGAAAAGGAAGAACAGAATTGTCACTGCAATGATGTCTTTGGAAGAGGTTCCATTTCCAGTGGCATATACAGGATTTTGAAACCACCAGTGCTTGCTGTCTTCCCTCACCCACCCAACAAAACCAACAAGTGCTATGTCCTACAAAAGACAAGTTCAAGCTGCTATGTTCAAGTCAATAGTTGTACATATGAGGAATTCTAGGAGCACTAAATGGTATCCTAGAAAGAGCAAGCTCATTGTTAGCACTCTTAGCTTTTGAAAAACTAGGAAATTAATGGATGTTAAATAAATTGTTACTACACTGATTTGGTAGTGCTGTGGTGGTGTTAATGGTCTTAAAATGCTTTCAACTGAGGTATTGCTGATGCCATGTTAAAGCTCAGCTTCAGGGTGTGTTAGTCAAATAACTGCAGCAGTTTAAGATGCTTCCAGTCCTTGGCTAGTCCAGCCTAAGCAAAGTTTGCACTCCAGCAGAACTGGAGGAAGGAAGCGTGAGTACCTCAGTTGCTGCAATTCAGAAATCCCAGCAACGTAAGTGAGCAGACAGGACTGGGAATAGTGGCAGTGGAGGCACAGAGCAGCTTTCCCTTGTGAGCCCCTTCTGCAAAGGAACAGACAGTCAAGGCAAAGAGAGGACACACAAGACATGAAGCTGTTCCACTGCTTGAAATTTATCTTTTGGGATTTGTGTAAAGCCTAAAAGGATTAGGGCTGCTGTGTTTGCAGAGAGACCTCTGGCCTCAGTTCTTATTGAGCAAGTGAAATACATCTTATTTTCAGTCACATGCTCCACTGTAAGAAATCTGAAGCAACATTTTAAAGTGTGTAGTATCAGCCATAAATACCAGGAGAGTTTCTACACACAGTGGAGTTAGACTTCTTATCTTAGAGGAATAAGTAGCAAATTTTGCCATTTTAAAGGCAGATCTCAAGGACTTTTAAATATGCATATGTACCTTTAAACATTTACATACACACACACACACATTCATTATAGTAATTCTGCACAATTTTCTGTTACCTTTACCTCATCTACAACACGAATCATCGCAAACAGGGAAGGCAGAAAATAAAACCTCCTGTTAGTTATTAACCAGGCAGAAACAAATCTTGGAGCTTTGTCTTGCCCAAGAGGGCTCTGAGTCAGGCAGAGGTGAAAAAATTCAGAGCTGAGGCACAAAAGCAGCAGATATGCAAGGAGGCAGCCTGGTACCACTACTCACCATCAGGATGTTATAGAAAATGCTCTTTTCAGCATGGGAATATCTTATCTTCTGCCTCTGGGACCAGCTGTTTGAGGTCACAGCAAGAAGACTTTGGCTTTTAGGATTTGAGCTCAGATAAGCAGGCTTGGGCCTCAGTCTTCCCACAGCTCCACTGGACTGGGACTCCTCTTGCATCTCTGTACTGGATGCATCACTCTGGTTTTCTTCCTCTGTTAGCTCACCTTCAGAGTCAGAATCAGGCTCATCAGGAGATTCCCTCTTAATCTTTTCTGTGCTGGGCATCTGTGCTAGAAGCAGGTTTAAAGGACATGTAAAACACCTGTATGTGACTTTTTTTCTCATGGCTGCAAGACTTGCACATTCCATCTAGGAGCTGGACAAGGTTCCTCTGAACTTTTTCCAGTTGAAATAAAGGATTTTCAAACCAAACTAGATAATAAAAGGCTTTACAAGTGTTTAATTTTAACTAATTAGCTCTTAATCAGCAATTTAATTAAAAGAGGAGCTGAAACATTACCTTTTTACTTGTGCTTGCTGTAAACTAGAATAAGGAAGTGGATATGACTGAATTAGTTAGAAAGTTATTAAAAAGAGTATTTTTATTTTTATAACTGAGAAAAGCTTTAATGTTCCTATTCTGTAAATATGCTGGTATGTAAAAATTCAGTAATGTGTCTAGTCTTACTGCTTAAAATGTAATTTAGAGCATTTGTGGAAACAGGTGGAGGCCTGGTGCTAACAGCAGTCAGTACAGGCCAGAAATTGTGAATGTAAATGGAGCAAGAATAACCTGAAAAATCTCCTTCAAAACATCAAGAGAATTACTCTGTCCAGACAAAAGCCTGAACACTCAACTGCAGTGTGAGGATGTGACACAGCTATGTAAAATAGATATTTTGTCACTGATTTTGAACTTCCTCATCTGGGATTAGGTTTTTTTCTCCAGCATTAGAGCACAGTAGCAAGGCTTTATCCCCAAGTGCAACAACAAGCTTATTATTAGTCTAAACCAAAGCCTGTTATTGGTTGCTGACATGTTAGAAGAATGGATTGGAAAAATAAACTGGCAAAATACATAAATAAATGAAAATGTATGTCTTGCTCCCTTCAAAACTTTCTATCAGCCTCAGGATAAAAGAATTCCTTACCAGCCCCCCCAGTAAAACCCTCCATGCCCTTCCAAAAAGGAGAGGTGCAAGAGAACTGTGATGCCAGAATTTAAAGTACAGAAAATTAGAGGATTAAGCTTGCTTTCTGGGAGATTTTTGAAATAGAAACCTACAAAAATTACTCGTCCTTTGTCCTTCTTAAATCAAATTGCCACTGACAAAAAGGGAAAGTGTAAGAAGGGTAAGTAGCAGCTCGGTTGTCTTATAAGGATTTTTAGCAGAAAAGCATAATAATTTGTTTGGTTTTTCTACATGCTACCACCAGTACTAACAAACCTTCAGCTTCCTCCTGTGACAAGTGGCATTAACCTAAGAATAGCCAGCAGAGTGCTTTGAAGAGGAAGTTAACTTCATGCAGCAGCATTTTACCTGATCAACCGCCCAACTTACCTTCGTTAAGGAGCAGCTGTAGCCAGATAATGGCGATGATCAGCAGCATTACAAAGGGCAAACAGAACCAGAAGAAAAGCAAAGGAAAGGTCAGCTCGTTCACCAGGGGAACCAGGGGATACCTCATGGCTTGTTTCAGGTTACTCTAAGTTTAGAACAGCCCGACTGCTCCCCTTTCTAACCACCTTTTAATAACTCTCATTGCAGCGCTGGGGACCACAAGAAGAGGAGTGGTAAATCAGCAAAGGGGACAGCCCCGTGCTGGGGAGGGAGCAGCAGGGATTAATGGGGGATAAGAACAAGTGGGAAAGGCCAATCAAGTCAGTTGTTTTCTTCAGCTGCTATTTAGAGGATAAATACAGGTTAGGAAGCTTTGAGGCTTATGTTAAAACTGTAGTCATAGCTCTTGTCTTTAGATATAGGGGAGGTAACCAAGTGCTTTGACCACTTTGAGACTGAGTAGCCAAGGTTGCTCTTGAGAATAAAACAGATTCAACCTTCCAGAGAGGTGCAGAGGATGAGCAGCTACAAGAGTCTTCTCCTGCGCTCTTATTCAATGTAGAGCACAAATATGTCCCATATAAACTCTATTTTTAGCCTACTCCGTATATCCTCATCTATTAGTTAATCCTTTAGGGAAATAAACCTTCATATTTTAATTGCCCTTCTGTCTCCCTTCCCTCCAAGAAAGGCACTAGCACATTTCATAGGATGCCTGTCTATAAAAGCATTGCTTCAGAGTAAAGGAATTCAGTAGTGATCAAAGAAGGAGCCAGATATGTGACTTCATAACTTGATATTCATCACTCTGTGGGTTTCTCCTTCAATAAAATAAAGCCATAATCTATTGCTTACCTCGCAGAGGGTTGTTTGCCTAGATTCTCTGTGTAGCCCTCAGGAGAAGAGAGCAGTGATATAAATGCATGTTACAAATGATTGCCTGCATTTAATGTTCTTGCTCTTGAGCATGTGTTTGTTTTTATGTAGTGACACCCCCTTGAAATGAGCCTTTTAATCCCAAGATCTAAATGAACTCTGCAAATTCTTATTAATTCACATTCATAACACCTTTGCATGATAAAAGAAAGCTATTAGCCCTGCTTTGTGCATTGAGTAAACAAGTGAGAACAGCCATTAATGCCCTGAGCTTCAAGGATGCTCAGTATTGGAGTCCCCATTTCACACAGTGGGGGTGGCAGGTTGGGGGCACCTCTGGAAATTAGGCTGTTGATGGCTTGTCTGCAGTGCTGAGAGGGATGGGAAGGAGCTGAAGCTGTGATCTGTTTGATTTTAATGATGAATTGTGTCTCTTAGTCACATCACTGGAACCATTGGAGTCCACGCTCGCTCTCACTGAGCTGAGCCAGCCTGGGACTGAGCTGGGACGTCCTTGTTGCCATGGCAGGATGGATCCCACCCTGGAACCCATCTCCCCAGGGAATGGGGGTTGAAATAAGGGGGAAAGACCCTCCCCAGTCCCTGCATCTCCAGAGGGGCTGGTGGCACAAGAGTGGCAGATGCTTGGGCTGTGGCAGTGACCTCCTGGGCAAGTGGCACGGCCCAGGGCTGTGGGGTTTCACCTCCACACAAGCCACAGCCACTGGGGAGCTTTCACAGCCCAGGTTTAAAGGGCAGAGGGGCCCTGTGTGAAGGGGAGCAGGGGTACAGCCCAGCCCCAGGCTGATGGTGGTGCCCACAAAACTGGATTTGTTGCCTGGTGTGCAACAAGCCAATAATGGCACACTCAGAGGGACATTGGTTATTACTCAGAGCTGCCCCAGCCTGGGTGCTCAGTGGGACTCCACAAATCTGGCACACCCCTACGGACCTGTCCTGCCATTATTTATACACAGACATTCAGAGTTAGTGACTTTCCAAGCACAGCCCCTCTGTTAGGACTGGTTAGTAAGTTCCATGCAAGTTACATCAGCCCAGCAATTTCTGTGCATTCTCAGGGGAAAGGTCTTTTTCAGTATTATAATGAACATGTTCAGCTCTAGGACACATGGGCCTTGAGTATTTTGCCAAGTTAGCAATATATAGATAGACATACATCAACATCTTCATTTGCTACATCCTTAAAGCTTGTTAGCTTCAGGATGTCCTTAACTAAGGGATGTTCCTGCTGCCTGTTCCAGGGATCAGGTCTCCTTTCTTGCTCATTAGCCTTGAAAGCACACAAAGGTCTCACATCAAAGAGCATCCAGATTTAAGGTTATCTTGACAGGGTCCACCCTGGGGGTGCTGGTCAGTGGCTGGACATGAGCCAGGTGTGCCCAGGGAGCCAACAGAGTCCATGGCACCCTGGCCTGTCTCAGGACTACTGTGGCCAGCAGGACCAGGAAAGTGATTCCTGCCCTGTGCTGGCCACTGGTGAGGGTCACCTTGGCTCCTGTGTCCAGCTCTGAGCCCCTCAGCTCAGCAAGGACAATGTCCAGGGCTGGACGAGGCTCTGATCTAGCTGACATGGTTGCCTTAGGTTGTAGGTTGGGCTTGATGATCTCGGAAGCATTTTCCAACCCAAATGATCCTGTAAGGGATGCCAGCAGGTTGGACAGACGATTGTCCCCCTCTGCTCTGCTCTGCTGTGGTGAGACCTGACCTCAAACACGGCACACAGCTGCGGTGTCTGCAGCACCAGGTGGACATGGAAGTGCTGGAGCAAGGCCTGAGGAGGGCACGAAGCTGCTGAGGGCACTGGGGCACCTCGAGACACCTGGGAGAGCGGGGGCTGTTCAACCTAGACAAGAGAACGTTGTGTGCAGACCTCATGGCACATTCCCAGCGAGCGAAGGAGCTGCAGGGAAGTTGGGCAGTGACTCTTCCTCAGGAGCTGCAGCGACAGGACAAGGGGGAATGGGTATAAATTGAAAGAGGGGAAATTTAGGTTCGATATGAGGAAGAAATTTTTTTACTGTAAGGGTGGCACAGGGTGCCCAGAGCAGCTGTGGCTGCCCCTGGATCCCTGGAAGTGTCCAAGGCCAGGCTGGACAGGGCTTGGGGCAACCTGGGATAGTGTAAGGTGTCCCTGCCCATGGCAGAGGGCTGGAGTGAGACCTTTTAAGGTCCAGTCTATGATTCTGTGCTGTGTTGGCTACTTCCCGTCCCACCGATTAGGCCTCCTGTCCTGCTGCTTAGGCTCGGAAGCACACAGAGATCTCACATTACGGAACACACCCATTAAAGATTATCTCGATTATTTCAAGGCCCCGCGCCTTGCAGCAGCGGCGCCCCGGAACCCTCGTGCGGGCCCGCGCTGCCGGCCGGACGCAGGCGGGAGGCGCGCCCGCCATGGCGGCGCCCACTCGGGTGTTCGCGTTCCGGGACGCGCGCTGGGCCCCGGACCCGGTGCTGGCGCCGGGCGCGGCCGTGCGGAGCCCGCAGCCGGTGCCGCTGGTCATCGACAACGGCTCCTTCCAGACACGGGCGGGATGGGCTTGCCCCGACCCCGCCGTGCCCGCCCAGCCGCTGCTGCGGTTCCGCTCGCTGGCGGCGCGGAGTCGCGGGGCCCGCGGCGGGGCCGGCGCAGAGACGCAGGTGGGGAACGACCTGGGCAGCCCTGAGCCCCTGCGGTGGCTGCTGCGCTCGCCCTTCGACCGCAACGTGCCCGTCCAGCTGGAGCTGCAGGAGCTGCTCCTCGACCACGTCTTCCAGCGCCTCGGCGTCTCCTCGCAGGTACGGCCGGGCCGGGCTGAGCCGCCTGCGGGTCCCAAAATGGTTTGGATTGGAAGNCCTTTTAAGGTCCAGTCTATGATTCTGTGCTGTGTTGGCTACTTCCCGTCCCACCGATTAGGCCTCCTGTCCTGCTGCTTAGGCTCGGAAGCACACAGAGATCTCACATTACGGAACACACCCATTAAAGATTATCTCGATTATTTCAAGGCCCCGCGCCTTGCAGCAGCGGCGCCCCGGAACCCTCGTGCGGGCCCGCGCTGCCGGCCGGACGCAGGCGGGAGGCGCGCCCGCCANTTTACACGCACCCTGGCCTTGAGCACTTCCGGGGATGGGGCAGCCACAACTTCCCTGGACAACCTGTCCCAGTGCTTCACCACCCTCAAGGGAGAAATCTTTTCTTAATGTCTAATCTAAATGTACTGCCTTAAATTTTCTGTTGGGTAATGCTTTTATTAGTAGTGCTTACTGACCACCTGCATACCCAGCTGTGTTGAGAGTTGCTTTTCAGACCATGGAGCCCTCTGCCTGCATGACAACACCAGTTTGAAAGCTTTACCCAGAGTGGAACTAAACTTCCATTGGTTTTCACTCACCTCCTTATTGCATGGGTGTTGGTTACTTAGATTTTTAACAATTTATATGTGCCTTTAAAAGGCCATTCTCCTCCACCATTTTGAGTTTATTCTTTGGTTGAATTAGCATTAACATATTTTTTTACCCCCTTAAACACTAGATACAATTTAACTTTCATGATTAATACCTTGCACATAAAGTGCTTTCTCATGCCCATTTTTTTCTGATGCTTAAAAGAAGAAGCAGAGATAACTAACTCTGGATTTTCCCTTTATGCCTTTATTACTGTTCTTTCCCCGTGTCTCTCCCAGGGTTGTGTGGATCACCCAATTGTTCTGACAGAAGCAGTTTGCAATCCTCTGTACTCCAGGCAAATGATGTCTGAGCTCCTCTTCGAATGCTACCAAGTGCCCAAGGTGTCCTATGGCGTGGACAGCCTGTACAGTTTTTATCACAACAGAAGGCAGAGCTGGCCCTGCAGTGGTTTGGTGATATCCTCAGGGTACCAGTGCACACACATTTTGCCAGTCTTAGAAGGCAGGTGAGTTCTGGGTGTCTTAAGTCATGTGCAGCCACTGGCTTTTCAAGTGGTGCAAATACCTGTTCCTGCAGGCCTGCACTATGAACTCTTGTAGTAATTTATTCTGGTGAGTTAAAACCAGGTCTGCAGATTTTGCTCAGTTGTGTTGAGTTTTGAATTAAAGAAGCAGTGCAGCTCTTGTAAATGTTGTGTTTTGGTTGCTGATTGTGCCTTGATGTGTGCTTTCAGAGGGAGAAGGAGATATGTGCCCCAAGTGAAACTGGGCATTAAAAAACATACTTTAGGTTTTAAGCAGCTTTGGGACAAAGTGAAGTGCTCTGTGTGTGAGATTTCTGCAGTGCTTGAGGCTTTTATCATTCTGGTTATTCTGCTATGTTCTTCTATGTTCTCTTTTTGCTTTTTTTCTCTTTTTTAATCCTTACTGCAGGAGATGACTTATTATATCTGGTAATAAATTTTCAAGGTTTACACTTGTCCAACCACAAAATGTTACAAAGGTTAAAAACCTACTTTTAGCACCACTATCCTCACTTCTTTTGTTAGAAGAGAACATCTCCTTGCTGTAGCCAAAATTATTTAATATTTGGGGTTTTTTGAAAAGCAGAACAGAGCCTTCCAGGATAAAATAGTGAACACAGCAATGATTGTGCTGTTGCCTGAGAGAAGCAGGTCTGTTAGATTCTCTGGTAACCAAACCCTGAAATACTTCCCTGCGAATATTCATCAACAGAAATCAAATAATTCGGGGGGAAGCAGGAGCTCTGTTAGGTTTGCTGTGAATTCCCCCAGTCTGAGCTGTGTCTGTTTGCATTTTGAGGCTGGATGCCAAGAACTGCAAGCGCATTAACCTGGGGGGGTGCCAGGCTGCCGTGTACCTGCAGCGGCTGCTGCAGCTCAAGTACCCCGGGCACTTCGCGGCCATCACGCTGAGCCGCATGGAGGAGATCCTGCACGAGCACAGCTACGTTGCCCAGGACTACATAGAAGGTAAAAGCAGCTCTGATTCACCTCCAGGTAGTGCTCACACGCTCTCAGTTTGTCCTCTCTACCCCTTGTTTCGAAGTTGGCTCGAATTCTTCCAAGGCGAGCGTAATAAAAAGTTGGAAATCGGGAAGAATAACTGGAAGTTGTCCTGATGGATGTCAGAGAGGAAAACTGATCTCTTGAATCAACTTTGTTTAGACCTCCAGGGAATGAGCAGTACAAGGGGAAGTTTTTCAGTGCTCACAGGAGAGAAATCCCAGAATGATGCTTGGAAAGAGGTGAAAGTGTCCCCAGCAAAACAGGCACCAAAGAACACTTGAGCTCTGGCATGGGATTTAAGCTTGTGTGGCTTTGTGTGGCTTGAGGGTGGGAAGAGAAAGCTAAAAGTTGAGCTCTGGAATCTTTAAAAGATCCCAGAAGTGGGGTTTTGAGATCCACTGTTAAGCATAAGGCAGGTTACCACAAAGGAAGCAAAATAGAAGTAGAGAACATAGAGAACGAGCAGGGTGAAAGGCAGGGCGGCCTTTGGAAAAGTTGTCCTGCTTGGATGTGTCCCAGTGGCATGATTTTAGCATAAAGGAGCTGTCAGAGATCACCTGAGTGGTTTAATATTTAAAATTTAGACAGAAATAAAGTTTAACTACTACTACAAAAAAAATCTATATTGGTTCAGATTTCTCTGTGAATAAAAATTGTGATGGTTGCAGCAGAAAAGAATTTAAAATTAGCTTTTTGTTTCCTGTATACATCAACAAAACCTCTAAGTGAGTTAGGATTTCTGTGTTTCATATCTGCTTTAAGGTTTCCAAAGCCACACAGGACATTTCCGTGCCTTTGTGTGAATTAAATGAGTTTTAAAATTTCCATGGCAAATGTCATCTGAAGTAGGGCCTGAGGAAAAGTGTTTTTTTTAAATATGTCACTTGTAAATGAGCCTTCCTTAGAAATGTGTAAGAGCTTTCCCTCCCCTTGGGCAGAGAGACTTCAGTGTGCACTTGCACTTTGTAGTACTTGGTGTTTCCTGGAGGTCAGAGCACTCAGAGCTGCCTGCACTGAGTGTGTGCCTTGGAGGGGCGCTGGGAGTGCTCAGAGGGGACAGCCAAGCTTGGGAACAGCTGCCAAGAGGTGACAACATTCTGTGCTTGCACTTTTTTTGTCTTCTTTCCTCACCTTTCATCCTTCACATGAGGTGCACGCAACACACAAATCATTGTTTTGGGCTGCCAGAACAAAAAGTTACCTTTGCTTCCAAATGCCCAGAGCTGCAGAAGTGGCGGTGCCCGGAGTACTATGAGAACAATGTGCACAAGATGCAGCTGCCTTTTTCCAACAAGCTGCTGGGCAGCACTGTGGCATCTGAGGAGAAGCAGGAGAAGAGGCAGCAGCAACTGAGGCGGCTTCAGGAGCTCAACGCGCGGCGTCGGGAGGAAAAACTGCAGCTGGACCAGGAGAGGCTGGACAGGTTGCTGTATGTGCAGGTAATGAAGGCAGAGTTTCAGTGTGGTATCTTGGGAGGAGGGCAGGCTGCCCTCAGAGCTTTATCAGAAGGTCACACATCATGGTAAAGAAGCTGTGGCTGTCGTAGGTGTTCTCTGATAGGAGCTTGCCAAGGTTACTTGTGAGTTAATAGAGATTATTGATGCAGAGGATGTTTTCAGTTTCTGAACAGCACTTCTGGGAGATACAGCATATATTTCAAAGTGTGTCAAAGTGTGCAGATCATAGTCTCTAGTTATGCAAGCAGGGTGTCTGTACATCACTGCTGACTGCTGTTGCCCTGTCTTGTTCATCACAGCTAACTCTAATCTGTCCACAGGAACTTTTAGAAGATGGTCAGATGGATCAGTTCCACAAAGCTTTGGTGGAGCTGAACATGGACTCTGCAGAAGAGCTTCAGTCTTACATCAACAAATTAAGTCTTTCTGTTGAACAAACGAAGCAGAAAATCCTACAGTCAGAAGTCAATATTGAAGTAGATGTTGTGGATAGCAAGCCAGAGGTAGGATGTTTTCACGAAGTTAATCCTCATTTTATGTCTGAAGGAATTAAACTTCTGTGCTTGAAAATGTGTCCCTTCAGACTTACATTGAGGAGCTAAACTTTTTCTTTAACACACTGCAAGTCATTATTAAGTTGGCAACTGCTTCTCTCTTTTCAGAGAGAATGTTCTGGGGCAACCGTCCTTAATCTTAGTAGCCTTCTATTAAAGATACAGAGGAACCCATCCATCTTTTTGTTAAAAACAGTGTTTGTTTTCCTTTCTGTTCTTCCCCTTCAGGTGCAGAGAACTTAATGTTAAACAACCAACCCTACCTTCATCGTAGCTGTCTATTTTTGGTGCATTTAAGCAGCATGTTCTGGTTTGGTTCCTTAATGAAAGATTAATTACTACACTTGGTTGTTGGGGTTGTGTTGAGAGTGAGAAGCTCCTTGTCTGCTTTGCTGGACCAACACAGGCCCAGCACACAGCAGCTGCTGTCAAGAGTTGCTCTAAGGTTGCTTGTGCATGTGCTTTTAATTGCCTTTCAAGTAGCATAAGACAGAGTTTTTTTAGCTTTATCAGCCTCTGTTCAGGCAAAAGGTAGAGAGAAAAAATAAAGCATGGAGGGGAGATCTTATTTAGGTTGCCCAGAAAAGCTGTGGCTCACCCATCCCTGGAAGTGTTCAAGGCCAGATTGGAGCAACCTGGTCTAGTGGAAGATGTCCCTGTCCATGGCAGGGTGTGGAACTGGATGAGCTTTTGAGGTCCCTTCCAACCCACACCATTCCATGGTTCTATGATTATCAGTGCAAAAATCAGAATGATTGTGCTTCAGCAAAATTCAGGGAGATGATGGACTTATCATTGTGGTGAAGAATCTTTCTGCCCTCTGTCAAAAGAAGATATTATAGAAAAAAGGAGAATTGAAAGGTTAGCAGTTAACTGTGATTTTTCTCAGTGACTGTACCTAAATTCCAACATCTCCCACACCCCTGCTCTTTGCTGGGTGCAGTCTCAGACCTTAGAATGAATCCACAAGCTTTGTTACTTGGTCTGTGCCTTGAGAGAGCACTTAGAATTATCACAAAATCCCTTTTTAAAACCAGATGTTCAGCTGAATTCTGTGTATCTTTCTGGTTTTATCTTTTTCTGGTTTTTATAAGATAAAAAAGGAAATGTATTTAACAGGACTTCATGAAACTACACTTTTTGCTGTAACAATGAACACTTCTAAACTTCAGTTTGATTAAATGAACTTGGTTAAGTAGATCTAAAACAGATACTTAAGAATGGAGGACTTAATTTTAGCTCATCCTGGCTTTGGAACAAATGTTTCAAGTTAAAATAACTGAAACAAGTATTTAGCAACAAAATCCCAGAGGTAACATTGTAACACAAAAAAATTAAAGAATATCATTAAAAACCTGCTCTTACCTCACAACAGGAGTCTTGTAGGATTTTGAGTGATGCTTTTCGTTAGGACAGAGCTTCATGTCTGTGTAAAATAAAAAGAGATTTGCTGCGTCCTGTGAGCAAGTAGTAGACAGTTGAAACTCTCAAAAATTGTGTGGTGGCTTTGTAGCTAGCAAATATTTGTTTTCCAGTCCCACACAAGCAAAATAGGGAATTTCGTGGTAATTGTAGAGCAGTTAGAGGTGCTGGGAGGGTACCAGGTTTTAACCCATATAAAAAGCTATTTTACTAAGTTTTAATATGCTGTTATGCTTAGGACGTGGCTGCTCAGGGTCCTGGCAGTCAGCCTGGTGATTGAGGCCTGGATTTCTGAGCTGGCACTGGGATAAATTTATTGGAAGTGTTTGATTTTTGTGCTTTGTGTGAATGTCTGTATTTCTATTTTCTGGGCATATTTGCTTTCAGGATGTTAAAGAGTTGAGATTTGAGGAGACTGAGTTTACCAGCCATGTCACCAGAAATGAAATCACACCTGAGCTAAGCTACCATAACATACTTGCTCTGTTTCCAGACTCCTGACTTGGATCCACTGGGCAGTGAACAGTCCCTGGAGGATGTGGAAAGTATTAATGAGTTTGAACCTTTATTTGCTGAGGAGCAGCCTGAAGCTGAGAAGCCTGTTGCTGCAGTGCAGGTTTGGTTTCTGTATTTACACCTCATGCCAGGGGTTTGCATCCCAGTTGTCCAGCCAGTCTGCTGGCATTTCTCCTCATGCAAACATTGTCTGTTCTTGGAAGAGATGCCTAAACTACCTGAACAGGACATTAGGAGAGAAATCCTGACAATCTTAGCTGGTGGTTTAAGAGGAGAATTCCCTCTTGGCTCACTCTGCAGGCAGTGCCTGGTGTAGCAGTGCTGTGTTATTCAGGGAAAAAGGTTCTGCTCAAGTGTTTTTGTCTGTGATCCATAGCCTCATATCCCAGTGGACACAGCTTCCAACTTGTGAGGTTTTGCCTTAGAATTAAGTGGCTCCAAGCAGAATAAATTATAGGAAAAGTCCAGCTTCCCTGACCTTTTGGAACCTTTAGCGTAATGCTGTTTGTCTGTGGGAGCATTACTGTCTGGGTTTTTGTACAGAATTGTTTGGAAACGTTGCTTGTTCTAGAATATTATTGTTCTTTAACACAATCCCCCACTACTTCTCAATGTTTTTAAAGCCCGTGTTTAACCTGGCAGAGTACCACCAACTTTTCCTTGGCACTGAAAGAATCAGGGCTCCAGAGATTGTCTTCCAGCCTTCCCTGATAGGAGAGGACCAGGCTGGGATAGCAGAAACCATGCAATACGTCCTTGAGAGGTGAGTTTACAGAACGATTTACTTGAGACAAGCTATTCCTCATTTGATACCAGCTTTTGAAATGCTGGAGGTTTAGCAATAATTTGAGAAAATATGTTGAATAGTTCTTTTTGGTGAGGTCATGCATTGCAGGTTAGACATGTCTTCCTGAAAGCCCGATGTAATTCTGCTTGGTTTAAGTCAGTGAGTCTACAAAGTTTTTTGATCCATAACCCAATCAATGAAGAATTTTTCAGCACACACCTCCAATATATGTATATTTGTAAATTACAGCTACTACTAAACTATTATGAACATTTTAAAACATACACAAAAATAGAAATTAAAAAAGAAAGAGATAAAGGTGAAATAAACACTATTTCAATGTATTTATAAATTTATCTTCCTGCACCCCACTGGATTGTTTTGCACAGACCCCACTCTAGAGATCCCTGGTCCAACTTGTTATTGAGGGAAACAACACACTTGCAACAGTGAGCTGGCAGTCTCTGGTTTTGGGAGACCAAAATCAGGGGTAACATTTTAAATTTAAGATACAGGCACACCTGCTGGACATTTCCAGACAAATTAGCATTGATGAAATGTCACCTCTGAGCTGTATGAACATGGGACATCACATTTTCTGAAAGGTAAGAATTACAGCACTAGAAAGAAATCCAGTTGTTGATTTATGGGGTACTGAGTGCTTTCAGGATTTTTTTCTGCCACTCCCTTAATTTCCAGAAAACAAACAAAGTTTTTGGTGCTAGGAAAATGAAGTTTCTCAAAGTGAATCCTGGGACAAGGTACCAGTATTCCCCACAGTTCATAGGACAGATGTCCTTGAGAGGGGCTGAAGCTGTTCTTGTTCTTCACAGGTATTCAAAGGAACAACAGGCTGTCCTTGTCCAGAATGTTTTCCTCACTGGTGGAAATATGATGTACCCTGGCCTGAAAGCCAGAATCCAGAAGGAACTCCTGGAAATGAGGCCATTCCAGTCATCCTTTCAGGTGTGTGTATTGCCATGATGTTTATGTGATCAGCCTGTTCTGTGTTCAGATGGAATTGGGTGAGGTGCAGAGCAGGGGTACTTAGAGCATGGGCATGAGGAGAGTTTTAAGACAAGACTCTGCAAACAGCTTTTTGACCTGAAAAGGTGCAGGTTAAGCAAAGATTCAGTTGCTCTTTGTGACCACAGCAGAGTGGGTAGGGAAAAGGAAAGTCTGCTTCTGCTAAAGGACCTCACACACAAAAGCATGTTTGGCTGGAAATTTGCAAATTGATTGCTTAGAAATTGATAACAAGGTGAAAACACACTTGAACCCATTCCTAACATTACTCTTTCTGAGAGACACTGAGTAATCAGCTCAAATTTCTAAAATTCAATTGTTTGTGTCATATACCATTGTAACCAGGGTAAAGAGGGCTTCCCTTTCCTGTGCTGAATTGACATTGTTGTTCTGTTTTCCTTCCATCCAGGTTAGCCTTGCTTCCAGCCCTGTCTTGGATGCCTGGTACGGGGCTAGGGACTGGGCAGTGGAATACATGAGCCGTGAGGAAGGCTGGATAAGCAGGAAGGACTATGAGGAGAAAGGGGGGGAATACCTCAAGGAACACTGTGCTTCCAACGTCTATGTTCCCATCCGCCTTCCCAAGCAGGCCCCACGGGCAGCAGAGGCTCCCAGCCGAGCCTCGGGCGCAGGGAACTCCAGTGAGCAGGCATAGCCCTGTCCTTGGCACCTCCAGCGCTGCAGGGAAGAGTTCCTGGTGTGCAGCAGGGCGGGGCCTCGCTGCCTGCTGGGAGCACTGAGGTCCCATCCAGGTCCTTGGCCGAGGAGGACAGGACATGCTGGCACACTCAGTGCTGCTCACACACAGCAGCTCGTGGAGAGGAAAACTCCTCCTTAGAGACTGTCGCAGTAAGGCTCAGGGGTTTTGCGGAGTGTATGTTTTACAGCTTTTTAAGATGTAATAAAACGTCCTGGTTTTTATTGCAGCTGGGCTGTAGCGAGGCAGGCAGCCCAGCAGGTGTCCCCCTTGCCTGTCTCACAATCATCTGTCGGGACATGTCAGGCAGGTCGTGCTGCAGGACACCCGCGGGGCTGAGCTCAGCCCCGCCTCCCGAGGCCTCGTGTCCCATCTCCCTCCTGCTAAACCACCACCAAATAACCAGTGGTACTTCTTGTCTCCATCGATGTCAGAGATATGGATGTTGTGGCTGAAACTGGAGAGTTGGGCACATGAAGACACAGCTCTCCATAAAGCACAGTCCAGAGGAACTGCCAAGCCTTGTGCTGCCCTTGAGTGGTTCTGCAGGCTGAGCAAGGCAGCTCTTTGATGGGACTTCTTGATCAAAAGTTGTTGTAGCAATAAAGCAAAGCTTTTTGCTTTACCACTAACTTATGTTTTTCAGTGATTTCACCTCTTTAGAGCTATGAGGAAGGATTTGATTGGTTGTACCTTGCTTAAAAACAGGTTTGCAGCCGGGGCCCTGTCCTTCTGTACAGTATGTTCCAGCTTAAATTTGCCTGGGGATTCAGCTGTCACACTGAACAACTTGTTGCTTTCTGAAAAGAATAATCCATACTAAATGCTGAACCCAAACCTAAGGGTTAACTTGGGCTGCCCTGGCAGTGCCAGGGGCCTCCTGCAAACTGACATCAGGAACCTGGGGTGGCGAGTTTAATTTCACAGGGAAAAGGGACAGCATTCCTGTCCAGGGGCCTGTGGCCACCAGCTGGCTGCCACCTCCTTGAATTCCAAACAAATCAAGATGCCTCCCAGACCCAACCTGCCACCACCTTCAACTTGGGCTGCCCTGGCAGCGCCAAGCAGGTTGGGTGGTGGCAGGGTCACTTTGGCAAAAGCTGAAGAAGGCAGGGTATTGGGGAAAATATCCAGACTCTAACTGATATAAAAAAGGTGCAGAGCATCATGGTAAGTTGTCATCTGGTAGATTCCAATCAAAGAGTATAAGGAACTTGATTGTGCTGAAGGTGGTTGCCACAGGATGAGATTTTTGGATTCAAAAGTATTACTGAGATTTACAATTTTTTAAAAAAGATTTGTGGGCAAATATTGTGGTCTCACCTGTGCATTGAGTGTTCTTCAGAGAGCCTGTGAGGGAAGGGTTGTTGCAGGCCTGCTCTCACACAGTTCCTGTGGCCCCCAGCACTGGCCAGTCCCAGGTGGGATACTGGTCTGGGTGGCCTCTGCCTGTTCCTCACAGGCTGTTGGGCAGGGCAGGAGAAGGGAGCTGGCTGCCTCCAGGTGACCTCAAGTTTGGATTATTGATACTATCCCTGACTGCCTGGAGGCAGTTTTTAGGATAATTAAGGGAATTCTGTGGGTGGTAAAGAATGTTGAAAAACATGCTGCACTGAAACCAGTGAAGTTACACCCAGACATGTCTTTTCTGATCTCAGTGACCTGGAGTAAAGGATGTCCCATTGCTATTTGACCCTCTTTGACCCATCTTTAGCTTTACTTTGGGCAGAGGGACTACCCAAGGTCTGGAAATAGTTCTGATACTTGGTGTTGCCTGCTAAATAGATAAGTGTGTTGTGCATAAAACTGTTCCAGGATGAGGGCCTGAAAGGGCATCTATAATGCATGATTATGTGACTTCTAAATCTATGGCCAAATTGTGCCAGCCACTTCTCTTGCATTAATTCAAAGCAGAGCTGTCTAATTCTGCAAAGAGGTGCCAGAGCAGCTGCTTAAACAGCTTTAAGGAAGCATAATTTTATAATAGCATGAATATTAGCTGTTAATTTGTTACTTTGGGTCACAGTAGCCAGAGTAACTGATGAACATGGACTAGGTGATCACTGTCACAGGCTGCTCTGAGTGTGCTGGTGGCCATTCAGATGCGTGGAGCAGCACCATGAAAATCATGAACGTTGCAGAATGGGATGAATTTTACTCAGTTCAGTTCCCTGGTAATGATTTGCTGTGGTGCTGCCTGAGCATTGGTGGTGGCAGGAGAGCAATGGCAGGAGTGTGTGGTGCTGAGGGCAGGAGGGCACAATGGTGTCATTTCAGACAGTGGCGTTGAAGTCCTTGTGGAGCTTCACCCTGGTGACACTTGTGGCAAGGTTTTCTCATCCCCATGTGCAGAAGAATTTGGTTATTTTCCATGTACGTGGCACAGGGCTCTCCAAACCCAGAAGGGGTTTGGGCTGTCTCCTGTCATTGGTTTATGCCCCCTGAGAGGGGAACAGGCCAAAAGACACCTGCTAGGCCTCTTTTTAATGGGACTTTTGGTTGTATGAGGAGCAGTAGGAGGAAAAATAATCCTGCTGTGGACAGGAATCTCAAAGTGCTGCTGTGAAGGCCTTTGGCAAGTGATGGCAGGGCTGCTGTTGAGTGAGCTGCTGTGCCAGCAGCCTCAGAGTCATTGCTGTGTCCATCCTGGCAGTGTCCTCCAGGCTGACCCAGGGCAATTGCCAGGTCTGAGATGGTCAAGTGGTTCCCATTTGGTCCTTGGTAAATTAAGTTCAAAGCAACCTGTAACCTGGTTATACAATTCAGTTTGCCCTAATTCAGGTCAAAGAATACGAAAGTACAATTTCACAGCAGCGCTGAGTTTGGTCTATTTAAAAGAGAGCTCAAACTGGGTCCCACCTTTCACAGGGTCCCTAAGATCTGCTCTGGGTGGAAACACCACGTCAGTGAGCAGCCCTGGAGACTGAACATCCATCACGTGTCCCATGTCCCAGATTTCCTTTGGAGCTGCCGACGAGCCTCGCTTTGGGGCTTCAAGATTTCTTATGCTTCCTGTGCCACAGCAACTTCAAACACGTTTTTTGCTAAATCTCTGCTAGGACACCAAGATTAGAACTCTCTGCTCCAGTTATTAATCTCTGGAATACTTAATGTGCTGTGTAAGACAGCATCTCAGAAGAAAGAGAAGATGCCCGTGAACTGTCACTTAAAATTTAGGATTATCCCTCCAGAGACAGCCCACAGTGATCCTCTGGCAGTCAGTCATAAACCACAAGTTTTGAAGCTTGTGTGGGATGAGCAGGGGAGAGGAGAATGCTGTAATGGGTTTAACATTATCCCCAAAGTCATATGGTGGGATTTCCAGCCGATGGTTGGGAGCGCCAGGCACAGAGCAGCTGTGCTGATTCCCATTGCTCCCTCCCACTGCTCTGTGCAGAGAGAGAGCTGCTCCCTGAGCATCAGCTGCAACACAACTCGGGTTTCAATGGCTCAGACCCTGAGCATCGTTTGCCAAGAGTTTTTCAGGCTCCTTTCATTCCTTTTCAGGCACTCAGCTTCCTGTACATAGTTGACAAACACCTTTTTCCCCTCCTCGTTCACACGATCTCAGCCCTCATGTTAGCAAGGTGTCATAGTTTCAAGGGATATTTTTGTTGTTTATTTTTAAGTTATGTTGCTTTTTTTACACCCTCAGGGGTCTTTTCTTTCTCTTTTCGAGCAGTGGACTTGGTTCCCAATTCCTAATGCAGCAGAGGCCATGATGAAAGAACCATTTTCATGGATCCAGCTCATAGCAATGTTTAGTCATAACAATTCATGGCTGTTGCTCTGCCCTCAGTTCTGTGTCTCAGCAGAGCCAACCTGAAAGTGGTGCTGGCTGAGGCTTTCACAGCGTGCACAACTCCTCTGGAGGAGGAGGGAGGTCAAGTAAAATCGTGGGGGCTTGGTCCATCTGTGCTCAAAGTACAGTGTGCCAAGTGGAAAAATCTTCAAACCCCTCATTTCCTGAAGCCAGCAGAAGTCTCAAGTATGGTGAGAATCCCTCTGTGCAGGTATGCTTTTATTTTTGAGCAATTGCTGTTCCCCACTATCAGAGTATGAAGCAAGCTGGATTCATGGTCTGACTGAGAAAGTTTTGTGCTCTTAAAATTCCTGGGTTTAGTCAGGACAGTATTTTTTTAGCTTTTAAATTATTTCAGAACTGAGGGGAGGTATGAAACAGCTTCTCCCTTCATCTGACAGGAGGTGAATATGCAGTGCTGATGGGGAAAGCATTTTTATGTTGTCAGTGATGATCTGTGAAGGCATCCAAGTTCCTGCTTTTCCAGTAGTCAGGCTGTTAGAGCAGGAAGAAGCTCATCTCCAGGGAAGCTTGTGGCAGGTCTGGCTGGACAAATGAGCATCATAACATGCAAGGAAAAAGTGTGGCTTTGCTCAAACCTATGTCAAGTGAATTCCAGGGGAGAGAGATCTTTGGAAAGCTCCTCTTGTTTGAGCTTTTTGGAAATATGGTGGGTGACAGAGTATTGGATAGCAGGGAGACCATGGAGCATTGGGTGACTTCCTTGTTTAGGTGAAGGGCAAGGATGCATGGTGGAACTCTGGGTGGGAGAAGGTTTGAGGGATGATGGCAACCTGCAGCCCCTAAAGGGCTGTGGTGACTCTTTCCTGAGTGTCCTGATGCCCAGGAGGGTTGAGAGGCTGTTGGCTGCAGCAGAGGCTGATTTTCCTCCTCTCTAAATGATCACCCTGTTTCTGCAGCTCTCCCTGGAGCATACTCTGTGCTCCTCAATGGCTCCTTATGCCAAGTGCAAAAAATGTCCAAGCACAAGCCTGGGAGGCTGGGCACTCACTGCCTTGTCTGAGCTTGCTTGGTAACAAGTTCCAGTCTGTGCAAACAGTTTTTGGGTGGTCTTATCTCTCCACTAAACATTTTGATGTGGAGGTTTTGTTCTTTGGGGTGTTTTCATTCCCTTCAAAGGAGAATACTAATGGGTAAAAGTGTCCTGCCTCACTGACACTTGTTTCTGCACCTGAACAGCAGCCCCAGATGAGGAACAGTCCTGTTGGTCTGATCTTTGAGGGCTCTGCTTTGGGGGCTTCACAGGGCTTCCCCACAACATTTTAGAAATAACTCAGTCCCTGCTAGAACGCCCAGATGTCCCCTGTGGTACACAGGAGTCTCTGTCGCCCCCTCACCAGCTGCCTTTCAGTGTTTTGTCTGCTACATTTAGATAAATCCACCTGATCTAGAAGTCATCAACTGATAAAATCTCAGTGCTCCAGAGGCAAAATGCCTTGAGAGGGTCCCAAAGTGCTTTCTTGAGCACATCCACAATGACATGTAACCCTTAAACTCAGCTTTGTGTTCCTTGTGCATTAGCACATTTCTCCTGGCTGACATTGCTTCTCAGCTCTGGGAAATACATTTCATATCCTCATCCTTATTTCAGTTTATTTTTCCCACTCTACAACTTGGTTAAAATATACCCCACTCCTCCTCTCACCCCAGATTCCTGCCACATACCTGGCATTCTTTCATCCTTAATGAGATGAAGGAGTGGGGGATTTCACCCTCCTGGAATTTTAGAGGAATACTAAGTGGATTTCTCATGAAAAGCCCCATTTAGGATGGGAGTCTCCCTGAAAGATAGTCCATGACAGTAAACTTGCTTCTGCTGTGATGGTGAGCAGTTTTTACCTCCCTATTCAATAACTACTTTCTGCTTGGTTGTTAAAATATTGTCATTGATGGAGACCCTGTTGGAGCAAGTTCCTAGTGGATGAAGCAGAAATTTGCATCCTTGCCAAAGTAGATGGGGAGACCAGCAGAACTCAGGCTGCAATGTGGCCAAACTCTCCATATAGACAAGACACCATAAAGGTGGTTAAATCAAAATAGTTTCATCCAGACTCAGTCATTAACTTCCCTTAATAAACACACAGGTTTGCTGGATCAAAGGTTCCTCCAGCCTGGTCCTGGAAGTGACCTCCAGGAGATGTTTAGGGGGAAGTATAAGAATAGGAACAGTGTGATGTGTGTGTAAAACAGGGAGAGGGTGGGAAATCATCCTGGCTGGTCACTGCTACACAGCCAGGGACACGGGAACAGTGCTCCTGGAGTCCTTAGATGGGATCCATCCCAGAGCCCTGTCCTCTGACACACTGGCAAGACAGGTTAAAGTGTCCAAATTACAGAGCTCAGCGCGGATGCTGAGTTTGGAGCAGGAGCACCACGCTGGGCTGGAGATGCTCCCAAGCCTGCAGCCAGGCTGTGCCAGCCCCGAGCTGTGCCAGCCCCGAGCTGTGCCCAGCAGGGCAGGGCTGGCAGGGGACACGGCGAGCCCGGCTCTGCCCCTGCCCTGCCAGAGCGGCTTTGCTGCAGCTCCGCGGGGCACAGACAGCAGCAGGACGAGCTCCGGGCTCCTCTCGTCCAGCTCTGCTGTGGCAGACGGCCACGGGCTGTCCTGGCCGCCGAGGAAACAATGGAGAGGAAGGCTTTGATTCCAGCAGTGATGGACACCCTCCTGCTCCAGGGTGGTGCCGATGGAAGGAACCGGGGGCTCGCTTATTTGCTTTTGTCCTTTGTTAACCGCTGGTAACTTCTTGTTGTGGGAACTGCTGCGGCTCCTCTGGAGGTTTTATTTATGCTTTTCGGCTGACGTGGTTCGCAGGAGGCCTTTGATATTCGGCCCCGGGAGCGTCCCCTGGCCTGGGAACGGGAAGAGCTCAGCCGGGCTCATCCAGCCCGGGGACAGGGGCTGCTGTCCCCTGCCCTGGCACCGCACATCGCCCGGGGGCACAGAGCCCTCGCTCAGTGTGGGCTGTCCCCAGCCTGGCGTGTTGGATTGTTCTTGGTTGTTCAGAGACTGGGTAACCAAGACGTGTTTTAAAAGATTTTATTCTATTTTCAGCCTCGATGAAGGATAAGACATAAGAGATGTAAAACTTCATGCTAATCCATCAGAAGCCAACCTATTTCTTGGTAATAATACCTTATAAATGTTTTTTACCCTATTAGCTTTTGCTACACAATGTAGCAAAATCGTGTAAACTTTCTGTCGGGTTTTGAGAATTCTTTCCAAATCTATTTCCCATGTGGTGATTTGTGCCCAGCATTGCCCTCCTGTGCCACGGCAATGTCCCTTGGCAGCAGCAAAGGTGGCCAAGAGCAGCTGGTGGTGCTGCAGTGCCAGCAGGGGGAAAAGATGCAATTGGGAAATTCTGGGAATTTGTAGAGATTTTCTAGGGAGAGAAGAACCAGGAGGATACAGAGCTTTTTGCACTGGGTTCATGCTTCAGGTTCATGCCTGGGAGAGGTGGGGGATACCCAACAAGTGTGATCCAGGAGAGCTTTGCTCAGGTCTCCTTCCACAGAATGCAGGCTGCAAGGGATCATTCCCCAGCTCCTGAGAGCTCAGCTTACCCCTGTGCTGTAAAACTGCCACAGCCATGCCTTTCACCACAGTTCCCATTCACAGGAGGCTGTTTCTGCCCTTGCTGCCCAGATCCATTCGTCTGGGTACCAGGTGAAAACAGCTTTTTTAATGATGCAAAAATGGAGGGAATAACTCATGTTTATTCTCCCCCTGAGCCCAGTCTCTTGGATGCATGCTAGAAATTTGAGTTAATACTGTTTTTCACCACACAACAGATTCCTTAGGCAGCAGAGATGACAATTCCCAGGAACCATAAACCCCTTGAGTGTGTTTACCCAACTCAAAATGCACTTTATAACATTATATCACCTTCAACCCACTCTGCAATTTTACATGCTGGGATTTGAAATAGGTACAAGCACTGGTTGTGCTCTCTGTCTTACAGAGAGCTTGGAAATGTGTACCTAATTGCGAGTTTAGGAGCTGTGGATGGGAGTTTCACAGGCAGTGTCACTTCAATCATAGGAGCCAGCAGCCACCAACAACTGATTTTATCAGGTATCAAAGTAAGGCACCCTTACACTCCGGGAAGCAGGGCTCAGAGAGGGATTTTATCTCAAGCTCTGGCTTTATGGGGAGGGGTTAAGTGGCTGGTCACTGTTTCAAGGAGAACTTTAACTTTCAAGTACTCTCCAACACCCCTCTGCATGGGCTGACAGCAAGGACTGAGCCACAGAGGGAAATGGAGCTGGTTCACATGGGAATATCCCTGCTCTGGGAGAAGTAGATACTAAGAAAACAACAAAAAAAAAATCACCCCTCCAAGCACTGCTGTTGTGATTTTGAACCCAAAATAGCAATTTGGTGTTTCCCATAGAAGGAACCCTCCGTGACTCGTCCTGAGCAGCCCCACTGACCATTTCCTATTTTGCTTCCTTGTAGGCGGCTGTTTGAGCAGCTCCAGCTCCTGAATTGAAGGAAGTGTTTTCCTGAAATGCAGACAGAAATGCTCCTGGGTTTTCTGGCTCAGGAAATCAGTCCTCAAATCTGAGGCTGACTTTGGAGCCACAGACATCAGCAGTCCCCACCAGGCTGGTAAGACCCCAGTGAGTCCACCCCTGCCAGAAGTGATAAATTCCAATAAATTCCAGTTCTCCTGCTTGGCAGACTTCATGTCCTTGATGTACTTCTGTTTCATGAGCTTTGTCAGAAGATGCCCAACCAGGCTGCTTCTTCCTTTCAAAAGAAGGCATCATGGCTTAAATCTAAGAAAAAAACCAACACAAAACAAAAAAAAAAAAAAACAACAAAAAACCCCTGGTATTTTATATTATTATAAATATATATATTATTTCAGATCTTCCTGGAAATTAAAGCAAAAGTACATTTTTTTTCAAAGTGTTTTGCACCTTCATGTTTCTGCTTGAAAATAAAATGTTGTACCTCTCTTAATGTGGCATCAGTTTCTTCTGAGATGTATAATTCAAATATTTTGAAGTTAAGTGAAAGCCTTTAATGCCACAATTTTTTTAGTACCACTGCCACGACTGTTTAGGCATAAAAGCCATTTGATTATAGCTTTATGTTAGATGAGGAACCATAATTAATATGATCATGTTTAATTTCTTCCTTACTGAACAGAACTATGGAATAATTTCTCCAGAGAAAAGAGAGTTTCCTCAAATGAGTAAATGACAAGATTTAAAAAATAATTTAGCTATTGGAAAGAGAAGTTTAAGGCATTAAATAGGGTGGATGCAGGATATAAAATGCAGAATGCCTGGCTTGAGATGTGGAGAGAGAATCCCAGGGAGCATCATTTCATGCCCACAGCATCCTCCCTCCCTGCTGCTGGGGTTTGATTCCAGCCCCCATCTCAGCCCCAAGGAGCCACTGCTCACTGCCCCAGTGTGAGAGAAAAGGGAGAAAACTTGTGGATTGAGATAAAGGCAGTTTAATGTGGGAAGCAAAAGTCACGCATGCAAGCAAAACAGAACAAGGAATTCATTCCCCACTCTCCATGTGCAGCAGGTGTTCAGCCCTCCTTAGCAGAGCAGGGCTCCACCACGAGTGGCTGGGGAAGACAAACACTCCAGATGTTGCCCTTTCCTCTTCTCCTCCCAGCTCTGTGCACTGAGCATGAGCCCCACGGGCTGTGTGTCCTGGAGTCACTGGGGTCAGCTGTCCCACCTGTGTCCCCCACCCACACCTGCAGCACCCTGGAATAGAGCAGTCCTTGGCACAGCAGGAACTGAAACGTCCCTGTGTTATCAGCACTGTGTTCAGCACTAACCCAAAACAGGCCCAGAGCAGCTACTGGGAAGAAAATTAACTCTATCCCAGCCCAAACAAGTACATCCAGGTGCAGGTGGAGCAGCGGGATTTTCCAGAGTTGTCCCTTTTCCTCTCAGCACTGTTCCATGGAAAACAGAAGGAAAAGCCTTTGGTTGTCAGAGCACCACAAGACTGTTTTCCACTACTCTCTCCAATTGTTGTCAAAACTCTGTTCCCTGGCCATTTTGGGAAGCAGGGCACGTGTAGAGAAGCAGCGACGACCCTGCTGTCGTGCCCAGCCCTTCAGTGACTCTTTCCAGAGAGGCTCATAAAGGTTTGTAAACCTGTGAGCCTGTACACACCAAGACATTTTGTACTGAAAGAAGCTAGATTTGGATCAAATATAAGGAATAAATCACCCTCCTCCCTGTGAGGGTGATGAGGCCCTGGCACAGGGTGCCCACAGAAGCTGTGGCTGCCTCATCCCTGGCCGGGTTGGGCAGGGCTGGGAGCAACCTGGGGTAGTGGAAGGTGTCTCTGCCCATGGCAGAGGTGTAACTGGGGGGTCTCTAAAGTCCCTTCCAAGCCAATCCTTTCCATGACTGGATGATTTTCATTCAGCTCTAAGTTGCTGCACATCAGCACACTGGTGTGGGGGATGCTCTGGAAAGGTGCCCTGGTGTAGCTTTATACTTTGCTCTTGTACTCCAGGGTTTGATGGCTGCATGCCTGCCCTGCTGTGAGTGGAGCAGCACCTGCAGCTGGCACTGCTGGCTGTCCCCGCAGCATCCCGCAGGGATCACAACGCCAGCAGTGACACCTCATCCCTTTATCTTCCCCACAGCACATTCTGCCACCAAGTCCTCCAGCCTGGGAGCATTTATCATCTCCTGGTGGAAATCCAGCACCGATGACTTCAGCAGGAGCAGAATGATGCAGCTGGAACATGCTTTATCCACCCCCTGGTACAATGTGCCACAGCTTTGTTCGCACATCGCTGTTCACCTCTGAGCTGCCAGCCCACGTTTTTGGTGTGATGTAAATACATTTGTGCTTTCTCCTTCCACATGGCTGCATGCTGACACCCACATGTCCAAGGCCACCATTACCCCTGTGTTTCAGGAGTACAGCTGGGTGTCACTGGCAGGGTGTTAGAACACACTTGTGCTAGAGAATATGACCTTCAAATTATTTGCTTAAACTTCTGAATGCAGAGGGAGGAGAGTGTACGTCAAGTTCTCTGTTCCTGCAGGGCTGAAAGAAGAAACAAGTGCTTATTTCTGCCTGCAGCTCCTCCCTGAGCCGTTCCCCCAGGAGAACTTTGATATTAAGTACCCCTCCCAGGTTCCTGGTGACATTAGTGGCGATAATGGTGAATTAGGGGCACAGGGAAGGGAGGAAGAGTGTTCAACACAGATGCCAATTTTAACACTAGCAGCACAGAAGAGAATTAGTATTTGCCGAGCAGAAAGATTAAGATCCTAACAGGGAAGGCAGGAGAAGAAAAAACTGGAAGCCTTCAAAGAAAGAACTACAGATAATATTTAATGCTCCTTTTTCAGGCTTGCAGAACAAGACAAATACATTTTCACCTGCTGGCTCAGATTTGACTCGAATCACAATTATATAATGTGCTTTGAAGCACACATTTTAAGCAGGGTCTGAAGGTAAAAGGATCCAGGGGCCATTGTATTGTCAGGGAGAGGAATGTGGTTTTGTGATAGAGGTGGGAATTTGCAGCAGGTCAGGTCCCGGCTGCTCAGGGATTAGGTCAGTATCAGCTCTCAACACTGCCTGAAGGCAAATTGAATTTTTCACAGAAGAGCAAAAGATTAAGAAAGAAAGAAAAAAAAATCCCCAGCCCTGTAACTTAACTAATCACCTGCCACTAAATAAGGCACCGTGAACTACTCACCACCTCCACCCTGCTTTGTACATTACTGCAATAATTACATGGCACGTTTGGTTGGAGCATTTCTCCTCCTTGCAGAATAAAAGGGATCCTGCCCAGCTGTGCTGTGCTGTGTTGGTGGATGCATTTGAGTGCCTGGTGGTGGGCTCAGTCGGTGGGTGAGGTGTGGGCAGGCAGGAGATGAGCTCAGAGGATTGGGGATAATGAGTGTGGAGGTTGTCCAGCTGGGAATCAGCTTTATCTCACAGGGGTTTGTTCTCAGCTGTGTGGTTTCAGAAATTTTGGGTCTGTTGGTTTGCACTGGTGGCTGCTGTTAGAGGGGAGGCAAACAAGGCTCTGTGAGTTGTTGCTTTTCCTTCTGTAGTGGAGTAACCCCAGTGATATCCCACCTTCGGTGTTCCCAAAGCATTCCTGTAACTCCTGTTAGACCCCTGGCTCAACTCCCTGCTTGGCTTAAGCTTTGTGGGATGGGTGGGGGCTGAGGGTGGGGTTGGAATGGTGTTGTGCAGGACAGGTGTCTCTGGCCCCTGTCTCCTGCTGTAGAACCCTGCAGTGGTCACAGCTCCCCTTTGCTTTGCTTAAAGGAGGCTTTCTCTACGTAGAAGAGACCAGGTTTCCCACAGTAGTCAGGGAAGAAAGCTGTAAATATATCTAAGATTATGTTCTCCTTACTCTTGAATTAAGAGAAGGCTTAATGATGGCTCTGGGAGAGTTTCCTACTGCAGCTGCTCAGAGAAGCATCTCTCCAGGGATCACCAGCATCAGGACTGTTTCCTCACCTCTCTGCTGGCTGAAAATAATCTGTAGCATGGAGTATGCCTTGCTTCTCCTGGGGTTGTGGACTCTTCCAGAGTCCCTCCCCCATTTCTGCCATTGCTGTGCGTGGCCAGGCTGGGCACTGGGGGTGGTTAGGGCAGGAAGATGGAAGGGAAAAGCCAATTGTCACAGTGTGGACAGCAGCCCTGTGGAGCTGCAGGGAAGCAAAATCTGTTGCAACACCCTTGGCAGCAGTGCTGAAAGCAGTGCCTGTGCCTCACAGGCTCAGTGCCAGGAGCCTGTCTCAGCCCCCTGTGCTGTGGGTATGCTCAGGCTGGGGCTGAAGGGAAGGATTCAGGCTGAGCAAGTTCAGCTGCACTTGGTGCTCCTGCCAGCTTTGCTGAGCTGCAGCCTGGCAGGGCTGTGCCACTGCTGAAGGGCTGGGACTGTCACCTGCATGGTGAAAGGGACGTGATGTGGGGGACACAAATTAACTATTTGGGTTATTCTTCTGTTTGTGATCTCTGGTGGTGTGTCTGACCCCGGGTGGTTTTGGTGACACTCCTGCTTGGTGGCTGCCATGGCACGCTGTGGAAGGCATCAGCTGGTGGGACTTTGAGGGGAAATGGGTGATTCCCTCGGGGCAGAACAGGTGCAGGGATGTTGCCTGACCTCTTGAGAGGTTTATGCTGCTGGGGGCTCATTCTGCTGTGGGCAGTGCTGGAGCCCTGAGAACCTGAATAAGTCGTTCCCGTGAGTGAGTGTTTTGGGTGTGGTTTGGGTTCTTTTTAAATTCCCGGCGAATGGAGGTGTCCAGTAGCCCTGGGTGAGGTGGTCAGAGGACACACGAGGCTGTGCGCCAGGGCAAGCCCGGGGCCAGCCGGGTACACATCTGCAGCGTGCCTCCTCCTGGCACTTGTGGCTGTTCCTGCAGCCCCTCTGGGCAGGGCAAGGGCTCATGCCTGTCCAGAGGTCGTTTAGGAGCTCTTGGTGATCTCCAAATGGGGCATCCCCCAGGCTGTGTGAGAGCCCAAGGAAACCACGGGGACTTTTCCCTTCCAGTGCTGCTGTGTGCCTGTGTTGGGCAGAGGCAGTGAAAGCATCAGCTTTCCAGGGACAGGGAATTTATAGCAGCCCATTAACTCCGTTAATTCTTGTCTTAAGAAATGAATGGAGCTGCCTGCATGAAACAGTAAAAGGAAGCAGGAGAGGATTTTTCTCTATCCCTCCCACACGTGTGAATTGAGAGGGGAGCACCTCCAGCCTGTGGTCCCTGTGCTCCCAGGGGAGCACTGCAACATCTCCCACCTCCAGCTGGGCCCTGCCAGGCACTCCCAGGGCTTTTCCATGGACTGGGGGGTGATGCTGCCAAGGCCTGGCCTCCAAAGTCAGCCTCAGTATCTCTGTGCTCGTGAGAGCTGCAAACTGACTTTTTTTTTTCAGTTACACACCATGAGTGTATGTATTTTATTTAGGTATACACACCTGAGTGAGGACTTACAGCCTACCACCCAGGGAAGAAGGCAAGAATTTGTCCCTTGCTCAGCAGAATTTGTATTTCAGTCATTACGAGGAGATTTAGAAGTGTCCAGCCTGATAACAAGACAAAGCTTCTGTTGGTATCTTGGGTGCAGACTTAAACCAGTATTCATTGCTTTTGGAACCCTTTTTATTTCCTACTGTATTTCAGATTTAGATTATTTTTTCCCCCACTATTTCATGGTCAGGGATGGGAATATCTCCTTGATAGCAGGTAGGGATATTTTAACACCAGGCTGCTGTAGTCCAGGTACTAAAATTATTTGTTAAGAGTGTGATTTAAGGCATAACCAAGAAAATAATTTTGCTGTGAATACTCACTGCAGCTTTAATAGATATAAATCTCTGTTTCTGGTGACTTCACTGATGCATCACCCTCCCCATTTGCCTCTAAAACATTATTGCCAAGAAAATTTAAGACCTTACAAAGAAGCTTAGCCATGGCATTCTGTGTTATATGTTATTTAGTCCCAAAGTGCTGAGCTGAGGTTCCTAAGGAAGGGGTGGGTGGTTTAATCCCACACCTGAAGGCTTTGGTGGCTGTCTTGAGAGGGCTCCATCCCAGCTGACAGACCTGGATGCAGAGTCTGCTGGCACAAGGCAGAGCAGAGTCTCCCACTTAAGGCACTGCCCCTCAGGAATGACTTAGCCTGGGTGCCAAAGACTCTCCTCAAACCAAGGAGCAGCTTGTCCATCTCCAGCCATGGAAACTGCCATCCCTCCTTCTCCCTACACTCTAATCTGCAGAACTGGATTTCTCTTATGAGTATAAAAATACTGTAACTCCTTAAGAAATTGAGACCACTCAGATTAACCATCACAAATCTTCCCTTCTTTCCTTTGCCTCCAGAATAACTCTTCTCAAAAACCTTTAGGAAATGAGTGGGGTTGGGCTTGCAGAGCACTGGGACAGCCAGGTACTGCTGTGAGCTGGCCCTGTCCCCTTGGGGTCTGTTTAGTGCCACCAGACCCCAGTTCAAGTTCTACTGGTAACCAACACTGAGTCATCACAGCATTAATTCTGCTGAGCCTTCTGAAGTGCTCATTTCAAACATCAGGGCTTTATTCCTTCACCTGGGGGTGGAATTAAAAAAAATTAATTAATACTAAGCAGCTATCAACATTTAGCAGTGTCTTGTGTGCTTTGGAATAACCTCGTGCAGGCTCCTCTTACATTTTTGAATGCCATCTTCCTTTCTGCACTTGTGCTTTCCTGGGAGCTTGAGCAGTGTGGTAGCTCTGTGTCTGCCCTGGCTGCTGAGCCAACATCTGTCATGCTTTCAGACTGAAATAAGCATTGTTCATGTAATGTAAGTGGCCAAGGCTCCTTTTTGATAACTTCATGCCCAGTGCTGTGGGTTTTTATCCATCCAGTCACCTTTAGAACAGCTCAATTACTGCATGGTTAAACGTGGTTATTGTTAAACAAGCAGCAGAAGTTGAAGAGGGGATGTTGGGCATAGATAAGAACTTGAAATAAAGCCCTCTGCACTCTGCCTGGTCAGGCACCAAATCTTCTAATGGGAACTAGAAATTAACAGTTTGTCTTATAAAATGGAGAAGTATGTGAGGAGAACTCATCTGTGAAATAACCATCATCTTGCTCTTTGTTCCTTTTTTTGTTAGTATTTATTATTTCTTGAAGTTCATCTTTGTGTCAAAAAATACCAGACAGCCTCTGTGGGACAGTAATGAATGTGATCAATCTAGGTGGTACAACTGTGAACCAGACTTCTAACAATCACTCAGAATATCAGAGCAGGAAACTTCCAATTAATATTGATTAGAATCAATTTTTCCCCCCTCATTTTACTGTAGGACAGTGTATGTTTTCATCATCACTTTTCCTGTTGGAGTTGTTGTATTGATTTTTTCCTGCTCTTTAGGATTTCAGTGAAAAAATGATCTTTCACTTGCTGTGTAACATGACCAGGGCTGCTTAACTGGAATATATGTGAAAGCAATTAGGGACAACTTGACTTGGAATAGATGCAGAGCTATGCCTAAATGAATTGCTGAATGCACTGGGAAAGGAAAAAAAACCCCAAAACATTCATCTGCTTTGCTAAAAGCTTGGTAAAAAAGTGGGGAAATCTGGGGGGCTGCAAAATAAAACCCCCAAGTTTGGGGCAGGAGCGACCTGTGTGTTCCCATAAGCAGGGAATGGGGTTTGCTCTGTGTGTTCTGCTCTGTTAGGGTGTCTTGATACACCATTAAACCAGGTCTCAACAGCCTCAGGAGGGAAAAAAAGAATCCTGATGTTGCTTTTAGTGCTTTGTGCCTTGTGTAATGGTGAATATTCAATTAAGGCTGGATACCTTAACCTTGAGTTTGTATTTCGAATGTCAAGGAACTTTGATAAAGGACTGAGTTCCTGCTGTCTCCTGGTGTGTCTTTTGGTGTTGCTCTATTCTCATTTTCACTGTTCTCAAATGCTGATTATTTAAATGTGAATTCTTGGATTTAAAGAGCAAAGGCATTATGTTCCCTTTTGGAAACAGTGGGCATGAGTGACGGGGGAGCTCTGAGAACATAACCCAGGTTATTTGAATGCTGCTGCTGCAGAGTCTTGTGTTTGCCCAGCATTGTCACTGTCAGGGCAGCTGACCAGTAAAGCCATCCTTCTTATGGAGGAGAAAGTCCTAAGCACGGAATATCTGTGGTTAAATCCCCATAAACCACCCCTGACTCTCACAGCTGTAAGCCCAAGCTGCAGCTTTCCTTCCTCAGGCCCTGCTAAAACTAACAGAGGGACTTCCATCAGCTGTAGAAACTGGATCTGGCTCTGAAAGATGGACAAAGGCTTCTGACACTCCTGCTGAGGCTTTTGTGCCTTCAGCTATCGGATGTGCTGTGTGCAGAGAGCATCATTAAAGATGCATGGCCTGTCAGGATCATTTCCCTGGGGCAGCAGCAGCTCCAGCATTCTCAGTCTCCTCCTGCTCCTTTCCTTCCCAAGTGGTCAAGCCCTGCTGGCCTCGGGCTCCCTCTGAAGCTGGCCCAGCTGTCTGGTGTGAGGGCTAGCTCACAGTCAGGGTGGCACTGCCAGCCTTTCAGAGCTTGCTCTGGGTGCTGCTCCAGGGGACAGTGTGGTCACTCCTGGGAGAGGAGCAGCACCTGAGTGAAGGCACCAGAGCCATGGCAATGGCTGGAGAGAAATTCCTGAAATTCCTGAGACTAAACCCACCTGGAAACTGGAAGACTAAACTCCTCAGCCAGCAGAACCAGGTGCCTGAGCAGGCTGCAAGGCTGGTTCATCTCAAGGGTTAAGTGCCAGAGCAAGCCAAGGGCTGGAGGTTGTGATTCCAGAAACGTGTTTGCAGTTTTTCTGTTCCAGAGGGTTCTGAGGCCAAGTTTCTCTCTGAGCTTGGATTAAAAAATACATTGCACAGTTGTACATCTAGACAGAAATGCCAGGCACACCCTTAAACCCTCCAGCTTGTCAAATACCTGAATGCCACAGGGTATTTTGTGGCTAAATGTTCTGTGCACTTACTGAAAACCAGATTATTGGACAATATTTGCTTTAACTGGGGAGAAAGCTCACAGATAATGACAAAGCACTGATGAGTTTCAAGTCCAGTGCACAGGAGATATTTTAATTAATTCCAATCAATGGCTGCCTAATAGAAGGTGGAAGGCCCTTTAATGGGACCAGTGTGTGAGAAATGTGTAGAAAATGTCATGGTTTTCTTCTGATAGTGCCCTCTAATCCACAGCCCTCTGCAAAAGTGACGTTTTATTTAAAAACCAGTGTTGCTCTTTGTATTTGCCATTACACTTAACATTGTTGTGTTCCTGTGACCAAGGGCTATATTCTCAGGTAAGGACTTTTTTTACAGATTAAAGAAACCAGGAGTTGGAGAAAGGAGTGGTGCTGCAGGAGTCTGAGGATGGTGCAGACCCCGTTTTGCAGGTGCACAAAACCTGGTAGCACAGCTCTGCTCTGGGTTTCTGTGTAAGTCTCTGCTTTCCCTGGGTTTAGTTCCCAGGCTGGAGAACAGGAGCACGGCAATTATTTTCCAAATTTTCATCAGCTTTGTGAACTACAGGTGAAGGTCCACCCTGTTCCACAAGTGAATTATGGGCTGGGCCATTTCCTCAAGGCCAGAAAATGAGAAATTCAAGGATGCTATCAGGAGTGATAGCTGCAAATAAAATAGCATTGTCTCATCTAAATACTAAAGCATCTTTCAGTAGCCCAGTGCTGAGATGTTTTAGGAGCATCCTGCTCTGCCTGATGTGATATTTTCTCCCTAACAGCCTTCACCACTGACACCAGAGCTGTCCAGAATGGCCTGATTTCAGGTAGCCAGAGGGTCTTGCTTCTGATTCACTCTTTTTGGAGACTTTTTTTTGGGTTTCCCCTCCTCATGAGTAGCTGTGACCTTTAAACTCTCTGATGTGAATCTATTGCCAATGTGTCAGTGCAGTGAGCCTGTGCAGCACCAGCAGAGTGTTGTGCTTTTGTGTTTTAACTGTAATAAACATAAACCAGCTTCCTGCTGACCTTCAAAGTTTCCAGCCAGGTGCAAAGTTTGCACCTTGAGATGACCTTTGTGATTAATCTCCCCAAAATGCAGTGAAGAAGGAAAGTAACAGGTATCAAAGTGCCATGTGAGGGTGAGAGGAAGGCAACAAGCCACAGTAGGATGAAAGGTTTTCATCTCCCAAACAATGGACAGAGAGAAATGCTTGGAGCTGTCTGTGTGGTCTTCCCCAGAAACTTCTGGAGATGGCACTCACCCCACATGCTGCTCTGCTGCAGCAGGAGGGAGGCCCCAGCAGGGATTGGAGCTCTGGAGAAGATGTAGAGGCTAGCTGCATCTAGCTAGGTGAGATTAAACCAGAGCTGCTGCAGGGCTGTGCTCTGCTGCAGTGCAATTGCTGCTTGTCACTGCACTCCTGTGCAGAGTGGGGGGAGGAAACCACCTCCAGAGCAAATCCCCTCAAAGCAAACCCAGAGGATTTCATGCCAGGCACTCAAGTGACCCCACAGATGTGCTCACCTGACACCAGGGGACTGGCTCTGGCTACAGGCACCCCTGACAAGGTGGGGCAGGCAGTGCCATTCCTTCAGCCCGAGGATGAGGAGGGGCAGGCTGCTAATAACTGGCATGCAGTTTCACCCTGGGCAGGCAGGCAGCTCCTAACCACAGGGATTTTGATTTGCAACCTTGCAAGCCATGCATCTTTGCCCAGCAGCCTGTAATATTTCTTTCCTGTCAAGGCTTGAGATCCTTCACAGGTCGGCCTGGTCCTGGCTCTTTGTGGGTTTAAAGAGGTTTTCCTCTCCAGACCTGCTCCTGGCTCTTGTGTCTGCAGGTGGCTGTGCTGGGGAAGTCCTGGATGTTTGTTACAGTGCAGCTTTCACTGCCTGGTGAGTGCTGGGGCTGGTACTGACTGTTCTGCCTGGAGGGAGTTGGCCTTCGTGCCTGCAGGAGAGGAGGAGTGAGTGGCAGCCTGTGATAAGGGTGTGTTGTACAAATATTGGGGATGGATCAATTAATCTTTCTCCTTCTTTTGGTCTATTTACAAGGTACAGACTGCCATTGGCACCTTCCCACGTCTTCATTTTCCTGCAGTGGTGAGGATAAACTTGGAGAGCTTGTTGGTCTGTTGGGAATTCCTTGTGCCAGTTCACTGCCCGGTTTGATGTGGACTTTCCTGGTGCAGGTGGAGTGATGTTCTCAAGGTCACAGCCTTTGCAAAGGTTTTTACTGATCTGAAGCTGGAGCATGAAATATCAGTTATATCAGTTATGTTTAACTTTTCTTCCTACAGCACTTTTTAATTCAGCTGCACCAGATGTATGCACTTTGTTTTTGCCTCCTGGTTTATTCTTCAGCTAATCTCTGATACCCTCTCCTGACCCTCTACTGAAATCAGCATGAATATCCCAGATCTACTCCTCTGTCTCTTTTAGTCCCTCAATTCTGCTGCTACTTTCACCTTTCCCTTGGTGTCCTCCCCTGTCCTCTCTTCTCTTACTGATTTCCTTCATCTAATTTTCCTTTTTAAGTCAGACTCTGGTTATTCCACGTGTAAGGCATTTGAGAGCTTTCCCATGACATCAGCACTTTTCAAGCCCTTGAATCCCTTGTTTGTTTGTTTGTTTTACAGAGAATAATCAATGTCAGTGTTCTTACTCATGAATATTTCTCTATGATATTGTTTCACCACTGGCAACTGCCTGGCCTGAACATCATTTCCTTTTCTTGTCCCTTGCTGTTGCCTTCGAGAGAGCCCCCACCCCACAGCTGGATCCCTCCTCCCCTCCCACCACCCCACAGTTCCCCTTGTGCTGCACACTGATTTCCTCCCACTATCTCTGGTCAAAACCTGCTCTCACCTGCAAGTTTGCCCATTTCCTTCTGTCTCCCCACCTTCCTTTCCAGCCCCCTCCCGGTGCTCTCTGTGCCTCCCGTGGCTTCTCCTCGTGTGCTGGGTGAGCCCCAGCGCTCGGAGCAGCCCACGTCCCCCGACCGTGGCCAACTTCTGCCTTCCTTTGCTGTCTCATGACTTGTTTCTCCTCCCCAGCCCTCACTGTGCTGCCAGACTGCCCGTGGGCATTCCCAGAGGTGTTTGGATGTGCTGGCAGGGAGAGGACATGTTTCTCTGCCCCGCAGAGGCTCTTGCTCCTTCGCAGCAGGTTTAGGTAAGGACACAGTCTGCTCGCTCGCTGTCAGACAGCAGCTCTGAGCTGGAGTCAAACAAATACACCAGGGGACCTTGAAACACTGTGAAAGGAGAACTCTGCCAGGGCACTAAAACTGCAGCGATTGGAAGCACAAATTGAAGAGGGGAGAGGAAAACGCAGCAGCACCCTCAGCCCTGTGCCGGGCTGTGGCCCAGCTGTGCCCAGCTGTGTGTTTGACAAGCTGACAGCAGTGCTGCACGGTGGAGCAGAGACCACAGCCACTCGTGTCCTGCATGCCTGCAGAGCAGGGCAGGAGTTCTGCTGTCACCTCTTCACTTTAAACTCCCAGCACAGCCCATGGCAGCTCCTTCTGTGCAGCCAAGCCGCAGGGACTGCTCAGTGCCCTTCAGACACCGCAGCTTTCCACTTGTTTGTTTGGTCCAGGAGGCTCCTCTGGCCACTGAGAAAGTTATGTATTATAAAAGCACAAGAGAAAAATCCCCTTCTTAGGCCTGGGTGAAATCTTTCCAGCAAATTGGAAAAAATCCTATTTCCTGAAGAAAGGAATTTGAGTGACCAAAGCTACCTGTGAAATTGCATGGAATGCTGGATGAGGAAGAGGAAACTAGGAACTGAGTCTTTGAAACTGCTGGATGCTTCAGTGGTGCTTTTTGGGCAAGTTCACCTTTGAAATGTCTTTTTTTTTTTTCTTAACTTAGGTCTCTGCAAAATTTTATTTGCACTGGAAAAAAGAAAAGAAAACTTGATGCTGTGAATTTTGACTATATTAGTAAACAAACATTATATTTCTCTTCTAGCTCCAAATCTTTGCATTGGCAACTGAAGCAAAGGCTTTGATTTGCCAGCAAAAACGAGGATGATGCAGATGCCTGCAGGCTCTCAGATGAGCTCAGCCTTCCCTCTGCCCTGAAGGTCTCCACCTTCTCCAGTCCCAGGCACTGGGCACTGCAAGATCCTGCTGGGGCTGTAGCTGTCCTTATCTTCCCAACAACAATGCTGATACCCAAACTTGAACAGAAAAGGTGTGGGGGGGGGCGGGGCTGGGAGAGCAATTTTGAGGATATTTTAGGGTTTTTTATCTTGTAGCTGTTAAGCTGCATTTCAGCTCCTTACGCTGACTCACTGGTATGGCGCAGAGCCAGGGTCTTTCTGAGACTCCCCCTTCATTTCCATACATGCCTCAGAAAGCAGCTGTGCTTACAACACAATTGCAATAAACAGACAACTGAATTATGGACTTCAGAGACTGATGCAAAGTTGCTGAGCTCTCCAGTGCCCTGGGCTAAGGCTCCCGCTGCCAGACTCGGGCTTTGGAAAGCCGCCTCCACCCCGCGCAGCCCAGGGCTGCCGAGGTCCTGGCTGCTGATCTAAGCCTAGTCCTAGAGCTGTAATTAACCTCTAACGTGGCTAAAGCTGTTCCCATTCCATCCATCCTGCACCTATATCTCTGTGGATCCAGTGAGGAGGAGAACACAGAGACACACTTTCTTGCCATCAGCTTTATTTTTGGATTTTTGCACATACAGAGGCAGCAATAACACAAGTTTTACAGTTAAGCCCTGTCTCCGTGGGTTGCTTGCTGACTCCTAAACTGTAAGCTCTGCCATGTTGCAGTGGAAATAAGTGAATTCTGGAGAGAGCTCTCAATCACATATCAGAGTAAGCTCTCACCTTAGTCAGATCTTCACCTGTGGATGGTCTCTCACACTCCTGCACAACTGCAAAGATTCAGGTTTATTACCTGTGAACACTTATCTACACCTTGTCCTGTTTCAGGGAGTGACTCACATTTTGAACCTAAAGGCCTCTCTTAAGCTAGAAGGTTTCAGTGAAACCCCACAGCTTGGTGTCAGAGCTGCTGTTCCCCATGGATCTGTTCATTCTGGGAAGAGGCTCTTTCCCAAGGAGAAATAGAGTCCACGGTGATTAACCCTCCAAATCCTCTGAAACCCGCTTCACCCTGGAAAAGGCAACTGATCCCAGACACAATATCTGACAGCAGCATGAGGAATGTGCTCTGCTCTGCTCACAGTGGGTGAGTGTGGGCTCCCCAGTGCCACTCCCTGGCCCAGGAGGCTTCTTGGCTTCTCTCCCAGCTCCAGTGACTGGTTTGACTCCTGGCAAGGGCTCTTACCTGCCTATAAAACTGGCATAGGGCACACTTCAGGAATGGCATTTGGTTTTGATATCAGTCACTGTGTTTAAAAGCCTGACGTGATGTTACACTGCATTGGGGGAGATTTTGGTTCCTTCTAAAAAATTCTCTGGGACCCCATCCCTCACACCAAACCACTCTATGGCAAATAGGAACCTGCTGCTGGGCTCAGATATTTATGCCAAAAACCCTGGCAAAACAGCTTCTAAACCACACATCTACCTTCCAGCCTCAGTGGGGACAGCAGCATCCCTCACCTTGTGCCTAGCCAAAAGTCGGGGTAAATCTTATCCACAGGCAGCTGGGCAGGCAGGCAGGGGCGCGACCTTCCACCGAAATTCGAAGAGGTTTTTTTAAAAGGTATTTATTTATTTATTTATGCTCATTACCGCTGCCGGCGGCAGANCGGGCGGGTGCGGTCCCCGCCGCGGTCACCGCGGAGTTTGGGTGAGTCCAGCCCCGCACCGGGCTGTGGAGCCGCTGCCCTCCCCGAGCAGCCCGGCAGCGGCTCAGCCCGGCGACCTTAGCGTGGCACATGGGCGAGGACGCGGGTCCCCTCTCGAGGCTGTTCGGGCTCCGCGGGGCTCTTGTCGCTCGTGGCGAAGCGCCGCGTGTGCCGTGGGTCACCGGGCTGTGGATGTTTCGGGCTGTCCGTGGGTGCGCTTTGCTCGGTGCGTGTAGAATTCCTCTCCCTTCTGGCACGAAAGGGGTGTGGAAGAAATTTACTCGAGGTAGCACAAATACAAGCAGCCGTAATTCTGAAATGGCATCGGGGTTGCGAGTGTCGGTTTCTGGGTGAGGTGAAGGGATTTTGGGGGCAGTCTCCTTCAGACTCTGGCAGACCCGGCGGACTTCAGTCTGAACTTCAGCCCCTTCTCCAGCGCCGGGGCCTGAGGTGGCACTGGTGGTAGAGATGCTTTTGGTTGACTGACAAGCCACCAAATTCTGGCTTATCTCTCTCCTTGCTTATCGTGAAAAGATCTTTTCTGCACGGTGAGAACCGCTCCAGGAGAAGGAGGAAGATGCTTCAAGCTGCAGTAGAGTAGTAGCTGGAAAAAGTGGCTTTTCACAAGTTGTCAGAGGAAGGAAAGGGTTCACAAACCTTGAAACAAACAAACAAACGCAAAGCCATCTCTGAGCACTCCCGTTCCCTAACAAACCCTGAGGGAACCTCGGGAGCAGCGGCTGCCTGGGCTGCCCTCGCTGTCACCTTGACCCAGCCTTCCTTGACCCGCTGTCCTGAGCCCTACCATTACTGGTAAGTGGTTTTTCACAGATGGAAGGGCCAAGTGCTGTTATGGCAGAAAGCAGAAGGGTTTTTTCTGGCTGGAACAGAAGTTAGTCTGGAGGTGGATTATGTTTGTTGTGAAAGATATAATGTATTAAATCCTGAAAGTGAAGAATATGAAGAAACTTTTCCATTCATGTTTTTTCCTTCCTTTCCTTCTCAATGCTATGGGTTGGATAAAAAACTGCAGATGATAGTAAAATACTCTTATTACAGTATTTTCATGGGTTTTGCTTTATGTCCTGAGATCTCTCATGAGGTTGGAATTTTAAAAAGCTAATTTTCCCTCTGACTGGAAATCATAAGTGACTATTTCACAAAAAAATAAGGTTTAAAGTGTTGCACTTCAGATATGTGTGATGGATGTGATGAAATGCTGAGATACCACATCTTCTTTTTGCCATCAAGACCACGTGTCCAGGATGTGCATTTCTAACAATGTCTTGTTGTTGAGGCAGTTGTTGCAGGAAAAATGACTCTGTGTAAATGTGCTGGTACCAATTGTACCAGCTCCTCGGTGCTTCTGCAGTCACTTTGTTGGAACCTTATTTTCCCTTGGTTTAATAATTTATAAAATGCCTGTTGCCTCTAGGCACATTTCATCCAGCAAGAAGAAAAACATCGACCAGTGTTTACTGGTTACAGAGCCTGAGGTTGACAAATAATGAAGCTTTTGTGGATGACGGGGTGTCTCATTTTTTATCTTCTATAAACTCACAAAAATGCAGGATTTGTGCTGAAAGTCTTGTTGGTTATTACTTGGGTCTTTTCCCCATCCTTTAAAAGGTCTCTTTCCCACTAGTGACAAAGTGAGTTTTGACTGTGACCTTCCTTACCCCAATTTTGGGACTTTTCCTTTTTCCTTTTACTTAATGTCTGATTTAAGTTTAGCAGCTCTTGAGTATTTAACAACTGTCAAGTAAGATGGCAAAATCAGATCCTCCATCTCCACCAGCTGAGCTGCTTTGGCTGAAAGAGATCAACCTCTTTTTGGGCAATAAATTGCTCTCTCAAATCCTCTGCCAGATACTTATGAGCCACTATCATTAACTGCATTTTGAATCACTCATTGAGCTGGAGGGGGGAAATTGTCCTGCAGTTTATCTCATCTCCTTTGAAACTGCTAAATGATGATTCAGTGACCTCAGTGGGCAAATTATATCAGCTGCTAATTGGCCTAAGAAGAAAAACTTGCCTGATATCAAATAAACTGGCTGCTGCTGTTCATTAGCCTGAAGAAGATGCTCCAGGTGAAACCTCCAGTTTCAAACGGTGACAGGGTTTTGTTGTGGCAATGGCAAGGGGACACAGTGAGCTCCTTCTTTTGGCCATACCTGGGTGTGGTGTCCACAGGTTTTGAAGGCATTGTCCTTTGAAGGATGAACATCTTAACACTTCGAGCTGCCCTGTGCATAGCCGTCTCCTCTTCCTCCTCAGAGGGTAAAACTGCTCACTGTGGTGTGGTGTTTTTGGAGGACTTGGCTCTGGGGGATCCCAGCAGAGCTGAATTTAGGGAGGAAGGCAAAGCATAATGCAGGGGCCCCACTCATCACCTTGTCGTTCCCATCCTTGCTTTGGCAAAACCCTTTCCAGGAGCGATGTGCCACTTCCCAAAGATGCCTGGCAGCTCCGTGGCCTGGCTTGGGGACACGGGTCAGGGTTAACCCCTTGTTGGCAGTGAAATGTGCTGGGTGGGTGGCTGGGGAGAGCAGGGCAGCGAGCTCTGCCGGTGCTGCGGTCAGCCCGACCTCGCTGCTTGCTCCAAACAGTTCAGGGCCAGTGGCTTCTCTGCACGGAGAGCTGGAATTGCAGGTGAGTGCCAGGGTAGAAGCATCCAGGTGTGGCCTGTTCAGCTTTCCTTGCTTGAGCAGCCGCAGGAGTGAGCGGGGATGTGTGAAAGGGGTCAGCTGGTGGCTTTTTGCAAGGCTGTTAGTCGACTTACACCACCTCCTAGGATGGTCTTGCCAGCTGGCTCATCCTCTAGGGAAGTTTCAAGAGGCTTATCGCAATCTTACTAGAAATCTGTCGGCTTCTATTAATCTGCTTGTCTCTCCTTGTCTCCTTCCCAGGTGCTCCCCTGCACATTCACCCCCACAGCCCCGCTCTGCTGCTTGCCAGAGCCTTCTTTAGGGCATGCACAGTTGTGGACTGTCACTTTTTACTGTTTTTTTCTTTATATATGGAGAGATACTATATTTTTAAAGGTTTTCTTTGAGGGTGATGCTCCTGAAAGGACAGTGGAGCCCGGCTGCTTTGCTGGCTGGGTGGAGGTGCAGGGTGGTACCAGCAGCAAGCTGAGTCCAGCTCTGATTAAGGCAAAGCCCACTCCTAGGTCAGGTCCTACTCAGCTGCAGGCTCAGTGTGGGGCATAGGGTGCTTGGCCAGGGGCAGTAATGGTGGGTGGGAGTCACCTGCACCTCGCCTCTGAAATCGGGATAGTTCCCACTTTGCCGGGCAGTGCTGGGCTTGGATTGAGCAAAGAGCAGCAGAAAAGCTGTCAGACTTTGGGAGGTGAGAGGAGTGAATGCAACACCCCGGGTCTCAGTGAAGCTGCTGACACGGGACTGAGTCAGAACTCAGCCCTGCTGTCTGGGACAAACGACACCTGCAGAGTGATGTGGCTCTTCCTGACAGAGCTTTTCCTTGCAGCTCTCAGAAGCATGTCAGCACTGGGGTTAACAGCCACGTAGGCACGGAGGAAAAAGAATGAATAGCTTGAGGAAGGCTAAACCTTAATACCCAAACAAAGCAAAAAAAAAATGGTGTATCGTTTGACGGGGATTAGGCGGGCTGTGAGATCTCTGGCTCTAGAGGCCCAGCTAGGAAATACACAGCCTTTGACAAAGGTGGCTTGGCTGTCCCTGCTCCCGGAGGCAGCATCCATGTGCTGATGCAGGTGCTGGAGCAGCCGGAGCTGCCGGTCTGCCTCTCCCCTTGACTTTCACAGGGATGCTCCTTCTCCTGCACAACACATTGTTTGCTCTCCTTGAATGTTGCTAGCTGGCAGGGAAAGAAATCAGTCTGTTTTTTTCCAGAATAGTCAGCTGATTTCATCCCATGGGAAGTGGTTGAAAAGCATGAGACAGGTGGGTTGGTGTTCCTGCTTTGTAGCCTTCCACAATTCCAGCAGGAGAAGGATAACCGGGAGAAGTGCAGTTGCTGGGTACATTTCCGTGTTTGCATTTGAAAGAGCTTGATAGGCTGTGATTAGCGGGGCTAAATGGAAGCTTGATAAATGGTAAATTCAAAGGAACCTCAAACAAAAATGGCTTTACAAGGAGGCCTTGGGGTGCGTGTAAAGGGCAGGCTGTGGGTCTGCTGTAGTGCTCTTTGGTTCTGGTGGGCAGAGAGCACTGCAGGCTCTGTCCCCGGCCCTGTGTGTCCTGTGCACCTGCTGAGGGACAGCCCTGTGGCTGTGCAGACACTCCTGCAGGCACTGGTTTTTTTCCTGGTTGAGGTTAATATGATGTTCCCAAATTGAGAGTACCACATGTGCATCCCAGAGCCCCCCGTGTCCCCGTAGCCAGGCTCCAATTAAGGATGCTCTAAAAGCAGCAGGCCAGCCACCATGGCCTTGCAGATGAGAACCACTGGCCTAATCTATTTTTACAGTGAATTAAACTAGAAAAAGGTACTGCCACTCTAGAATAAGCAGCCACCTGGGGAGTTAACCCAGAACAGTTGTTCTGCTTTGAATTCGTGCCCCGTCTCACTCCAAAAAAACTTTCCTTCCTTTCCTTCCTTACAGATGCAGGCCCAGTAAATGCAAAATACAGGGCATGGCTTAAGCAAGATCCCCAAGAGAGCCAGGAAAACACCTTCTTTTTCCTGAGGTCTTCTCTGCATCCACACACACTCCTTAACTCAGAATTCCTTCTCTGAATCTGCCCTGTTTGGTGCTCGATCCCCTGCAGAGAGCTGTGCTCCTTTCCCACCTGACTGCCAGCTCCCACAGCCACCTCTGCTGTCCTCCCCTGTCCCCACCCAGCTCCTGAGCAGGTCACACAGAGTGAAATGTGAAATGAGCATCCTGAGTGCTCAGTCTTTGCCAAGGTTGTGCAAAGAGCTTTTCTCAGGCTCACCACCTTTCTCAGTGAGGCAGTGTGAGCACCAGCTAAGAGGCAGCATCAGGTGGTTTTTTGGAGCTGGGGCTGATACCTTGGGCTGGCCAGAGGTGGCAGGTGTAAATTATTTGCAGTGCCAAAGGCTCTGCTCTGGTGCTGCTGTGGTCTCGTGTCCATCAGGAGGAGCAGTGGGGATGTTGGCATGATGGTTTGAGTTATGCTGGGATAATGCTCCTCTGGATTTGTCAAGCCGAAGTTAAATGTATGTAATTTTAACATCTCCTGATTCTTCGTGGGCTGACTCATGCTTTCTTGGCCTGAATGATTCATAGCTCTTGAACTCCATTGCTAAATTCATTATGCAACAATTACAGGGTTGGAAATGCCACCCTAAGTGTACACAAACAAGCTGGCAGCAATTCCCCCCTCCTTTTCTCTCACCCTGAGTTGCCAAGAGACTTTCCTTGTGAGTTTGCTCTTGTCCCTGCTTTGTAGGTGAGGGTCTGCTATGTCTTGATGCTTTGCCCTGGAGCTGGCAGGGGCAGGAGTTGCAGGCTGGGTATTTCTGGAAGAGAGGAGAGAGGACAGCCTAGGAGGGAAGGATGGAGATGCACAGCTTCATCCGTCAGCACCAGTTGCCTTAACTTTGTCCCAGCTGCTCTTGTGATGTTATGGCATAGCCATGGCATCCTTAATGATCCGTGTGGGAAAACCCCAAGTCTGAGGTGTTGCTCTAAGGTGGCTCCAGGTGGTGATATCTCAGTTTGGCAGCATTTCACTGGCACAGATTCTGCTTGATGGCTGGCACTGCAGCTCAGAGGTCAAATACCCCTCCAAGGAGAAAGACCAAGGAAGGCAGGAGGGCCCTGTGCTGGCTGTGAGGTGTCCTGTAATACCTTTGTTTTCTCTGCTTAGTGGGGCTAAGCTGAGATTTAGGGATTTGTGTAGGACTTGGCTTTTTACTAGTGAGGTCTCGAGCAAGATTTCATCTGGGTTTGGTACTGGTTGGGCTTTGTTTGCTGCCTTGCTTAACCCCCCTCCCCCAAAGCAGAGGGTGGGAGCAGTGCTGTAGGGCTGTCAGTGGGATGCAGAAGGGTCATCCCCACCATCTGCTGGATCAGATTTCAGGCTTTAAGGTGCCCCTGTTACCTGAATTTGACTTCTGCCCTGGTTTTTCTGCCATGCAAACAACACTTCTCAGAACAAACATTCAGGTGAGGCACCTACCAAATGGCAGGGCTTCTCCTCTGCCCAGGAAGCCCTCCAGAAAGTCTTCCCTGGGAGCAGCCATTCTTCCCAGCTGAGGCCCTTAAATCTTGATATCTTTGGGAAGAGTCTCTCCTGGACAGGCCTGACTGTTTGCACATGGGGACAGCAGAGAAGAATGGCTGAATGTTGGGCTCATCAGTGGCTGAGGTTTTCCAAGGTTTTCCTTGGTCCTCCTTGGCCTGTGGCAGCAGAGCCCTTGAACTGGTAATCCAGCAGATTAGGAGTGGCAGAAGCAAAGTAAGAACTGCACTGGTGAGGAGGAGAGCTGGACCAGCAATTCTGGTTCCATGCTCGCAAGTGAAGTTAATCTCAACTATCTGAAATCCTGTTTTCAAACTAGTGAGTGGTAAATATTTGATTAAACTAGATGTCATAGCAATTGTATTGTCAGAGCGGCAAGTCAAGCCAACAACCACTCTGGCTGTGGCCAAGAGGAGATGCAGAAAACACAGAAAGTAGGGCATGGATGGTGACGTGCGGGTTGATAGCTGTGCCTAAAAATAAGGTTCTTCAGAAAGAGAAAATCTGCCTCGCAAGCAAGGCAGTGGCAAGCTGCTCCCAGAGTCTGATTTCAGGCTGAAACTGGCGATGTTGGCACGGCAGAGAGCTGTGCTAACGTTTTGTTAGCATTCTGCTAGCAAAACATTTCGTTTCAGTCTCGTGGCTTGCATGTGAGATAAGGCGAGTTCCTCTGGAGTGGGCAGAGGTGGAAGTGAGAGGCACTGCTGCTTTTCCCGGGCAGGCTTTCTGCTCATCTGCATCTTAAGGAGCCTTTGTCCTCTTCAAGCATTGTGCTTCCACTTTCTAGAAGATGCTGTTGTAATCTTCCTGCAGGCTTCCAGGGCAAACAGCCTGGATTGCCCTGTGCTGGTCGTGGCTGCCGCTGTGAGCGGGCTGGCCCTGGTTCCCTACAGCAGCTATAGGGTGCTGCAGGAGGCCTGACCCGCTCTCTGAGTGCTGGATCTGCAGCCTCACGGCCCCTTCTTGCATGCTGGGGGCTAACCTTGACCTGCAGGACCTGGGGGAACTGGAGGGTGAATTTTTGGGTGGCGTGTGCGTGGTTTAGCAGGTCAAGTCATCATGGAATTCACCAAGGTATAAAGGTTAAACCCTAGACAACAAATCCAGATGTTTGACTGTCTGGAACAAAGCATCCCACACTGTCGCGTGGATAATTAATTCTCCCCAAAGTCTCACCTCTTTAGTCTGCCAGCAGAGCCTGTGGGCACCCCCTGGTCCCTGCTCAGCAGAGGCAGGAGGGTAACACTGTCCTGGGCTCCCTGATGGATGCAGGATGGGTCAGAGGGCATCTTTTTATGTTATTTTGTTAAGACCTTTTGAGGATTATTGGAATTGTTATAGATACGCTCAATAATGTCCACAAACTTTAGAGCTGAAAGCATTTTGTTAGCAGTAATTAAATGCAACGCTGTTTGAAATGGATGGATCAGATGGTTGGGAAGAGAGAATCCTCTCATAAATCTCCCACAAAATCAATATTCCTCCTGTCAGGTGTGTAGCAAACGCTTTTAAATTCTGCCAGTCACTGGCTTTGTCACCGTGGTGCCATAAAGCTGACAGAATCACACCTTTTCCTTGGAAAGGGACCAGCGAGGCAGGACTTCCTTTCGGTAGCAAAAACCCCAGAAAATCAATAAAAATTGAGGAATGCCGTCCCACTGGGTGGTAACTCCCTGTAAGAAGGCACAGCCCTGGGGCTGCACATCTGCGTGGGGGCAGGTGGGATGCCCGGAGTGGGAATTCCCAGGGAAAGGCACATCCCTGTCCATAGCTGGGAGCCTGCAGGAGCCCTGCTGCTGGCACATCCCTCTGGCACGGCCTGAGGTGCCTGGGAGCTGCGAATGGAAAATCCAGGCACTTATCTAGCTTATTGCTGTGCCAGAATAGGGCCGTTCCTAGGATTATTTTTTTTCCGTGGGCCAAAATATGTGTAAATGGCTTTAAACAATGGAAGGATTTCTGTTAAAAAGAGTGGGGTGGGGGCGCGAATAGGGTTGTAATTTATATCTTGAGGGAAGGGTGTGGGCTCTTCCAGTGGTGTTTTTGAGATTCTGTTGGAAATTAGCTTGGGGTTTGCTTTTTTTAATTATTATTTTTTTCCCCATGTTTTATTTGAAAGCCTGTTTTGAGGGAAAATTGTTGTTTTCCAAATTACAGGCCTCTCAGTGTGTAGCTGAAAATGTCAGGAAGAGGGATGCAGTTTTGGAAGCCTGCACGCATCTGTCTGTGGCAGGGCTGATAAAAAATGGAAGCTCTAACCAGAAAAACAAATAAAAAGAGGTAATAGCACTGTCACAGATGGGTCGGGCTGCTTTCCCTGCAGGTGTCTGCATTGCAACCCCCACTCCCATATAATGTGCTGTGGAAAAAATAAATTGAGAGCCCAATCGGAGACTTATGCCCTCAATTAATTTTTGTTCCACATAATCGGAGCTGCTGCATGCCTTTCCTTCGATATTTAACTGCCTGGCTCAGAGGATGGGGCTGCTCTCGTGCGAGGGAAGTCGGGATTCACTTCGTGTCTGCACAGAAATCCCATTCTGATCCTTCTTTTTTGCCTAAGGGCAGGGATCCTGCTGCTCCTCTGATGCGGGAGATAAATTTTGTTAGCAGACACTTTTCTGCTAAGGGGAGCAAAGGGGAGAGGGGAGTGGTGTGTGCTGGATTCTTGAAGGAATAAAATTTCCTTGTCTTCAAGCATCATCTTCCCTGGAGCCGTCTGTGCTGTCTGGGGCACAGTCAGAGGGAGCAGGGGAGAGCTCTGCTCCTGGTTCCGTGTGCTCAGCTCAGGGAAAACAGCAATCAGGACAATTAAAGTGCTGTCTGCAGCTTCACACGCTGTTGAGTGAGGTTCCTCTATGGCACGGGTTCAAGGGGAATGCCTTGTTCTGGTGTTGTTTGAGGTCGAGCCCTGAACTTTCTGGTTTTTAACTCCACTCGAAATCGCCATTAGGATTTTCAAGTCGAAGCTAGCAGAAATGCCCCTCTCCCTTCTCCTTGTGGAAGTTCATGGCCAAGAGCCCAGGATGTCTATTTATCACTGATCCACCTGAAAGCAGAGGGGAACCCTAGGCGTTCCCCTGGGGAAGTACAAGGGGGCTGAACAGTTTTTACAGCTCCAGAGCATCCTTCAAGTTGTTCCCAGTGCCTGGACTAGAGCTACACCTCAGGCTGGGGCTGGAGCAGCCTGTTCTGCCCATGGGTGTGGAGCTTGGCTGGTGAGGAGGATGACAAAAATAGGAAGGGAACAAAAATAGGGGAGAAGAAACCCCCAGCTATTAGTGAGTGGGAAGACCATCCCCATGGAAGTTCTAGATTTGAAAATTTCCCCAGGCAAGGGCAGTCCGATGCAGAAAGGTGGCAGCTCTGCAGTGCTGTGTTGGAGCAGAAGCAGAAAGGTGCATCTGCTCTAGAGAGCTTTTAGAGGAAGGGTTTTTAAAACACCTCCAGGTCCTGCTGCCTTGAGCTGGGATCGGGGCTCCAGCAGCTGCTCTGCACAGGAGCCACGTGGAGGGAAGAGAGCTCTGAGCTAGTTTAGCTTTAATGCTCTGGCTTGCTCCTAAATCCTGTGTGTGAGCTGGGCTCAAAGCCCTTCCCTGCTGTGTCTGCTGAACCCCCAGACAGCTCTCCAGCCCTTTGTGTCTGGGGACCACCACCAGGCTTGTGTCACTCCTCACTGCACACTGACGTGGGGAGGACTGCTTGGCACAGAAGGGGTTTATAATTTTTTAAAAATTTTTTTAAGGGAGCCCACGTTGGAATATTGATAGGAAAAAGAATGTATATTGTGCTGTGTTGGGTGTTTACAGGAAATATATAGTGAAAATACTGAAGGGCTTTCCTCAAACCACTGCCAGTATTGTAAGGAGTGGAACAGTTGGGAGGAGGAAAGAAAGAGGCACTTAAAATTTTCTATTACCAGTGTTGGCTCCAAAGAGATTTTTTTGACTTTCTGCTTCACTTTTTTCCTTCTTGCTTGTATTTTATTCCCCCTGCTGGGAAGGCGCTCATTGAAGACAGAGAGATTATGTGGAATTAGAGATAAAACAGCCAAACCAAAATCTTTTTAATTCTCCAGAGAAGAATTTAGCTTGAAATTTTGAGCTTTCCATCAAGCTAGAAAAATATTTTACAATGATGCACCTTCACCACCTTTGCAGCACGCAGCAATGAAAGTTCTTTTGCTGCAGGTGGTAAAACAGTATCTTCACTTTAAGAAGGTAATTGGGGCACAGATTAAGTTACTTACTTTGCATACAAAAAACCTGTGGGAAAGCCAAGAATCTCTCCTGAAACTCCCAACTTCTGATGAGATCTCTCACCCAGAATATTTCTGTACCTGCTCTTCCCCACCAGCACTCCTGGGCAGACGTAGGAGTTGTGTTCCCTGAGGGGTCCTGGCTGAAATATATATCTATATCTATAAAATATATATATATATAAAATATATATATATTTCTTTTTTTAAGTGATGTTTCCTGCCACTTTCCCTGTCATTCATTCAGGAGGAACCATTCTTCTGGTCATGCTGGGCATCTGCTGCTTTAAGTGTAGCTGAAGCCCTGAGTGAGGAAAGGAGCTGTTTCCTTCCAAGATACCAGTGAAATTAAATCAGGCAGCAACAATTTTGATAATTTTCACTCCTCCGAGTGGTGAACCTGTGGGTGCTGTGGGGCTCACAGCACAACACAGAGAATCACATGGTGTGCAAGAAGAATTTGCCACCAGGAGCAATAGCCAGAGCTCTCAGAGTAGCACTGAAGGAGGTTCCACCAGCACCTTGTGGCAGGAGCACAGGACTGGAAATACCAATCCTGGGGTGGTGATATGGCTCTTGCAGTGAGTTGGCTGCCCAGAGAGATGCCAGTGACTTTGATCTGTGTTCATCTGCTCACCTGTGGATGCTCTTGGTCTCTGGAGAAGGGTTTGGTGCAGATGGTTGTGAGGCACTGGCTGAGGTGTGTGTCCAGCTGCTGTTTGATGTGCTGCCTTGGGCTGTGTGCAGCTTTCTGCCTTCAGCCTTGCCACCAGCCCTGCTGTCCAGAGGAGACAGTGCTCAGTGCTCACCTGTGTCACACTCACAGAATCACAAGGTTGGAAGAGACCTTTGAGATCATGGAGTCCACCCTGTTCCCCTGACACTTCAGCTAAACCCTGGCACCCAGTGCCACATCCAGTCTTTTTTTAAACACATCCAGGGATGGTGACTCCACCACCTCCCCAGACAGCCATTCCAGAACTTTATCACTCTTTCTGTGAAAACTTTTTCCTGATGTCTCACCTGTCTTTCCCTTGACACAGCTTGGGACTGTGGCCTCTGGTTCTGTCAGCTGCTGCTTGGAGAAAAAGATCAACCCCCATCTCACTACAACTACCCTTCAGGAAGTTGTAGAGTGATAAGGTCACCCCTGAGTCTCCTTTTCTCCATGCACAGAGACCCAGACAAGGGAGATGGTACAACCTGTCTGGCAGGGTGATACTGGAGAAATAAACATTTAGGCTTCAGAAGGAAAGGAAACCCTTCAGGAGGATGGAAATGCTGCTCTGTGGGAAGTAGGACTTTATCCTGTGGCATTGTAGGTGAAAATGTGTGTTTTGGGGCTGTGATTCTGTGGAGGAATAGCTGTTGTGATTGGAAGTCCCCTTTTCAGTTTGCCATGTGGTGACTGTTGGTATCCACCCCGTGTGTGTCTTTGTTTGAAAAGCCAGGGGCCAGGTCCCTGTGTAGGTGTGTGAGGCTGTGACAGGTGGGGCTGATGCAGTGTCCTTATTGATGGTGCTGTGAAATGTTTTCTCAAAAGGCAGGAAGTGACAGAGGCAGTTTTATAGAAAACTGGTTTTAGGCTGTGGTGGTCTAAGCATGAAGGACCCTCTTGATTTGATGCACTCTCTGCTAATTGAACAAAAAACCACACCAACCCCAAGAGTTCCTATCCAGCACAGGGCTCCCTGTTCCCAGCAGCAGGACAGGAGAGGGGTTTGTGTCCCATCCTCCTGAAGGTGCAGCAGATGAGATGTGTCAGGGGTGGGGTGGGGAGTGCCTTGGCAGAGCTGCTCTGTGGGACACGGCTCAGGAAGTGACCTGGAGCCTGTTCCTCTGGGGAGGGTGGAAGGGAAACACTGCTGCCCTTCCCACCCAGTGAAAGGAGCTCAGCTCCCTGTGTGTGCCCAGCCCCAGGGCACGTCCCCTGAGCCACACCTTGTCCTCCCTTGGGCATGGTGGAACCCCTGTGCCTGCCTTTCCCTGCTGCTCCTGCCTGACCCTTGGGCTGTCACCTCCTTCTCTCAGTGGTTTTCTGGCTGGCTGTGGATGGTGTTTGGCTTTTGGGACCAAGTGATGGAGAGCTGCTCTGCTGCTTCCTCCAGACCCTGGGAAGATCCTGGCCAAGAGGAGGAGCACCCCTGCAGAACACACATCCTTGGCTGGTCTGTATCCCTGAGCAGGGACAATGCTGTCCCCAAAGGAAAAGCCTGTGAGCTCTTCCTTGGTGCCTGCTGCCAGGAGATGGTTCAGCAGAAGGGCTGCAGTGGGCTCTCACCTTGCATCTCATGGGACAGGAGCACACAGATTGGCCTTGGCCCTGGCAGGGAGCAGAAGAGGTGAATCTGGCAACTGCTCACCTTGCCATGGTGCAGGAGCTGATGTTAATGAAATAAATAATTTGTCACCACCTCCTCTGCTGACTGCTTATGNGGGTTTTTTTTTTTTTTTTTTTTTTTTTTTTTTAAGTGGAATAAAACTGAAATCAGTTGATGACACTTAAGTGAAGGACTTCTGTGAGTGTTTGTGTTCTGCATTAGTGTCATGCTGTGCTTTAAGTGCTGCCTTGGGAAGATGTGACAGAGGATTTGCAGGTCTCAGCTCCAGCTTCATCATCGGATGGGGAGAGGAGGAGACTCTCCATCCTCACTCAGCAGCGTGGCTGCTTTAGCAGATCCAGCTCCAGCCTCAGCAGTGTTATGGCAAACTGTCTGCAAGTTGAATGCTTAGTAGGAAGGTCAGGGGGCAGCTCTGGGTGTGTGCTGGTGGAGGAGAATGGGTACCTTTGGTTTTCTCCTTTGAGGGATGCAGGTGCCAACCTCAAGGTGTGAAATGGGAAGGAGTGTGTGTGAGAGGTGCCTTCAGACAGGGTTGGTGGCACAAGCTGGAGCCCCTGACTCAGTAAACTCTCACTTCACAGAATTGCTGTCTCTTCTTGTATTGGCAGTGAGTAACCTTGCCTTGAAAGTCCTTTTGGGCTGAGTCAGATGAAACAAAACATACAGGAAATGCAAATTTAAAAAAGAGCCCCACGATGGTGTTGGCCAACACTTGTGTGCCCTTCACAGCAGCCAGTCTTTGGTCAGAGGGAGCCTTTCCCTGCTGCAGTGCTGGGAGAAGGGGGATGGCACCAGTGCCTCGCCTTCCTTTTGGCCCCTGAAATAGTCCCCATTGTCCCTGCAGGGCCAGGGGCTGTGTGTGTGTGGCAGGATGTGCTCAGCGTGGTGCCACCAGTTCTGCTGAGCTCATGGAAACCTTTGCTCAGCTCGGCCCAACGTGAGGAATGGTGCTTTTCTTTCTGCCCCCTCTGCTGCTTTAAATAAAACGGAAACCAAACCACGATGCCTTGCAAGCCACAGACACCCACACAGCCACTTGTGTGTCACTGTGCAGGTAAACAGTGCTGGGGCCTGAACCTGGGCTATAGTTAGCCTGGCCTGTTTGTGCCAGGAGTCAATGTGCCATTTCTTGAGGTACAGGGAAGGAAGCAGCTCACTGGAAAACAGGCAGCCAGAGCGATGGGGCCAAAGGCTTTTCTGGGGCTCTAGGGTCTGTGAGTGACAGGGAATTGTGTGGGAGAAGTTGAGCTGTGTCCACTTCAGGAAGAGCTCTCAGGGTGACTTTTAGCTCCTTTAGAGGTTCCTTTTCTGGTTGGATTGAGGATGTGCTGGCATTTGGTACTTCCAGAGATGTCTTGATGTCTGTAGATCTCCCCTCTCCATTTCACTCCCCTCTGCAGACCACCTGAGTCTCCCATTTCTTCTGTTGTGAGAGCAGAGGAGCTGCTGGAGGACGAGGTGCATGCAGGAAAGCCAAAACAGGGCAAGCCCAGGCACACTTGTCCTTTACTTTTAAATCAATGTCCTGCTGCTCTTTCCAAGGTGCAGTCCTAAACCCACAAGAAAACTTCCAGCCTATCTTGTGAAATGCTGAAATAACGTTTCCTGCTTCAATAATCCTGCAGAATTAGGGCCTCATTTCTACTCCAGGTCTGTTTTGGAAAATATTTGTTCATCTTTGAGCAAACAATGGCAGAAGTGGCCTGGAAAAGGAGCAAGGTGGGAGTGCCTGTGCGGCATTCCGAGAGGAATTTCCTGCCCTTATCTCCCCTCCTTCGAGGTATTGTAACTGGGGCTTCAGATCTGCAGGCTGTGCTGCTGCAGCAGAGACTGAGATTGCCAACAAAGATACTTCCCAGGAATGCTTGCCAGGGGCAGGAGCTGAGTTCACCAGAGGTGCTGAAGAGCTTTCCAGCCCAGGCGCTCGGGAAATGCGTCTGTCCCAAAAGAAAAGCTTTTTGGGAAGTGCATTCATGCATTTTCTGCAGGGTTTCTGGGGACTGTGGTGAGTCCCAGCCTGTGGGGGCTGTGGGCAGGGGTCAGAGAGAGCTGTGAGTGGCTCTTGTGCTGTGTGGGAGCTGTGGCACCCTTCCCTTGCTTTCCAGTGCCATGCTAAAGCCACAAGTTGGTGTTTTCCATCTCAAGCAAGTGAATTGAATTTGAATTTTGAGTTACTAGCTCCTTTATAAAAACCTTTATAATTATTTGGGTTTGTTCCTGTGCAGAACTAAAGAATTTTCTGGTACTCTTAAATTCTTATGGAATTAAACAGGTGGTTTTTTCTGTTTTTTTGGTTTTTTTTTTCTGTTCAGGTCTACCCTGAAGTCTTCAAAATAAGGTTTGCATGTGCTGCTGAAGCTGTCCTTGGCCATTTGCTGGATAAAGCAGCTGCCTGGACCTGCCTGTGTGCTCTGGCTGAGTTTGTTTGTTTTCAGTTCCCAAACCAATTATCTGTTGGAGGAAATGGCGTGTCTCACTCTCAGCCTGCCCAGATATTTATAGGTAAGGTCAAAGCCCTGTGGAAGGTCTGGAGCAGTGTTTGGTAGGTGTGGATGCCTCAGCCAGGATTCCCTGGGATGTGGTGGATGTGCTGTGTGGTGTGGGCACTGCCCTGCAGCCCCTCAGAGTCTCCTCCACGGGCTGCTTCACTCTCTGACAGGGATGAGCCGTGGCTTTTCCTGGCTCCCTGGATGGGGTGAAGTTTGGTATCCTCACCAGGGCTCTCAGCTGGGTCTGGCTGTCTCTCCTCTGCTACTTTTCCCATAGATTCTCTGCAGCCAGTGCTTACAAGGCTGTTGCTTCCCCTCGTCTGCAGCAGCAGAGTTGACCTTCAGCTGTCCTATTAAGGCTTTCTCAGGTGCTTGTGAATACTTCAGTTCTTCAGTCGTCCTTTGCCATCAACACTTTATTTTTCTTTTTTCTTTGTCCCCTCCAAGCTGGCTGAACCACAGGAGCTCTCAGCTCATACTTGGTTGTTTGCTGCTTACTTGGGTTTTTTCATGAGCCATTCAATGTGCTTTGAACAGATCTGTTTGGAAAGGATAAAGTCAATTTGGTTGTGATGTCGGCTTTATTTCAAATGCATCTCCTGAAATCTGGGCTGTGTTTCCTCCTCCTGTGCAGCAGGTGACTGGGCACTGCCCGTGGCTCCCTGGTTGGTCACTCTGGGTAGCCCTGCTCAGAGGTTTCTGTTGTGGTCACACTGAGGGTCAGGAGCTGTGGACTGACTGCTCTCACTGCTGTGCTTGTGGACCCCAAACAGCAAAACCAGAGTGATTGAGTGTGTGGTGAAGAGAAAACCTGAAGGAAGAGAGAAATGCACGCAACCCCTGTGTTTCTAGGAGCTGAGGTGGTTTAAGTGTTGTTGATACCTGAGAGCCAGGTCTATCCATCTGTCCTCAGCTGGGGCTGGGTGGATGAGGCAGAGCAGCACAGGTGATGCTCCTGGTGAGTAGAGTTCCTCTGGGAAGACCTGCCTGGCCTCGAGGCACTAGAGAGGTAGCCCCAGGTATCTCTGGCTTCTTATTTGTGCTGGAATGGCCTCACCTGGTGTCTGTGACTGCCCTGGGCACTGCAGCCTTGGTCCCCTCTGACCTGTGCTTTGCTGCTCAGACTGAAATGCTCAGCGAGGTGGCTGCTGGTGTGCGTGGGAGCAGGACAGTGGGATGGGGATGCCTGGAACAAGGAGTTCTGGAGAGAACCAGCCCAGGAAGGATGGGAGTCTCAGTACTCAAACTGCTCCCAAGTTGTCTGACAAATGGTATCCAACACGTGGAGGATCTCTGCTCATTAAGACTTTATTTTGCTCGTAGGAGAGGGTTAATGTGAGCAATAGACATGAATGAGTTGCACAGTGGAACTTCTGCTTAATCAAGAGGGTTTTGCAGGGATGTTTGGAGTGAGGGAAGGGGGGAACCACCAAGGCCAGTAAGAATAATTAGAGCAATTAAAGCAGAGTTAAGTCAGCTGCCTTTTGAGGTGGTAGATGTCGCCTGTTGTGATTTCCAGCAGGCTGAACTCAATGATACCTGATCTCTGCTGCTTTTCCCCTCGTTTCAGGTTCCCACCCCATTCTCACTGGACTCTGCCATGGGCCCTCCCCAGCTCGGCCTCAGGATGCTGGTATAGCAGCAGGAGGCTGCCATCCAGAGGAGCTGTGGTGGGACACCCCTTCCCACTGGGACATCCTCCCCGTCCCCTCTCTGGGCAGAAGCCATGGATGCCCACGTGGACCTGCTGACCGAGCTGCAGCTGCTGGACAAGGTGCCCACGCTGGAGAGGCTGCGGGCAGCCCAGAAACGGAGGGCTCAGCAGCTCAAGAAATGGGCCCAGTATGAGAAGGAGATGCAGCACAAGAAGAGGAAGCACGAAAAGAAGAGAAATGCTGTGAACAGAAAGAAGGTGTCTTTTGAAGCCAGCGTAGCTCTGCTGGAGGCCTCTCTGAGGAATGACGTGGAGGAAGGTATGGCACTGGTGCCCAGCAGGTTTTGTCTGGCTGCCTGGGAGCTCCACGTGCTGTGAAGCCCTCTGTGGTGTGCAGGGGCATCTGTGCTGTCACCCTGGACTGCCCTCGGTGTGGTGTTGGGCTTTAAAGCCCATCTCTTGCCATCTCTGACACAGCTCTGAGGTCCCCAAAGCCCCGTGTGACACCAGCGTTACCTTGGCTGGCATCAGGAGTGGGTGCAGGAGTGCCAGGATAGGGCAGGAGTTGTTACTGAGGTTTGGGTGAAGGAAGGCAGCTTTCATCTCTTTCCTTCTCACACTTCCCACTTACAGGAGGTGTGAAACACTTCCTTGCCTTCTGGGTGTGCCTCTCAGTGGTTTTAGAGGAGTCTGTCACAGGGATTTACATGTCAGTGTAAATCTCTTCAGCTTCCCAGCTTGAGGGCATGGATTCAGAGCAACGTGAATGTATGAATTTTTTTCCCAAAATACTGGGAAGCATGGCTTTCCTTAGTGCTTCCTGGAAAACAGAACTGCAGATCGTTCTGAAATTGGTTTAATTGCACCATTTCAAAGTGGATGAAAGTGCTTTGCTTCTGCTACAAAATCTGAAGGGAGGAGGAGAAAATATGTCTAAAAGTCAATAACCATTAGCCTCAGCACAGCACGGGGGGAAAACCTGTGAGCTCTGGGGAGCCAGAGAGTGCTTCTCTGCAGAGGAGTAAAAATTATCTCTTGCAGGAGAGCTGGAGCAGCCTTTGGGGTTGGTGCTCTGCAAGGCAGCAAAATTAATGTAATCTTCCTGATCCCTTGGCATGGCAGAGGAAGGTGCTTAGGAAACCTGGCCAGTTGAGCATCTCTGCTGGAGAATGTTGCTCTGGTTTCCAGCACCCTGTACAAGAGGCAGTGTATCCTTGCCTGGTACGTGGGTGGAAGGCAAGGACCTCATCTTGTCTCGTCAAGAATCTCCCCAAAGTCATGTCCCTGTTTCTGAGCAAGCTTTTTCTGCACTCTAACTTGTCCTTGTGTGAGTTTTGCTTCTGTTTGGAAACAGAGCATGGACAGTGCTGACCCTGCCTGGGCATTGTCACTGCATTTGCCAAGCCTGCTGTGGCTCTGTTCTTTGTGCATTTGTGACCTCCCTGAGACAGCAGACCTGTGATAATGCCCTGGAACTGCAGGCTTTTATTCATTCTTCCTTGCTTTAGAGGTTTCATAGCTCTTTCCAGCTCTCTGCTTCAGTGGCCCCGTGTTTGTGGCTCTGAGCTGCTGTGGTCTTCCAGGAGGGCTCCAACAGTGCAGCCAGCTGTGAAGCTGTGACTGCTGCCATGGCCTGAGTGGACAGGTTTGTGACTTGTGCCACCTCTGCCTGTGCTGGCAGGTATTGGCAGGCTGTGGTTTGGGTTTCATACCCAGCTGTTCAGCTGCCAGTGACAGGTCACAGTGCTGAGACAGATGATGAGAGTTTAATCACTTCCTTTTGTGTGGTGCTGGTGCCTCTGCTCAGCACTGTGGCTGGGGGTGTGATGGAGGCCCAGCCTTTCAGCTCTTTCTGGTTTGGGATCTGGGCTGTTTGGAAGGAGGAAAGCTCCTCACTGTCTGTCCTACAGGTGCTTTCTCATTTTGGGAGGGAGCAGGAACAGTGGAGGTGTTTGTGATCAGGGCCCTGGTGAAGGATGGCTGTGCTCCCCCAGGGCAGGGCTGGCGTGTGTTCAGGCTGTGACACCAGTGTTCTGGTGGCAGGGTCCTGTGCACAGGAGTCTTGCACCACATGTGGACATGGATACTTCACTGCTGAAGCTGCAGAGTTGATCTTTCAGCTCCCAGCTTCACTCTTTTCCTCCTGTGAGGGAAAAACCACCACTGCAGGTCTCTTTGGGCACCATAATCCTGTTCACCTCTTCCTGTGGGCAAGCCCAGGTTGTGGGCTTGAACCAGCAGCTGCTCTTTCCAATGTGATGCTGGTGATGAACCCCAAATGTTACAAAGCCAGTTCCCTGATGACAGAAAATCAATCTCCCCACCCCCTGGAGAGGACAAGGGGCAGTATTCCCAGGGCACAGGTGCTTCCCAAGTAGCTGGATTTTTCAGATGCCTCAAGTTTTTACAGAGAATTTGTTTTGTGCTCAATTCATTTAAGTCTAAAAGTGGTGTGTGGGCAGGTTCTGTGCCAGCTCTGCCCCCTCTGTGATGTGGGACCAGTATAAAAGGAGGAGGGGACAGAGTCAAACCCAGGTGCCAAACTGGCAAAATTCCTTATCAAGAGAGTGCAGGAACTCGTGGGCTTTCGGAGGTCCCAGGTGATTATTTTGATATATGAATCATCTTTTGTTTCCCTGTGGGATGTGGAGGGGGAGGTGAAATACAGATGATTAAGGAGTTGATAAGTCAGTGTGAGGAAGGTTGGAGCTGGGGGCGCAGCTGGCACGTGTCACCTCCGAGCTGCCTCTGGGCTGGGCTGTGCCATTGCCATTCCTTGTCACTTCTCTGTTTATTTTTATCATTCTCACCCCCAGAGTGGGAGAGGCGTGGTGGTAGGTGCTGTGCAGTGAAATCAGGGAGCAGAAAGTGGAGTTGGGTACTGAGTTGGCTCTTTGTCCAGATGATGTCTGAGGCTGTGGTGTGTATGGCCAGCTCCTGAGGTGGTAGTCGAGTGCTGTAGGATGGAGCTGGTAGGTGCAGAACCCAGCCCTGCTCTCCAGGGACCCTGAGGTCCTGGACATGCTGCTTTCACTGTCCTTTGCCTGCCTCTTGCCCAGGTGTAATTGAGAGAGCTGCTGTGTGCCCGGTGACAATGTGAAAGGCAAGAGGAAATGGCCTCAGGTTGCACCCCAGGGTAGTTTTGGATTGGTTATTAGGAAAGATTTCTTCACCCAAAGGGTTGTCCAGCCCTGGCACAGGCTGCCCAGTGCAGTGGTTGAGTATCCATCCCTGGAGGGATTTAAAAGATGCATTGATGTGGCACCTGGGGACATGGTTTAGTGGTGGCCCTGGCAGTGCTTGGAGAATGGCTGGACTCGATGATCCTGCAGGGCTTTTCCACCTAAATTGTTCTGTGGTTCTGTGGTCTCAGCGTGGTGGCCAAGCAGGACTGAAGGCAGGGGCTCTGGAGACCATCAGCCCAGCATTGGCAGGAGCTGCCAAGGGGTGATGGCTCCTGTCTGCTTGTTCCTCTCATCCTCTGCAACAGATCTGTCAAAACATGCCAGGTTTTACAAACAAGCTGCTATTAAAAGCTCCTTTGGATCTCTGCTGACAGCAGCAGGGCAGGGAGCACGCTGCACACACGCTGGTGGCAGATGTGCTGGGGACAGTGAGGAGACAGGCAGTGACTCCAGACTGAGGGCAGCAGTGCCCCTGGGCTGCAGGGTGCTGCCTGCACCTTCAGTTTGGCAAGCTGGGACAGCTCCAGACAGCTCATGGGTGAGTTCTGAGGTGGGAGCCCAGAGCACTCCCAGCTGCCAGGCTGGAGCTGCTCCGTGCTGCTCGGTGGGAATGCTGGGGAGGGCATCCCACACCTTCACCATTTGAAGTGGAAATATGCTCAAGTCCTCACCCAGCTCTGGGCTCAATCCGAGCTGGTTTCAAGGGGTTGGTGCAAAAGGGAGGACCCTCAGCCCACACAGAGCTTACAGGGAGGATGCAGCCTCTGGGCTGTTCCGATGGCTGCGAAGGAGTTGCTTTATAATGCAATAAAGGAATGCTTTATGAGCTACTCTACTGATTGCAAAGGATTTGAGAAGATAAGAAATTGCTGAAGGCTGTGGCCCTTTGAGGCTATTCTGTGAGGTGATGGACTGAAACCATGGAGAGTCTGGTCCTGCCATTCCCAGGGCAGCACCTTGTCCCCAAAAGCAGCCAGGGCTGTCACATCCAGGTCTTTCTACATCACTGAGCTTTTCTGAAAGTAGTCCCAGAGCATGGGGAGACGAGCTGACATTCTGTAAACTGAAAAAAACAGATCCCAGAGGTGGGTAAAGTGGTTGCTTGTACAGATATGTGGCATTTGCTGTCTGGAACTCCCTTTGTGCACCTGAGCTGTTTGCAGTGGGAGCTCCTGCTTGTATGACAAACTGCAAGTGTTGGCATTGGCTTCAGGGTGAGCTGGGCTCCTACAAGGAGGCAGAAGAGAGGTAGAGACCCCAAGGATTGATTCACCTTCCAGCAGTGCCAGAGGTGCCCTGGTTTCTCCTGCTCTCAGATGAGAGCTGCCTCCCACGGGCAGCCGCCGTCCCCGGCGATGGCATCGCTGCAGAGTCCTTCAGCTCCCACCTCCTGGCACTTCATCCTGCAAGCAAAACCTTATCAGAGCCAGAGTGTTGCATAAAGCAGCACTTCTGCAGGAGTTGAACTGTGCAGATCCTTATGGCTGGGGTGCCTGAAAGTGAAGGAAAACTCAGCTCTGGTGACCTTGGGCTTGGCGTTTGGCAAAACAGTTCCCAGTGACAGAGCAGAGGGCACAAGCTTGGAGCTCACTGTGTGGGGAAGATCTCCCTGGGGAGAAAGCAACTTATTCCTATCAACACATCTCCCCTGGTTCTCTCTGTGCCATCCCAAACCTCCTGCTCCTGTGCTATGGTGCCCAGCATGGCTCATGCACCCTTGTGGGAGCATCCCCGAGCAGCTCTGGCCACGCTCCCTTTGCACCTCTCTGGAATAAACCCAACCTTGTCATTTGCAAAGACACTTTTAAAAGAGGCCCTAATTAGTGTCTATAAATTGCTTTCTTTAACCTTTCCAAGCTGATGTGATCTGTTCCCTTGTTACTTCAAACCCTTTATGAGGTGCCTTAATTTTCCACCCACATTATTAATCTCCTGGAGCTTTTTTCGTGGGGTTCCTGTGTCCAGGTCTGTGAATAAGTGCATTTGTCTGTCTGAGAAGGTTTTTCCCCTGGGCTTCGTGCCCTTTGAAGGGCTCTGAAAAGATCTCTTATCACCATCAGTCTGAGTGTATATCTGAGTATTTGGGAATGGTTTGAGTCAGAAATTAAAAGTTTCTTTCCAATAACAAAGGCATTTCTTAAGTTTTAAACTCACTGGGTGTGGAAATGAGAGCTGTCCTCTTTAGGAAGCTGTGTGTGGGAGCCCTTGGCAAGGATGAATTTTGTTAATTTTGTTAATGGGGGCTGGTATGTCTTCCAAAAGCAGATTCATGTATTTGGCCACATTTTAACTTGGCTTTTTCATGCAGTTTGGATGTGATGCTAATATGGGGTGATTTGCATATGGCAGCTAACTAGAGGCATCTGGGAGCATGAGCAATATTGAATCAGCAACTTTCTCTGTTGTCATAACAAGTAAATATTTTTAATTTTTTTTTCCCGTACTCTCTGAAATTCAATCAAGTGGGGAAGTTATAGCCATAAGAGCTTCAAATGCCAACTTTCCTGTCTCAAAATGAACACTGAAAGTCCACCTAAGGTTTTCCCAGGGAGGCCCTCTCCCTCCCCAAATCTGAAGTCAACTTTAGCAATTCATTTGACAATTTTTCTTTAAAAAAAAAAAAGTTTGATCAGAAATACTTCTTTTATTTCTCAAAAGTTGGTAATTTCCACATCATTTCATTTTCTGGCTTTTACACATGTGCTGCCTCCCACCATTTCTGATACCACTGAAAGTATTTCTGGTGTATTTTGTAGTGGGATTACAGGGTAATGAATGAACATTGCATTCAAACTGCTTGTCCTGCCAGTAAGAATGGTGTGTTTGGGTTTAAGGTGTTTTTAATCAAACAGGGATTGGCCAATCACTGTTGTCAAGGTTTTGTTTCTTACAAGAGGTAGCTTAAATCACTTAATCATCTTCCAGCATTTGGCTGCAGTGTGTTTTGGAGGAGAAACTCGTGTCTCCTTGGTTGCATGTGCACCTGCATACAAACTGGACATTTCCTTTTTTTATGGGTGTTGTTAATGGTGTTATTGTGGCCGTGTGTGAGGAGTGTCCTGCCCCTGAAGGAGATCTGGCAGCAGGGAGGAGAGGCTGGAGCTGCTCAGGTGGTGCCTGCGAGGTGCAGCAGGGAGGATGTGGAAGGTGACCATCTGCTCTCCTGCCCTGCCCGGCCAAGTCACCGCAGGGAGGGCTCAGGAGCAGAACGTCAGACTTTGGTGAGCCCGAGGCAGATTATCAATGGGACCTTAATTCAACCGGGTGCCTGGAGATGTCCCTGCCCACAGTGCTAAATCAGTGGCATTTAACCTTTCCCTTCCCTGTGCTGGCTGCTCTGCTTCCTGTGACGTGGGGGCAGCCCTGCATGCCTGCCAGTTCCCTGCTGTCTACAGAGCTGCCAAATGTCAAAGCCACGACTTCCACGTCTGCTGCTGCTTGCTGCTCTGTCAGTGCCTTTTTCTAGCCTGTGACTTCCCAGCTTGGTTGTCCTTGTGTTTTCTGCTGAGGGGACCACTGCCTGCCCCGTGCACGAGGGGGGCCAGTGGGATGGAGCACTGGGAGCAGCATTCCTGGCTCCTGCTCACTGGGATAATGGCTGGAAGGGCTGGCACTACAGCCCAGCCAGGTCCTCGCCCTAGGAGATGGGATGTGGGGTTTTCTTTCTTGCAGGCAGAGTGTTTCTTGCCTGGCTGGCTGCCTTCCAGGTGAGTGATGTTTCCTGAGCTCCAAATCACCGTGTGTTTTGTTGCTGCAGGCAGGTAGAAAAGTTATAAAAGAAAAACCTCATAAAATCAGGCATGCTCTAGATCGATGTCATTTCTTCTAAGTGCAGGTCCCATGCAAGGTCCCATGTGAAAACAATCCTGGTATGAACAGTTTGTTAACGTAACAATCTATTCCTAGGTGAAAAACAGCTAGCACCTACATAAACATTAAATCTGTCCCACAAAAATCAGTGAAGGAAATACGTAAACGATTTAAAAAAAGAGATTTGATGGACAAGAAAAATACCTTTTAGTAACCAATAGAGTAATTGGCAAGAAAACTATTAACCAATTACAGTTGCACACGAGTTCTGTAAAAACAGTATAAAATTACTTGTGTGAATCAGAATAGGCTTTTCTGCATGAAGAAAATGGACTCTCAGATGATTTATTCCAGTATTTTGTCCCACTCCAGCAGTGAGGAATCAGAGACCGTAAACAGCAGCTCTGTTGGGGACCTCTGGTGTCTTCTGTGTAATGAGCAGCAGAACCCAGAGGGGAATTTCATCTGCTTTCTCTCCTTAGCTGTGAGAGCCTGGGCTCTGTCCTGCTGTGGGGCTGTGTCCTGGGGTCCAGTCCAGCTCTACCAAGGGATGTAGGGCACGAGCCTGATTGCTGCCGAGAGCTCGCTGGCTTTTTGCAGCCTCATTCTGTTTTCAAGTGTATTTTGTACAACAACCAAAACCACAGGTCTGCAGCCACGGAGCTGATTGTTCTTTGCAAGTGAACGTTGGTGGGGAAATGAATGCTTTTGGGAGTGAATCCTTCTTGCAGAGTGAAAGCTGATGTTGCTGCTTTACCCCTGGTACAGCTGAAAATGCATTTCCAGCCAGGAAGAACTTGCCTCTAAGCTATGGTTGTAAGCTGTACTTTCTGCCCCTTTCTCCTGGTCAAGGAGAACTTGAAAAGTGGATTAAATCTATTTTTTTTCCAGATTTAAATTCCTGCCTTTCTGGAGTGAGGCCAGCTTAGCTCAGCTGGTGTGGATTTCTCTCTCCTAGAATCATGGAAAATAGAGGTTGAGAGGGCCTCAGGAGGTCATGTAATCCACCTCCAGACCCAAGGCAGGATCAACTGTATCTAAAATGCTTGCTAATGAGGGTGGAGTTAGGTATCTTAGTGTATTTATAGGCATCTCCACAGCACCAGAGCACATCTACCTGTGCCAGTAGCCCTGCTTCTCATTCAGTTGTGCATGGTTTTCCTACTTGCTTATATTTATCCTCCTTTTTTTTTTTTTTCCTTTGCATCTCATCCTTACACTTACTGGCTGGGAGTTTTCCTACTTCCGTGAAGAATGCTCTAATTCTTTCTTTAATAGCAGTTGCTATGGCAGCTGGTTCAGGCAGTGCCTTATAGCCTAGTGCAGAGCTGCTTCTACAGACACTTCCACTGCTTGTTTTTTGCACTGGAGCTTGGCCAGATCTTTGAGAAACGTTGTCATTCGCTGTGAATGTCTTGCAAAAAAATTAAATTTTAAAAAATCAGATGCTGGTGTATAAAAACATTCCCTAAGCCTTGCCCACCCTCTAACCCAGCACTAAAGGATGCTAAATAGGCCAGGAAGCCAACTGTTTAATTCTGGCTGCTGGTGCATTTGTAATCAAGAGCCAAGATGCAATCAAGCACCTTGCACTCCCTTTTAATTCAGGGAACAAGAGCCCATGTGCAGCTCTGAGCAAGCAGATGCAGTTTCCACTGAGCTCCCTGCAATTTGCAACTGTTTGTTGCTGGATTTGGCCTCTGGATTCCCTGGATAGTGTGAGGTAGGCTGGCTGCACATGCCACTCGTGGGAAATGGGTTTTGGTTGCTCTGGGGTGTTTCTCCTGCTCTGAATACCTTTTTATAACAGTTCACAGCATTTCTCAGTTTGGCCAAGGTTTTCAAGCTAGGCCTTAGTTCACATTTCCCTGGTGGTCTTGTCTGCTGTGCTGGGCTTTGCTTTCAAAGTGGCAGAGAGGTGCCTGCCTTGAGTGTAAGAGCATCAAGATCTGAAATGTAATGGGAAACTTCCAAAGTCTCATTTATCTTTGTCTGCCTTTACCTGGGCTCACAAGAGAAATCCCATTAGTAAAAAAAGTTAATCACAGTCCTCCTCTTAATAAAACCCCAAGCAACCCACCCAACAAACAAAGCACACTCACATTTTTTTGTCCTAAGGGCTATTGCTATAGAGTTCACATCTAAAAAAGGGGAGACTAGAGCAGGAATTAACCTCTAAGGCACTGTCACACTGTTCTCCTTGCTTGCACCAGCCCTGTTTTAGCCTGGTTGGCAGCTGATGGTGTCCATGGCAGAGTTACCTGCACACAGCTTCTGTTTTGTCCTGTGTTACACCTGCATCTGTCTGGACACATTCACTTGTGAGTGGGTGGGGAAGATTGTGGCACCTTCAAAGTATTTCCATTTGGAGCAGCAAGGGTTGGAGGTGAGGTGCTGACACTTCCATGGCTCTGCTTGCAATGATAAGGACTGAGACACAATGGCTTGGTGTGTTCATGGTCTTTTAAATTATCTGATCTGAAGGATCCTCTGTGTCAAACCCATCCTTATCAATAACAGCAAATTTTTACCCTGTTCAGTAATGTTGAATGAAAAGCACAAAGTCCTTGCACAGGAACGGAGCAGCTCTGCTGCACCAAGGTTTCATTGCTGCAGGGTGTTTGTGGTTTGCCCAGTGACTTGGGTCAAGGAATTCACCTGGAAATCCATCCCAGCTCAGCCTCCTGGGGCTGGAAAGGAGCAGGGGCCCTGCAGTAGAGAACAGCCCTTCCACTCCTGTTAGGGACCTGGAGAGAACTTCCTGCATCTGTCTGCCAACACTGGCTTCAGATCTTGTGTGCTGTCAGAGCAGCCAGGTAAGATCTGACCTGGGGTGCTGTGGTTCACCCTCTGGAGAGCCCACAGCTCCCCAGAGACCAGGGTCAGAGCAGCCAGGTGAGATCTGACCTGGGCTGCTGTGGTTCACCCTCTGGAGAGCCCACAGCTCCCCAGAGACCAGGACCTGCCTTAGGAACCTGGGGCTGGACAGCACACAGTGCTGCCATGCAGAGCAAGCTTCAACCTACTTAGAGCCCAGACCCGACCTGTGCCTCCCAAACTTTTCAGACCTGGTTTATTTTATCCTTTCAGATCCTGTCAGTTTGTCTTTAATTAGCAAGGCTAGAGCAAGGCTCCGTGGGAGCTTAAATGGGCCTCTTGTTTTAATTAAAATTTTGGTGTAACAGCTTGAAATAGCAGGCGTTAGAAAGAGCCAGAGCTCCAGTGAAGGAGGACAGTCCCTGTGGATCTGCAGTGACATCCTCCTGCCTGTCAGGCAGCTGTCACACGGGATTCTTTCCTCCTAAAGCTCTGATGCTGTCACAACAGTGATGCAAGGCCTGAATGTGATAGGAAGTCCCAGTCTAGGCTGGACCCAGCCAGCTTACAACCTGCTGCTGGATGCTGTGCCAGAACCACAGCTTGTCTGCTTTGGGAGGTGACAGTGGGTCATGAAGAGGTGCTGGAAGTCCATTTTGCTTTTGTTAGAAGGGCAACTGAGTTTAAAATTTCATCTGAAAAGGCACCTAAGCTGCATTCCTTGTGCTTTCATAGGAAATTTATTTCTTATAACTTCAATCATGCAGTTGTGAAATAGCTATGAAAAAGCTGCTGCTCTGTCCCCTGACCCAAATTACTCTCATTTGTGGCAATTTTCTGTCACTCTTCAGAGCCAGGAAAGCTGTCATCTGAGTGCAGGTCAGCACTGGACCTGCAGCATTAATTCAAGGCTTGGGTCATCACTGCACTGCCTCAGTCAGTGCTCTAGGATTTGCCACGTGTTCAGCAATGGGAATGTTTGCAGCATGGATCTGTCAGTTACCCTACAGAACAAGTGAACAGGAAATATTTCTTGCTTTGCTTACATCCAGACACTTGTCTTGTAGCTCAAGGGCAGTGTTTGTTGAGTGATTTTTCTCCTGTGAAGTGGGATTGACAGCTTGGGTTGCAGGTGGAGGTGGAAGGAGATAAGGAGTCCACATGAAGAACACTCAGCTTCTTCCTGCTGGGTGCTGCAGTACAGAGCACCCCATTAATCCCTGCCCCGTGGTATTAAAATATATTGACATGGCATTTTGAGTCCCTCAGGGATCACCCTGATCAGAACCAGGGGTTCCCAGCAGCAGTGGGAACACCTTGTGTGTGCCATGGGGAGGAGTGAGTGGTTCCCTGGGACAGCCAGTTCCCAGTTTTGGAAGCTGACCCCAGGGCTGTGGGCTCCCCACCCTCCTCTTTCCCTTCCTGCAGGAAGGGCCTGTGGGTTTTCCAGCCATGGAACAGGAAAGAAGTGGGGATCCTGTTTACCCACCCACTGAGCTGCTCACAGCTGTTTAAAGCTCCTCTTCTCCCTTGCTGCTCAGGGCTGTGGCCTCGTTTGTCAGCTGTCCTGTCTCTGCTGTCCCCTCTGCTGAGAGCTCTGCGTGGAGCACCCTGAGCTGCCATGGCTGGAGAGCCTCCCAAAGCCAGCGGGCTGAGTGCTGGGACATGAAAATAACAGCTGGGTCACCCAGGATCCTGGGACTGGAGGGCACAGGAAGGGTGTTTACTGGTGTAGGGATGTGCCCCTGTTCACAAAGTGACCAAGTTGTTCTATGTCTGCTCAAAAAAGTAAAAACCCCAAAAGTTTCTCTTCCAAATTTAAGACAACAACACCTCATAAAACCTTTAAAAGGTCACCTCAAACCTAAAACTAACCAATTAAACCAAAACAAAAAAATCCCACCTAAACAATTCACTAAAAAAAAAAAAAGCACAACAAAAAACTAATTACTTTTATAAAGTATTTTAACAAAAACCTCTTACCCTAACTCAAATTTTCTCTATAAAAATGTTATTTTACCTTTTATTAAAAATTTTTCTATTTCCAACACTACCTCAAAAACCATCCTACTATTTTTATGCCATTTCGAGTAGCTAAGCTATCTCAAACATAATAAACCCCCTTAAAACTCATAAAACCGAACTCAAAAAATAATTCCATCATACTGGCACTGGAGTGGGCAAAGCTGGCTTTGTCCTGTCCCAAAACAGCTTCTGTGTTAGATCCTAATAACATCCAGTGCAGTGTCAGCTCCTTGGGAGGTGGCATCTGACACCTGCAGCAATGTGGAGCTTTGGTGGGACTCATGCAAACTCTCACTAAAATATGGGAGGATTTTGGGCTCTTTTATTATGGGCATCCCTTTGCTCTTGTTGGGGTGTCTGAATTCTCCACAGCTGGGGCAGAAGCCAGGGGGATGAGACCTGGAGCTGTGAGAGGTGTGCTGTGGGAGTGCTTATGGAGCAGGTGAAGGGAGGCTGGAGATGTTGCTGCCAGAGCAGGGTGAGTGCTGCAGCCTGCCCTGGCTGTGGGACAGCCTCCCCAGCAACAAAAACCTCTTGAGATCGGGCACAGTTTGTGTAGAGTGGTGGTGTAAAACCTGCCTTGGGGGCATAGGTGTTTAACCTGAACCAAAGTGTCGCAGGCTTGGGTGTGTATTTGCTTTGGAAAAATGCTGTGTGCCTGTGCTCAGGGATCCCCTGGGACACTCACTGCTCTGGAAAGCAGCACGGCTGCCAGGAGCATGTGGGGACACTGCCAGGGTGGCCTTCTCTGAGACTGCTGGTGGCAGGGAGCTTTTGTGCTGGCATTATCTCTGGGCAGTGAGTCGTTCCCGTGGGGTTTGGGGACACCAGGGGTGGCTGCATGGAGCTTTTTACCCTGGCAGGGGTGGGTGCTGCTGCAAAGGCACTTGCTCTGGGGCTAAGGAGGAAGCTGTGGCTGTGCTGGGGGTGGCTCATGAGGAGCTAGGGTGGGTCATGATGAGCTGGGGATGGCTAATGAGGAGCTGGGGTGGCTCATGATGAACTGGGGATGGCTAATGAGGAGCCTGGGCACCCAGAAAGTCACTGAGCAGCTGAAAGGAGCCCCTGGGCAGCAGAGGTGGCAGCTCTGTGCAGCAGAGGAGGGCTGCAGGAGGAGATGGCAGCTCAGGGAGCAGGGTCTGTGCCAGCCTTTCCTTGGGAAGGCAGGCTCGGTGCTCCTGGGGGGGTGTGTGTTCTGTTCTGCACTATTCATGCTGCAGCATCCCAACAGCAGCACTGAGCTGCCCTGGCTGGTGCCAGGGACCACGGAGCCACACTGGCCTGCATCCCCAGAGCCCTGTGCCTGGCACCAGGTCTGGGGCTGTCTGAGACAGGCTGTGCCAAAGCTGGGCTCTGGCAGTGCATCCCTGCCCTGCTGCAAGCAGGACAAGGTGCCCCGAGCAGGGAGAATGGCACTGCCAACAGGCACTCACTGTCACTCACTCTATTTAATTGAATTTAGGAGGCTTTTTTTAATGGCCTATTTTAATTTTTTTTTTTTTTTGGAGAGTTGCTTAACTGGGAAAGTAAACTGGAGAAGAGAAGCTGTCCTTGTTTAAAAGGGTCTACCCTTAGCCCATAAATCTGGGCCAGATCCACTGGTACATGCTGGTGCTTTATGCAGCCCTAGAAAGGAAAACAGGCATAAATATCATTTTATAGCTGTTCTGCTTTGCTCCATGAATCTGGATCAGTGTCTCTCTCCCTCCTAATCAGGTTAGTTTTCTTTTGATCTGCCTCTGTTAAGGAAATCTAAACGGATTTAGCTATTCCTATCCATTTTCCATTTGCCTGATGGCTCTTTCCACAAGGCAGTCTCAGCTCTACCCTAATTACTGTAGAGTTGTCTGATGCTGTAGCAGGTGACACTCTGCTGTGGAACTTTGTAAATCTTAACCAATATTCACTGGGAATTTTTTTTGGCAGATGTTTTGTTTCATTTTTGGACAGATTAGTTTTAAATTGGCAAATGCACTAGGCTTAAGGAGAAGACAATTGCTACTAGCTGCCAAAAAGAAAACACTAATTATCAATCATGTTTTATTGAGCCTCTGTTGAACTGATTTGCTGTTGAAAACATAATTTTCTTGTACTCTAGCTTCAGGAAATCTGATTTTTGAGAGTTCTGCTCTCTTGATGGTGATGATGTATGATACAGCATAGAAGAGAGGAAAAATTAGCTGAGGATTAAAATCTGTGACATCTTGGAATTTTAATCACCTCCTTTTAGGGGCATAAAGCCATTTTCTCTGCTGATGTGCCATAAAACCATTGCAGACACATCTTCCTTGTCACTTCTGCCTGAAGAGCTGCCCTGCACGTGATTTGCAGCAGAGCTCAGTGAATGCCATGGCTTGTTTGTTTGCTCTCAATAGCTCCCAGTTTCCAATACTGTGAGACCAGATAAGAGCAGCTGGGGGAAATCTCAGTGTTCCTGCCTTGCTCTGGGGCTTGGCTGTGCTTCCTGTGACTGAGACCAGCAGCACCCACATTTTATAAAGCTGCTGCCACAGTCATTAAGTAAATCAGATGTTTAGTGAGTTATTATCCACTGTGGTTACATGTGATGACTGAAACCTCTCTCACTGTGCTCCTGGTGTCTGTAACACACTCAGACTGCTGGGAAAGGCAGGTGGGGGTGAAGGAGCATCCTTCCAGCTGGCTCACGTTGCCCCCTCCCCTGCAGACTGGGCTGGATTTTCTCTGGGGATTAATCCAACAGGGCAGCTTTTATCCAGCTATTTTTTTGTGAGGGGGCAGCATCATCTGTGAGGGGAGATGCTGTGCCCTGTGTGGCACGGACACGTGGGAGCTGGCCCAGGAGTGTGGCCAAGTAGGGCTGGTCAGTGGGTCAGCGTGGCCTGGCCCCTGTCCATCACTGCTGGAATGTGCTTCATCAACAGCAAATTTCTCCTTATTTTCAGCAAGACTGTAGGAAAAAATGGGATTTCCAGCCAGCGAGCCTGGAAACCTTGTCATTCAAATCTAGTCCACTCTCTGAAGAAACCCTTGATTTAAATACACTGCATGGGGAAGGAGGGATCAGATGGTTGCAAAGCATCTCAGAACTGCTGACAGTGTAAGGACCTCCTTATGAGAGCTCCTGTTCCTTTCACAGCCCTTTGAGGAACCTCCTTTTTATGCTTTTTGGAATTTTACTGCAGAACAGCAACCCAAGGGAAGGTTTGTGCATCTTGCTGAGCTGCCCTGGGGCTCAGCTCTGTCCATATTCCCATCTGACAGGGCTGTCCTGGCTGGTGCTGGTGCTGGGCTGGAGGAGCTGATGGCTTTGCCCTGCCTCTTGTCCCCTTCCCAGGGTGACTCTGCAGTTCCCAGCTGCTATGATGTGCCTGTGTGTGCTGAGCTTTCATCTCTGCTTTTATGGGTGTGTTATTTGTTAGACTCTGGTGCAATATATTCTTCTTTTTAATGTCTTTGGTGCTGCCGTGCATCGCAGGCACAAAACACCTCAAACCTTTCTGGTTTGTTGGGTCTGTGCAGAGCAAGAGCCCTCCTGAGGAGCTGGGGTTGCACTGGAGAGCAAGGCTCCAGCAGCAAAGAGGTTAATGCTGTCTGTCCCAAAAGCTCTCTGTGCCACCTGGTTGTCACCTTGGTGCTTGGAGCCCCCACAGCTGTTCTGTCCCCAGAGCAGGCTGTTTGCTCCATGAGGGGTGTGTGTGCTGGGCAGTGTCCCTTGCTGCAGTGCTGCTGGTGCCCAGCTTGGTGGGAGAGGCAGCACCAGCTGGTCCTTTGTGTGTCCTTCAACACAGAAGTGGCTGGTGATGTTTGGAGAGCTTGGCCAAAAAAGCACGTCCATCCCTGAGTTGTAGGTGGCACAGATGATGCAATTTATGCAACCAGGGCTCATTTTTAACTCACTTTTTGCTGGTGCTCCTCTTCCTCCCAGCTGTGCTGGATGGAGGAGAGGTAGCAGTCCTGTTGGGATGTGGAGCCAAGCTGGGATTACAGCTGTGGGAGGTGGCAGCAGCCAGGAGAGAAGATGTGTGCAGCCTTCAGGTGCTCACTTCTCAAAGGGGAAAAACTAGAATTTGGTTCAGGGTTTGTAGGTCAGGTTTCCATTATACAACTGTACTGGTTGCAGCTGCTCGTGTGAGATGCAGACCTCGTTGGATGCTCCTGGTGGAGTGGGCTCCTTTCCCTGGGAATGATTCTTTGTGGTCAGATAGACAGAAAGAAGCAGGGTTTCTCTGTTGTAGCACTAATTGGGTGCTGATGGAGGGTTGGAGTGGGATTGCCTCAGCCTGTGAAATGTGGGAAATGTATCAAAAGCTTTTTTTACAAACAACTGACTGTAAAAATAATAATTTTCTTTGAGCCTGTGTTTTTCCCAGACAAGGGTGAACCAAAAACAGCTGGGGAGGGATCTTCTGCTTGATCACAGATCTAGCAGTGAGGATCAGACCTCCTGCCTCTCCCAAAACAGACATGGCACAAGTCACCCTGAGCACGTGGGGGTCTCTGCCCATGCCCTCAGGACAGGACTTCTTGTGTGAGGAATGTTCTACCCCTGGTTTGGTGAGGGAGAGTTCAACCCTCCCACTTCATTTCACAGGAGATTAAATGGTCCATGATGCCTCCAGGAACCAGAACACTTGGACTGCTCTCCTCGTGAGGGTCTGTAAGGGCCCTGCCACCTTGGCTAGCCAGCCCTACTCCTGTTGATGATGGCTTGCTCTCACAAAGGTGTTTAGGAGGATGCTCCAGGTCTCTTCTGCTGGGTGTTGGTCTGCAGAAGAACAGCAGAAGCTGCTCAGTTCCACTTGGTGCTGGAGATGCTGAATTTTGAGATTGGGAGCAGGAGGAAGCAGGGGAGTGCTGGGTCCAGCCCAGGGATGGCACAGGGCTGCACATCTGCCCATTTCCATGCCAGCTCCTGGTCCCCTTGGCTGTCACTGGGATCCACCTCTGCAGCCTGTAATTAGTGCTGTCAGCAGAGCAGTAAGCAGCCACTTCAGCATTAATTACTTTAATGAACTTACCCAGGTGGGTTGAGCTTCTAAAGCATTTTGTTGTTCCTGTAAACGTTCAAGTCAAAATATTAGACTGCAGAATTGATGAGGGATGATGCAAAGCTGGAGCCTGGATTTCCTCTTGCCTTAATGTTCAAAATTGGGGTGATTTTAGTTAATTTGATCATGCAGTCTGTTCTCCTCAAGCAGCACGGCAGGAGAGGCTCTCTCCCCCTTTACTCCTTGGTGTAAGGGGAGCAGTGAGCACAGAGCAATCTGCCATTCAGCCCAGAAGATGGATGTCAGCATTCCTGCTCTGTGACAGCTCAAAGGTGGTCCATGGCACTCAGGCTCTTGTAGTGTTAAATATGTAATGAAAAACTCCCTGATAAGAGGGATCTGCTGGTGAGGGAGCTCTCAGAAACAAACAGGATGGGATAAAATGGCTCATTAACAGCACTGGGTTTACTACAGAAATAAGCAGAGTTTTTACTGCTGCTGGGAGGAGAATGGTCCTGCTGTTGCTAGTGGCAAAACTTAATGGGGAATTTTAATGGCTGTTAATTATTTTGCAAACTGCCGTTTTATTGGGAAATGTGATATACTTTGGCAAACTGAAGCTGTTCTCCACTGGTGCAGAAAGGAAAACTAGAACTCCTCTGAGCTGCCTCTTGCTGCAGAGGCTGGGGGAGGCATTTCCCTTGCAGTTCTGACGTGAAGACTTGGTCTTTCATCCTAGGAAAAGAATCCTCTCACAGGAATGAAGGGAGAGAAGTCAACAGATGGTTGGACTTGATGATCTTAAAAGTCTTTTCCAGTCTTAGCCATTCTGTGATTCTAAAAGGAATATATTGTGCTCTCTCTGCTCCCTGCTGTTGCCTGTAACTCCTTGTTCCCAGCATCAAGGAGCTGTGGTTCATTGTTCAGAGATACTGCTCTGATAAATGGGGTGCTTTAAACCTGTGTAGGAGCTGCAGGAATGATGTATTTTTTAATTTAGTGGTTTGAACTATGTGTTTTGTTAATATATATATATTACAATAATGTATTCAGATAACACATAATGCATATAATTATAATAAGCTCAGCGTGTAAACACAAAGCAATGGATTAAAAATAAATGAATCAGTGTATGCATACAGACTGAAGTGCTCATCTCACATCCGTGACCTGGCCTGAAGCACTAAGGCAAAGCACTTTCTGGAGACTTTCAGTTCTTTTCCTCTTTTTGTCAAGTAAAAAGCTCTCAGACTGCCCCAAAGGCTGGTAGAGTCCTGAGCTCAGAGCTCCAGCCTGAGCTGCTGTAGGTTTGGACCCCAAGCCTCTCCTTCCTCGAGGGATCATCATTGTTGTCCTGCCAGGAAACTGAGAGCTTTTCTCTCTCTGCCTATCACTAGTCTGAAGGGGTTTGCTGAGTTCAGGCTGTATTGTGCAGATGAAAGATTGAAGCTGATGGAGATGGCTTTTGAAAGTGAGGTGAAAAAGGAAAGTGCTGCCAGCCCCGTGCTCAGTTCCTTTCTTCTCTGCATCAAAGTGGGGGAAGCTCAGCAGAGGAGAGCTGGCAGCAAAAGCTGTCCTGAGTTCACATGAGGCTGCACTTTGGTGTCTGTGCACAGGGCAGGGATGGGTGAAGACAGCCCGTTGGGCTTTTTTGTGCCTTTCTAAGGTCTGAATGACCTGTCAGGCCCTGGAGCTGCCTCCCGTGGGCCTCCCAGCAGCCACAGAGCTGCACTGCATCACCCTGCCTGGGAACGCTCCCCTTCTCCTTCTCAAAGTGGTGGCAAGCAGAAACCACGTAGAGCTTGTGGCAGAAGTTGTTTGAGAGAGTTTTCAACTGTATGTGGTGGAACAGATGAGATAATCATTAAAACAAGGTGATTTGTGTGCACAGCACTCAGGTTATAGACCAAGCCAGGTTGTATGACTGTGTGCCTGCTTGTTTTGACCAAATTTGAAGGCTTTTTTGCAGTCTCTGTCTCATTTATTGCAACCACCACTGTAGCTGTGAAAAACCTGCATTTCTGCCAAGCTCAGGTGCTAGCTTTTGATTCCACTCTCACACCTATGAGCTGGTTTGCATGCAGTGCTGAATACCTCTGCTGATGATGCTCACAGATAAAGTTGGCTTCTCTGACAAGAGTTTGTTGGTAACCAAGGAACACTGCACTTTGGGGATTGCCTTTGGATTGGAGGTGTTTGACCTGGAGAGCAAATTTGAATGCATTGCTTTGTTAATAGAAAGAATAAATTGTGGGCTGTGTGATTTGTCTGTGTGACAGGTGCTGAAATGAAGGTTCAAAGAGCAGTGGTTGGAAAGTCTGGAGGAATAGTGAGATCTGATCAACCCTTAAAAATTGCAAACTTCTAGGACTTGGGCATGTCAGAGTAGGGATAAAAAATTGCTGTTAGCACTGAGGCTTCAGCTGCTTTTTCCTATTGGTCTCAGCTGAACAACAGAAAGGATGGGGGAGAGTAGAGTTTTCTTGTTTTTAAAGGGCAGAGCTGGGACCTGGGCTCAAGGGCAGTGTCACAGCTGTGCCATGGACTGTCACTGTCACCTTGGTAGAGAAAGGTCCCTGAGCCTCCAGAGCCTTGGTCTAACTTGGGCTGAGATGTCACAGCTGCGAAACGAGGCAGAACCTGATTGTAAAATCCCAGCAGATAGCCTGGAGCTCACTCTGCTAGCTGCAGCTGCACTTTGGGAGATCTCTGGATGGAAGGTGCTGTTGAAATTCAAATCTCTGAAATGTGTAAAATTTCCTGCTGAATAATTACAGGCTGCAAAAGCAAAAGGGTTGCTAAGGATTGCCAGTGTTTCTCTGGTAAAGTTCAGGTTGCTGCTAAACATGCATGAACGTTTTTCTGTGATGTTTGCTTTTTAAATTGAAACCATATTCTGTCTTTATCTGATATTAGAAAAGGGGGTGATGGGGGGGTGATTTTCTGCTTTTACAGGCATTTCCCTTCCCACACTGCACGGCAGCACGGCATTTCCAGTCAGAAACAGTGCCAAGGAGCAGAGGTTTTAGCAGATTACTCTTTAACTGCTGGCATGTCCCTTGTGGTCTCCCAGGTGGGTAATGGACCCACCCAGGTGGGTAATGGATGCGTGTGAGACACATCTGGGCTGGCAGCAGCTCCTGCTGTGGCACTGTCACATCACACAGAGCTGGGTGTGTGTGGCACACCGCAGCACAGCCCCTGGGGCAGGAATGCAGGAATGCTCCCGTCCATTCCTGGGCAGAGCAGAGCTAAGGATGTGAAGTGGGTCTGTAGCTCTGAAAAATCTCCATCCCCAGTGGAGATGAGAGACAGCTTTGGAGGTGGGGAGAAAACAACTGCAATAAGCAGTGTTGACTGAGGTCAGAGTGGAGAAGGTGCTGAACCAGCCAGAGCAGATGGAGAGAACAGAGCAGGGCTCTGAAGACCAGAGTGTGGTTAGAGAAACACAGAACAAGAGTCTCTGAAGTGGGGCAGAGGAGGAGAGCCCAGTCTGCCACGAGCTCCTGGGATGTGGTCAGCAGGCTGTCACTGCAGGGAATTGCTCAGATGAACTCAGGGCAGCTTGAAAAGCAGATCTGTATTTCCCCACCCTCCACCACAACCTCTCTTCCGTTACTCTAAGTAGAAAGTTTCCTGTTTTATAATTGAAACTCTTAGAAACGTTCACGTGGTTCAGGTCACCATACAGCTGCTTAGCTGAGGCCATAGGATGCCTGAAACACGAGCTGGGGCAGAGGCTGCTGGCTCTGGAACCTAAGAGCACTTTCAAGTGGCAATAGGAGCTATTTCCTGCTACACAGAGCACATCAGAGTATCCTCTTGCAAATCCTGGCAGTCTGGCTCTGTGTGGAGGTTGGAGGGGGCCTTTGCAGTTCTGCTCCTCTGATCACCTGTTAGGTTATTGTGTTAATGGAGCTGGGGGAGCTCTTCACAGACAGCTGCAGAAGTTTCCCTCCTGACACCACTGCTCCCTTTTATCTAAACACTTCTCAGGCTGTCATTTCTATTAAAGCCAATTAATTTTTGTGATGCATTTCCTTTTTGGTAACCTGAAAGACTTAATTTCTAATAAGCTTAGTACAGACAGATGCCGAGTGCTCCTTTCTCGGTAGATGGATTTTGGTCCAGCACATCAAAAGTTGGTTCTGAACACGTATACAAGTGAGATCCTCTGCTGCTCAGATAAAAGGCACGTGTTGTGTTGATTTTGTGTTGTCTGGATGGATTTACTTGTCTTGTCATGACTTCCAAGAAGTGCTTTTTGTAGGAAGGAGGCTGGAAGTAGCCGGAGGAGTAGGAGAACAGGAAGTCCTAGCTGAGTTACTGGCTCTGTGGGTGCCCCTTGTCTCGCTCTGCCTGAAAATCAAATTAAAATGAGATGTGTTGCTCACCTGCTCACAAACCCCAAAATTTCAGGTGTGAACTTAGGAGATGGGGGATGCAGGTGCCTCTGGAGCTGCTGCTGGAGAATGTGGCTGTCCATCATCCCTTGCTTTGTGTTTTTGCTCCCTGCTCAGGCCACTGACTCGTGTGGCTTCCACCACAGCGGGACCATTCCCTTTGTGAGCTCTCACACCCTAAAAGCCAGCACTGCTCTGCTGGTGCCAAGCTCCTGAGTCATCCTTGGGAAACTTAGGCTTGGTCCATGCCTCCTAAAGCCTGAGTTAATATATTTTTTTTAGTACTCTTTAAATCAGGACCTTTCAAGTAACTACTCTGAAATGCCTCGTAAAGAGAGGGCAGGCTCTGTGGCAGCCCAGGTGTTTCTGTCACAGTGATTTTGGGGAATCTGCTTTCCTGGCTCCCTGCCCACTGCAATCCTGCTGAAGGCAGCTGAGCCCAAAGGTTATATAAAACACTCATCCCTTTCAAATCCCATCATCTGTTTAAAAACCATCCCGAAATGATTTATTTATTCTTCCAATACCAAATGACAAATGGGAAACCAGGGAAGTAACCTTTGACTTTAATTTTGCTTTATGTATTTAACATTTCCAGTGTGGGCCAATTTCACTGTTAGTCTGACATGAGAAGAGGATCAGGATACTTTTGAACATGACACTACATCCTCAGAAAGGTGTGTCAGATGGCAGCATCCTCTAATTTTTATTTTCCCAATCAAAATAAATTTGGCTTTGTTTCTGCTATGCCCTTCAAGCTCTGTGGCTGCAGATGGGTAACTTGCACATTTCCTTATCCCAGTAATCCCAGGTGGATGGGAGCTGTTAAAGAAAGATGCTTTATCATCACTAGCACTAAGTGGATTATCAGAGCTTGAAGTCCTGCATGCAGAACAAGAAAAATGTGGGATGCAGAAGGGTGTGGGGGCCAGGCTGGGCCCATCCATCCAAGAAGCAGCTGTAGGAGGTTGTCCCTTTGTAGCATTGCTCTTGTTGCTGTGATGCTGCAGTGATGGATAAGGGTCCATGAAGCAAAAATGGTTTGAAATATACACAAACAGGGGGAGAAAGAATTGGACACTATGCATTAAATAAATGTACGATTTGTTGACTTGCTGTCAGAAAAAAACTTGTATAAGCCAGGCCCCCAGCCATGCAGGAGGAGCCTGCTGTGAAAAACAGGCTCCTCGGGGCAGAGGAGGGCTGTGCCCTGTTAAGTAAGAAGCATCAAAGTCAGCACTAGATTTTCCTTGAGAGAAGCAGCACCTGGGCTGAGTGTGGCTTGTGCAGTGTGCCTCCCTGTGAATGTGGCACGAAGCAGATGGGGCTCTGCTGGCCTCTCTCCAGGCTTGCCAGATTTTGTGGGTATATTAGAAGCAATGTGTGTGCCTGGCTATCAGCTGGGTGGGAAGTGTTTAACAGGCTTTGAACCTTCCCGAGAAAGCTCAGTGATCAATCAGGATGGGATGTCTCAGCCTCTGGCTCAGCAGGCAATCTGGGCCATATTTATTTTTAGGTATACTCTGTGTTTGAAGCTGAGTGCAGCATTTCACTTTCTGTGGGGTTTTTCTGTCTTTCAGAAAGCTTTAGGGAGCTGTGGAGTTTATCAATGGACCAGCATGGGCTATCAGTTGTACCTTGCAGGGAGTGGAGGATAAGGCTGAGCGAGTTCATCCTGTTATTGCTCAGAGTTTAGATATGCTGTAAAATGTGAGTATCATTGTATGCTGGGCTAGGAAGCTGGCAGAACGCTCACAGCCTCAGTGCTGTTTTCCTGGCATTGTTTCTCCTGTGTAATAAATATCCCTGCACAACCACAGCAGTAAACATGCAGCTTTGAAGTAGCTGAGCTCCTCCATAGTCCCATGCCTGGCAGGCTGGGATCAGTCTCTGCAGACATTTGCCAACACCCCTGTGTGTATGTCACTACAAATAATGCTGGAAGGAGCTGCTTCTGCTACACTGGGTCTCTGAAAGCTGAATTTGTGTGAAAGAGACTTGGAAAAATGCATAAAAATGTTTTATTAACTCAAGTGAAACTTCATTTTGTGCAGTGAAATCATGTGTGAACATACAGAAATTATTGTACTGTCATTGTGTTGCAGAGGGCTCATTTCAGAAATTCTTGTACTGTCATAGAGACTCCACCTTTTAAAGGTGGCCTGAAAGTTCCTGGTGCACCAAAAGGTGAACTTGAAGAGTTTGGATGATTTCAAGGAGAAATTGTTGAGTAAAAAAGGTTGAGACAAACCTGGATTTTTACAAAGTAATGACCTGTGTGTGTGTAAACTTGGAGCACACAGTAAGCCTGCTTGCCAGTAAAGGCAGTTTGCCATTATATATTTTTGGGAAGAATCAGGACCTCCTATCAGGAAGGTGTCTGTTGGGGTTTTTTTAATCCCTCCATGGTATCCATATCAGTTCCAGTTGGCTTTTTCTCTTACGAGTTATTAATGCTTGAGGTATGCAAGTGCTTGGTATAGATGGGAGTGTAACAGTATCCAGGATTTTATGGTGTAGCTTATTGACTTAGGGGAAACTGCACTAACAAAGGCTTTTTTTTTCATCATCTGGTTTAGGAACTTTTCTGGAAAAGCTGCTTCTAGTGTAAACTCAGTGGGAAGTAACACCAATAAAAAATGATAGCACTGCAATATCTCTTCAGGGGGGGATTGCCCCATGTTGAATTTTTCTTAGGACCTTTGCAGTGTTGTTTTTGCCTTTCTCCTGCTTTTTAGTTTTTGGGGAGAATAAGTGAGGCTGGGAGGAAAAGGAGCCCCTGTGAAGTGGTTTGCTCTGTTTGGGGAGGAGAATCTTTCTAAGGCTGCCCCGGGACATCTGATGGAGGGAGGATTAAAACCGAGGCTGTATTTTCACAGCTGTTGTGGGAGTTTTTTCCATTTAACACAGTACAGATGTGAATGATAAAATATAAATTGAAGATTAATGTACACCATCTTGGCGTGTGAGAGTTTCAATTATAGGCAGAGCAAGGAGAATAACGGAAAATACATTTGAGCGATCTCTCAGTTAATATAATTTGCAATGAATTATTCACAACAATTTGTTCACCCAGCTCTTATTGTGATCATTTTCATTCCTTCATTTGCTATGCGTTTGGAACTGCTTCCCACAACTTGTGCTCGACACGTAATAAAGAATCTCCACGCAGCAGCCCCTGCTCCCCACCTGCCTCCGCCTACGTGCAGCGCCCAGATCTGACAGAGCTCAGCATTTTTGGCACTGAGCTCTCTGAGAAGTTAATCGTGGTGTTAGCGTGGAGCCTGATGCTGCTGAACACGCTGATGTGACCCCAAAGAGCCCCTTCTGTCAGGCTCAGGGGCTTGCAGAGGGCTCGTTTCTGTGCTGTTCCACGAGCGTGGGGGGATTGTCCTTCCACGAGTGGAGGCTGGGGCTGGAGCTGACAGAAGGGAATCAGCTGGTGCCGGGTGATTAATCTGTGTCCTTGGGAGCTGAAGTGTTTGCTTCCTACCTGTACAGCATCAGTCATGCCTGCAGGTGGGGGAGAAGGTGTTGGGCTCTGCAGAGAAGCGTGTGACACTGGCAGGGCTTGAGGAGAGAAGCATTTTGCCCACTCAGGTCCCTGTCATGTGTGTGGTGTGTGAAGCAGCAGAGCAGGTCGGTGGCACTGCCACCGGTGAGGGTCCAGCTTCCAGCACTGCACAGCATCACAGATGTGCCCCTCCTTTCCTCTTCTTAGGGCACTGGAAAACCCACAAATGCATATTTTCTCCTGAAGTTTATCAGAAAGGGGGACTTGTTCTTCCTGGCTGTTTGGGAAGGGCTGTTCCTGGGTAGTGGGCATGGAGGAGGTGTCCATGTCCTCCCTCCATGTGTCTCTGCAGGGAGAAGGGGTGATGAAGCTGCTCTTTGGCACCCCATGCCCTGCAGCTGGGCTGGTGGGCAGGCATGGGGCTGTGTTCTGCTGTGAGCTTGGGCTGGTGGGCAGGAATGAGGGCTTGTTGCTGCCTGACCCTGTGCTCCCCTGATGAGCCCTGAAATGCAGTCTTCAGCTTAGGACTGGACAGAAAGCAGTCTGTGCTCTTCTTCATGCCTTGTTTGCCTGGACTCAGTGGTGCCACATGCACACCTAGTGCATTATCTGGCTTTTCTGAGCCCTTTTCTGGTGTCTTGTAGCTGTCAGTCTTCAGTGTGTTGGGAGATACTGGGAAATAAGGTGAGCTTGTCCTGAGGGCAGAAGAGAGCCAAGGGGAGGTGCACTGAGAACACGAGGGCTGCTGCAGGGGTTAGTGAAGAATTCAAAGCTTCTTTAGGCTAAGATTAAAACTTCTCTGAATCTTAACCCTTCAGGGCCTCTTACAAGCTCTGTCAAGCTGTGATCACAGTGCCTTTGACACAAAACCCTCTAACCAGCTGGGATTTATGGTGCTGCTTCTTCCCATGAAGAGACAGCACTCACAAGGTTAATTTGCCAGCATCTACTTGTCCAAATCTCCATAATCAGGCAAAACATGATTACGGAGCTGTGTGTCATTAGTACACAATGGCACTTAACTGACTGATATTGAATTAAAACCCTAATGGCAGAGCATCCAAAGTAAATAAGAGACAAGCAGACTCACTGGTGAATGACTCGTCTATCACTCAGCTTGGATTAGGAGAGCAGGAGCTCAGGGCTGGCCAGAAACAGTAGAAGCAGAGTCATTAAATTGGATATACTGGCTGAGGTTCAGTGCTCTTATTACTGTTAAGCATGCAAGTGTTGGGGCTGTGAGTCCAGTGTGGGCGTGGGCTTCCTGCACTGGCCTTTGAGCTGGAAAAAAACCCAGAGGCTCTGGATTCACTGTGGTGCTGGATGAGTTTTGTCTTTGCTGTGTTCTGCTTTTTTTGCAGCAGTTTCATCTATCAGGTGTCAGTGCCTTGAAATTATTTCCAGCAGAAGTAAATCCAAGCATTCATTTCGAGTTGGGTGAAACAACTCTGTGATGTGTTTTATTTCACTTCTGTCTGGTTTTGCCTTCCTTTGTGATCACGTCAGAGCAGTGGCTTCCAATCAAAATTTCACTTTGCTTTCGATTTGCCTTTCTCACAAGTGCATTTCCCAGATCTTTTAAACAAAGCCTCATAAATCATCACTGCTGTTATGATGGGTGTGTTTTCCAATGTTCTGTTTGCGTGCCAGAAGTGCTCTGTCCCCAGGGACAGCCCTGCAGAAGGTTTTCCCTGTGGATGTGCTGGGGAAAGAGCTCCCTCTGACAGCAGCACAGGGATCAGAGGCTGCAGGATGCTTTGGAGTGAGCAGCCTTGCAGTGTTTTTGAGTGCCAGCTCTGAGGAAAGTTATTGCCCTTTCAGCTCTGTCAGTGTTCCTGATTGTGCAGCTCTGGTTTCACTCAGTGCTTGCATGCCTGCCATCAAAGAAGATGTGACGTGAATATCTGTTGTTGCTCTGGCCCTGGGGAGATGATTATGAACCTCTGGCTTGTGCTTGTGCTGTTAGTGACACTGTAGGTAGGAAAAGCATTAGGTAGTGAAATCTCTGGAGAAAAAACAGGGAATGAGCAAGAAAACAACAGAAAATGAGTACAGATTACCAAGATCTGTCAGCAGTGTTGAATTTGAAGAGTTTCTGGTATTGCTATTCATTTATGCCCTCTGCCAACCTTGTTGCTATTGCCCTGTGCAAGTTTTTCACCTAGGGGCTAATGACTTTCCATGTGTTTCAGAAATTTGCATCTTAATGGAATAAATGTTACCCTTTCCCCCCAAAGCAGTGATTAAAAACTAAAGCCTCTGCGAAGCTTTCTCCAAACACCCAGCAGCTCAAGTGAAGTGTCCAAAGCAACTCTGGTGTATTCAAAGTGGCAGGGCCCTGTATTTGGTTTGTCATCAAGGATAGGTTACTTCTTCAGGCAAGGCCTCATCCCTCTCATAGTGGGAGGGATCTCTCTCATGGTTGTAACTCGGGACCCCAAAATCCCCTTGGGGCTCTCCTGGGCCACAGAGTGCAGAGGTTGCACTCAGGCATTGTGAAGCACACAGCAAAAATGGAGACTGTTCCAGCACAACTGAATGAAAATTGTAACTGTGCTAAGTCTCCTTTGGAAGGAAGTTGGGGGAAAATTGTGTGCTGGTGCTCTCTGGTGGATAAACCCAGGAAGGCTCTGCTCTCCCTGCGGGGACAAGCCAGCGCTGGGCTTGTGGCTCCCGCAGCTCTGCCCACACTGATGGTGGGAATTGCCTTGAACTGTCCAGGGCTGGCTGGGAGCACGAGATGTGGCAGGCTGGCTGCTCTGACTCTCCTCTGTCCTTGCCTTGCAGTGTGCTACTTGCTGAAGAGCAACATCAGCCCGGACCTGTGCAATGAGGATGGATTAACTGCGCTGCATCAGGTGAGGGTGGCAGGAGCTCACACCTCCCTGGCTCTTCCTGCTGCCCACTGAGCCAGCCTGGCCAGCTGTAACAGGGAGACCTCTTAAATTTCTTTTTTTTTTCTCAGTTAAAGCAGTGAAACTTCACAATGTTGTGCTGGTGATCTGGTTTCTTGGGGAGCCAACTGGGATCAAATCCTTTTCTTGCTGTATCCCAACTTTATTCAGTGCAGGGCTGGACTTCACATGTGAACAGCATTTCCCCCATCCTTTAATTTTTGTAAGAGTGGGCTCTAAATTCTGATAGCAGATTAACTCAAATTTAGAGACCTTGGCAATCCATGAGTTTTGAAAGTGATTTAAATAAATCATGCACAAGATGCCTGAAGAATCCGCTGCTGCTCGTTGTAGGCCCAGGGACTTCCAGAGTCTGTATGAGACAGCAGTAGCTGATCACCAGTGAAACAGAGACTTGCTACAGTGGTGTGTAGGTCTGTGGCCTTCCTTGGAGCCTCTGTGCTGTTTCCATAAGGGTTTTTCTATTCTTTCTCAGGCACGTGGGACTGGCCGTGCCTGGCAGCTGCCGCCTCCACTGCCTCAAACAACAGTGGCATGCTTGTCACACGAGCACTCAGGGTTTTCTGGCCATAACTCCCTGCTCTGAATGCTCCCATTGACTTGGGATTTTGGATTCTTTTGCCAGTTGCCTACTCTCCTCAAAGCTGGATGAATGTTTGTTTAAAAATGCAAACTGGCTCCAGGAAGAACAAAAGGTCCCACCACCATCACCTCTCCAAAGAGATGTTATCAGAGAGACACTGACAGCCTCCTTGCTTTCCCAGCCAGGCTCTAAAGCCTGGAGAATCCCACCTTGCCCTCCGAGAGGTTGTACAGATGCATTTGGGAGTTATGATGGGAGCTTTGTATGCACTGGAATTAACTGGATCCCTGAGCACAGAGAAGCCCCTCAGTGGGCACATTAGCATTCCTTCCAGTGAATGTGACTTCCTGCCACTTCTGTGATAACTTGGCTGTGTGACAGGCATGACTGTAACCCCACTTCCGTGTACAAATAATGAACAAAATAGAAATACCTGAAAGATCCTTGTCACTCAGCTGCTGAAATGCTTATTGTGTGTTGGAATTCAGCCCCATTAACATCCCATGGTGTGTGCTGGGCTGTGTGGGTCTGCAGCAATGCACAGACCACAAACAGGCTTCTTGCACAAGAATAAATCTTATTTTAATGTCTTTATCACATGCACATTCATGTCTAGAGGTGAACAAAAGGTGGATCAAAGAGCAAATTCCACCTTCACCAAAGGAAGGAGGTTGAGGCCCTTCTGGCCTGCTGGGCTATACTCTAAATGCAGGAAGGAAGTGAAAAGTGCCCTGCAAAGTGCCTCATAATTCTGGGAACCCAATTTGTGCCTCTCCAGATAACTGTGGTAGGTAGCATGAGCGTGAGCTCCTGAGAAAACTTTTGCTCATCACATGCCAATGTGTGGGATTTTCCCTAAGAAAAGGGAATGTCAGCTTGTCAGCTCATCCTTTGGTATGTGGTTATACTGGTTACATTGAATTTCTGCTCTGTTTGCTCTTGAATATGGAAGAGCCAGTGGAATAGAAGCTGTGAGCATGTTTGCTGTTATTCCCTGCTGGTTCTGGGAAACACCAGTGACCCTTTGGTCTGTCCAGTGTGGGTGTTCTGCCTTTTTGACCTGCTGGTGCTCAATTTGGTGTTTAACTCTGCTGCAGATGCTCCTTGCCAAGCAGTGCAGGATAAAGTAGGTCTCCATGTCCAGGTGCCCTTTATTATTTTACAGCTGAGCAGGTATGAACCCTCATTTTCCCAAAGTTGGAAAAACCCCAATCTGTCTGCATTTCTTCCTCCCCAGTGCTGCATAGACAACTATGAGGACATAGTCAAGCTCCTCCTCAGCCACGGGGCCAACGTCAACGCCAAGGACAACGAGCTGTGGACTCCCCTGCACGCAGCAGCCACCTGTGGTCACATCAACCTGGTGAAGATCCTCATCCAGCAGTAGGTGGCTTTTTGTGCCTGTCCTTTCTGCGGGTCTGATCCTACCCACAGCTTCTGTGGGTGGAAACAGACTGCTTAAGACCTTGGGAGATTGCAGCAGTGGTGATTATTCCCTGCTTTCAGGCTGCTCATGGGGGTCCTTCCTGCTTGGGGGAGAAGAGGGTGGAGGAGGAAGAGCAGAAAGGCTGAGGAGACAATAAAACCTTAGATGACTAGGCTGAGTTTCATGAAGCTTCTGGAAACTGGGCCAAAATTTGCCCCTTTTTGCCTGTATTCTGGTGTGTCTGTGTGTGCCTATGGAACTGTGGTGACTGGGGGGTAGAAACAGGAACAGCCAGCAGGATTCACCCTCAGGCTCCTAAACACCACTTCAGACCTTCCAGCCTCAGTCAAGCAGACACTGGTGTAGGAGGTCAGCAGTGCATTTGTGTGACTCAGACACCTGGGTGAACTTTGTGACCTGTCTCACTGGGTCTTAATTAGTGATCAGTAAACTTCTTGCAATATTTGATCTCCACTGGTGACACAGGGTGCTTGACCAAGTCCCTAAAGCTCAAATCTTCCTAGACTTCCCAGCAGGGAGGAGGAGACCAGGTGTGTTTTGAGCTGTTTGATGAGCACCTGTGGTGAATCCTGCCTGGAGCAGATAGTTGTGCCTGTGTGTGGAGCCCTCTCCTCCCTTTCCCAGAGTGCTGGTGCTCTGGGAGAGTTAACCTGCTGCCTTGCACAGCCCTGCTTGCTGTTCAGGGAGGGAGACTTCTCCCTGTGGTGCTGTCATCTGGGAGAAAAGCATTGAAAATTTGGCTCTACTTTGACTGTGTAATGAAGGAGAGAAGAGGATGCAGTCGAGCATTCCTTGGAGGATGTTCCCACTTGGGTTAGGAAATTTTTGGATAAGGGCTATAAAAATGGAGCAGATGTGGAACACAGGCCATTACTGACTCAGGAAGGAGGTGTAGTGTGCTGCCTATCATCCAGCTCTGGATTTAGTCTTCTCCATTCATAGCTCCACAGCTTTGCTTCAAGCCTTTCTTGTCTCATATGTACCTTGGTGGCATTTGGGCAACTATCAAATCCCAGTTAGTTTTTCCTCAGCATTTGTCCCACGGTCTGCTCCAGGATGTCTGAGGTCCTTCCTGGTGTAACTCACTTTTCCCCTTGCAGTGGAGCAGACCTGTTGGCAGTCAATGCAGATGGCAACATGCCATATGACCTCTGTGAAGATGAGCCCACCCTGGATGTCATCGAGACTTGCATGGCCTATCAAGGTAAGGAGATTATGTAAAACACAGAAACGGGTCAATGTGGTACTAAAAATTACCCTGTTTCTCAGCTCTTGATTTGCCTCTGGAGAAAAGCAGAGAGCTGCTCCTGGCATAATTTCTTGGGACCTGACTCTGTCTAGTTACTCTGATTCCTAAAGATCACGAGGGTGAAGGATGTGGGGTCATATCAACCAGGATCCTAAATCTTATTTTATTCCACCTTTCCAACTGTCCTCTTTCTAACTGGAATTTGAACAGGGATTACCCAGGAAAGGATCAATGAGATGCGAGCTGCTCCGGAGCAGGTCATGATCTGTGACATTCATGACATACTTGCGACTGGCCAGGACCTGAACAGGACAGACGCCCAAGGTGCTACGCTGGTGAGTGAAACTGCAGCACCTTCAGTTTTGCTTTCCTTCAGCCCAGAGGTTGTGAAACCTGCCCCCAAGCAGGAGTTACACAAAATCAACAGGTGCAAGTCACGGAGAGGAGAAGTCCCACAGAACATAGCTCGTCTGCTGACCTGCAGGGAACTGGGCCTGGGAGACCTGCCAGTGACCTCTTGCTTCTCATGGGCTGATTGGACTCCTGTGGAGGAGATGGGAGAGCCCTGTGGTTATTCCAGGAGCAGGATCCAGTGCTGAGAACCCCAGAGACCTCCTGCCTCCTTTCTGCTTTGTGTGGGTCTGGCTCACACAGAGTCAGTGGCCACTGTGTTTGTTCACACTGGGTGGGCAGCTGGCCCTGGGCAGAGGTGGGCACCCAGGACAAGTGTACAGCACAAAGCAAGCTGGCATCTGATTTGTCTGGACAGGGACTGGGAAGGCTGAACAATTCTAATTCTTTTTACCCCACAAATGTGTCTTCTAATTTGTGTCTTACAGCAGTCCCAGCTTAGGGAAAGTTCAGTAATGAGGCCATATGTACTGGGAATTTCATACAACCATGGTCATTTAATGCTTGGGTCCAGACATAAGTGGTATCTAGGCACTTGGTTTGTGTGTTTGAGGGCCAGGCCATGGCAGTGCATTCCAGTTTCTTAATCTAAATGTCACCTTTAGCATATGGCAGAAATGTAAGGGGAGGGCAGGCTCCCTCGAAGGTAAGCTTGGATGATTGAAGTTTTTATTGCAGCTTGTTTTTATCACATTTTTCCCTTTAACAAGGATTATATACATACATTTAAGCAGATATCTGGGCTTCCCCTTTTGTATCACCCCCAATTGATTCCTTATTAATTCATGTGGCCTCTAGAAAGTGGCATAAAATTTATGTAGAAATTAATTGAGTTGCCAGAAAGCATCAGAATTTATTTCCACATGAAGTTTTAACTCTGTGTGGTGGCATCCTCATGAAAATTTTTTGAAAAGAAGCTTTGATTCTCTCCTTTAGCGCAAGTGAAGTAGGAGGAGCTCTGAGTGGATTTAATCCCTTAATAGCAGTGCATGGGTCAGTGTTGTGCTCAGAGATGCAACAGCAGACTGCAGTTATGAAAATCTTCAGAGACATGAAGTTAGGGGACTAAAAAAGCCATTATTGATTGTCTCCAAAGTGGTGGCTGTCGTTGGAAGCCAATATCTGACAAGTCATCCTCCCTTACGTTAAAGTTGCCAAGGTTTAAAATGTTTTTGACTTTCAAATGGTGGAAATGGGGCTTTTGACTTTCAAATGGAAGTGCAATTGCACAGAGAGAGTCCTGACTAAAGCAGGCTGTAAATTTTATTCAAAAAAATCACATCCACAGCACTTCAGTGGGGAAGAGGAGACGTTCTTCTGGCATGAGGAATGCAGAACTTAGAGTGGATGATGTTCTGCATTGCAGGCTTGTATTGTGATGGTGCTTTCCCTACAGGTTGGGAAGCACTTAAAAGCCCTTGATTTAAAATATGAATACATTATTTTTCTCATCCATTTATCTAAGTTATTCTAAGAACTGCTAAGCAATTTCCTCTCCAAACGGGATTACATGCAGACAATATTGATCTTTAGTAACAGGCACCACCTGCTTTTGACCTGGTGTCATCTGCCAAGTGTGAAATGTGCTGCCTGTCCAGCTCTAGGCTCAAACATTATCCAAGAAAATGCTCTGAAATTTGGTGTATAAAACTATCCGTGGTCCTTGCAGGCAGCTCATGCTCTGTTCCTTCTCTCCTAGCTGCATATAGCTGCAGCCAATGGTTATCTGCATGCAGCTGAAGTGCTTCTCGACCAGGGGGCAAGCCTGGATGTTAAGGACTGGGATGGCTGGGAACCTCTGCATGCTGCTGCTTTCTGGGGACAGGTAAGGAATTTGCTGTGTCATGTGTGAGGGTGGCATTTCTTTCTGCCGGGACAAACAAAGTACTCTGCAAATGGAATAAATCTGTGCTGGGGCTGGGCTCTCTGGGCAGCATCAGAGGAGATCCCATGGGCTCCAAAAAGAGCTGTCTGCTGAGAAATTTCAGGCCGAGCATGCCAGTGCAGGTGGATGGTGGGAACAGTGTTTAACATCACACACATACCAGAGTTATTTGAGGCGAGTTGAACCTGCCATTGCCTCTCATCTTATTCCAGCCTTTCAGCTTTAGGGAGGAAAGCCTGAATTGCTTAAAATACCTCTATCATCTTGGCTTTCTTTCCATTCTTTAGATGCAGATGGCTGAATTGCTCGTGTCCCACGGGGCTAGTTTGAGTGCCAGGACATCTTTGGATGAGATGCCAATAGGTGAGTTTATGAAGCTTAAAGAAACAAATGGCTAATAAATGGCTGGAGTCCTTGTGTGGTGCTTTCAGAAGCATTAACTTAATTTTTAGGTGTCTTTTTAGAATCGAAGTTTCTTTAACTGGGACTGAAGTTTTTAAGCACCTACTTTACTACAGAAAATGATTCTTCCTGCTCATAAAAAGAAGGAAGAAGGCATATCCCAAGCACCAAGTTTTCCTGCTGTGTGTTTCCTATGTTATCCCTTGTGCTTGGGAGCCTCCCTGCTGTTGTATGCAGCCCTAAGACCTGGGTGTCTAACTAGGAAGGCACAATTAGCAACATGCTAATTAATGAGAACTGTCTGACAAAGGGCTTGGTCTGTGTGTGCCATAGATCTGTGTGAAGAGGAGGAATTCAAAGTACTGCTTCTGGAGCTGAAGCACAAACACGATGTGATCATGAAGTCTCAGATGAGGCATAAATCCTCCCTGAGCCGCAGGACCTCCAGCACGGGCAGCCGGGGGTGAGTTCTGCTGTTCCCTGCAGTCACCTGGGGCACTGGCCTGGCCACCCAGGTGTGGTTGCAGAGCACCCTGAGGTCAGTGAGAACAACCCATATGTCCTTCCTGAATGAACTCCTGAAAGGCAGTAGCTCACTTTGGTTGCTGAAAGCAGAGCTCCTTTGAAGAGTGGCTTTTTCACTAGGAAGAGGTGCTACTTCTTGGGGGAAAATGGTTTTGTGCTGGTATGGTTTAAGAACTGCCCTGAGCAAGGGACCAAATGGTGAGAATTTACCTTGTTAAACCACTGAAACTGGTGTTGGAAAATCAGTGCTTCAAGTGGATTAACTTGAGCTTTAGTATTAGTATTATTTAGTACTGCTTTAGCAGTAGTATGTCACATGGCCAAGATGCAGTGCTGAGACACAGTTTGCAGGGGTCTTCTTGAGATGTTTACTAGACACCAAAGCAGTCCTGCACACCACAAAGCTCTCTAAACAGTCCATGGGCCATTTCCTTCTACATTTACTCCACTGGTTGCAGAATAGGTCCATAAGGTGACCTGCATGAGCTCTAACACAGATTTGCAGTGCCAGTTTAGAGCTCCTTAAAATTCCTCCCACCTTCAGTATCCACGTCAGTACCTTTGCTTTGCATGGGTGCCAGGAAGCTGAATCCACGTTCCATTCCAGAGGGAGAGGCTGTGAAGTGTGAGGAGGAGGAGGAGGTGAGAAGAGCTACAGGCTAAGAGGAAATGTCATGTCCTGCTCACAGCTTTGATGCCCCTTGTCCCTGTCCCACAGGAAGGTGGTGAGGAGGGCCAGCCTTTCGGACCGGACAAACCTTTACAGGAAGGAGTGCGAGAAGGAGGCCATGGTGTGGCAGCAGCTGGGGGCAGCAGAAGAAGGAAGAAACTCGGGTCTCATTGGAGAAATTGGGGAGACTCGGTCTGACCAGGAGAATACAGACCCTGTAAGGAATCTCTTCTGTCTCACAGGAGTCACTGAGGAGGGCTGGTGGTGCAGCTTCAGTAGCAGTGGGTGGAATGTAGCTAAAAAATTTGTAGACCTCATCCACCAGGTGTAAGAAAAACACCAAATTCTCATTTGGTATGAACTTGGGTGTCCCACTCAAGTGGAAAGCCTGTTTTGGATTTACAGCTGCATACATAGTTTTGAGATAAACATGAATCAGGATGCTCCAAAAAAATAGTGTGGGCCTTTCATTCTAAAGCTCACAAACTGGTAAGCACAAAAGAACTGTAAACTTGTTTTGCACTTACTTGTTTTTAATTAAGTTATTGTCATGTTAGATAGATAAGCATATTATTTGTGTGTGTGTGTGTGAGGCCTTCTGAGTTAAGGTTCCATGTCCTGGTTGGGGCTCGCAGCATTAGTGGGGAAATTCAATGTTTGTACTGCAGCATCTGTCTGATAGAAAGACTGAGTATGAGCAGACTTAGGAGGTTGTCACAGGATTGAACCCTGCTATGGGGAATGGGGGAAAATGCTCTTTCACTCAGGATTACAGAATTCAGTGCTGGAGAACTCCTCCCTCCTCCCGGAGCTAGCGAACAAAAGCACCCAGTGTGACACCGAGATCCCGCTCCAGAACGGACTGATGGCATCTGCCAGCCCTTACCAATACACCTTTTCCAACGGGGACATTTGGAGCATGCACGCTGACCCCGACAGCAACCCCGGGCACGTGCTGCCCTACGGCAACCCCGGGCTGCCCGAGGCCCCGCAGTTCTGGGGCACCTACAAGGAGCACAACCACCAAACACTGTCGGAACTGAAGCGGCAGCGAGCTGCAGCCAAGCTCCTGCAGCACCCCTTCCTCAGCACCCACTTCAGCACTGGCGTGGCAGGAGTTGCTGAGAACGTGGGCGAGGCCAAGTCGCACTTAATCGAGTCCAGGACTTCTCCCTACAGCTCCAATGGGACCTCAGTGTATTACACAGTCTCCAGTGGTGATCCACCCCTCTTGAAATTCAAAGCTCCCATGGAGGAAATGGAAGAGAAGGTGCACGGGTGCTGCAGGATTTCCTAGTCTGCTCTCTGTCTCACCCCAGAGGACATGAGACGTGGGTGGGCTGGTTGGATCTATCACAGTGGCCAGGTTGTTTGCATTTCAAAGGGAGAATTTGGTTATGGACATCCTGACTGTGGCAGCCTTGTTCATCTCGAATTGTACTTTACCCTGCCAATTACTTCCATTGCAGCTGGATGAGTAATGCAGGTGGAGCAAGGCTCTTAGGAGAGGAAGGGATGCACATCAATTCGATGTCAAAAGAGTCTCCTGAGTCTTGCTTCCTGGGGAAGAAGGTATGGTGTGCTGCCTCCCCATCCTTGGGAAGTCATGAGATGCCTTGGAACAAAGAAAGGATCTGAATTCAAATCTTTGTGTCTGAGCCTCTTGCTGTAAGTCACCGAGGCTGGAAGGTGACAGTTCAGACCTATGTTTTCACTCTTGGCTGATGCACATATCCTGGAAGGGGCGTCAGCCGCCCCGTGAGGTTTGCAAGAGTGGACAGAGCTGTTTTCCACACAGCTGGATCCAGCACTTCCTGGGCTGGAGCAACAAGCAAGCACAGATGCTGCACTTGGGAAGTCTGCAAGGTGTTACCTCCTTGCAGTGACAGCTCACCATCACAAACTGTGCACTGGCTGGGTCCTGTTCTGTTCGTGTCAGCTCGTCACTGCAGACTGCCATCAGGTTTGAAGCAGAACTTTTCCTGGAACAGGCTTCACTCAATAGGCTTTAAAACTGATGTTGCAATAAAGGGGCCCTGGCAATAGAATTTTACTGCAATAAAATACTGACAAAGGTCTATATTGGGATAAGTAATTTAAAAAACTTATTTGTACTATTTAGACTCTTAATTTGTTAAAACTGAAAAGACTTTTGTTGATCTCACTTTCCTATTGATTCTGTTTGTTTACTCTGTATGTTCAACACAGACACTAGGGGCAATATGCTTTGCGTTCTGAATCTTTCTGGATTTCCAGAACCACAGGGCTCAGGAGGGATGGGAAGGAAAGGCTTGCCAACACCAACCTAGGAATGCCATGAGAGCATTTCTAATCCTGTAGATGTGACAACACTTTCATTAACCTGCAGTCTTTGGCTGAGAAATAACTTTACCCATTGCTGTGGTAGTCGAACACTGCAGCAGGACAGGAGATGTTTTGTTTTATTTTCCAGCTCCCTTGCTGAAGCTGTCAGCAGTGGGTAGCAGCTGGCAGAGGAAGGTTTAAATGCCTCTGTCTGGGGGAGTTGCCTGACACCATCAGTACTTAACAAAGCCTCTCTGCTGTGGAGCAGCTGCAGCGCCAGCACTGTCTTGGTGTAGTTCATGTGAGCTCTGACAGCCCACCTGGCAAACACTGGCATGGGGTAACCTGGGGTTTGGCACTGGCTTTGCAGCAAGTTCAGGCTTTGTGTACCTGGAGGAGGTGAGAGGAGAGTGTGGGACAGCTCTGAGGAAGTGGCCCCACTTCAGTTGTATCTAAGAAGTAAATCTTTAACTCCTCGGCACAGAGGGGCTGTCACACACATAACTGTTTGCCTGCATGAATATGTGTCTTCTTGGGCAGCTTACATTCCAAACTCTGAAGACATAAACCTGTTTGGGTCTCTGCAAGCCATCAGTGGATTAAATCCAGCTCATGTGGTTGTGCTTCAGCCAAGCAACAGCAACTGCAGCTTCCATCCATCTTCCTTTTATCTGGATCCTCTTAGACATCAATATTCCCCTTCACATGTACTCTCCCTCTGTGAGGATCCTCACAGCCTTAACTTTTTTCTAGGCTATAACAAGTTGACTGAGGTTGCCAGCGACTGTTAAGTGCTACCCTCTACCCCCCATCAAATCCACCCCTTGCTGGGGCTGGATACATTCCCATACAGGGCTCTGGGCTCCTCGAGGCAGCAGAGGTGGCTGTGTGTCACCACCACTGCCACGCTGTGCAGGAGACACCTTTGGATCTGTGAGGTACCAGGTTGACAATTTAATGGTTTGAATTGTATGAAAATAGGATTCTCTTTCCTCACCAATTTTAGGTGCAAACTAGAAAGTGGCAGCAGTTGATGTGGTTCACTTAAAACCCCAGTTCTGCTAAAGGCAGAGCTTGAAGCATTCAGAGAAGTTGGGCTCCCTCCACTGTTGAAACATATGCTAATTATAGAACTAGAAAATACCTGTGCTTGACCTTAAGGGATTTTTAAAGTCATTCTCTAGTAGTAAGAGGATGATTTGGTAACTGGAAAGACTTTACTGCATCTGTGTGTGGTTAACAGTGGATCTTCTGATTACCTTGAGTCAATTATTCTGGGATAACACCCAGTGTGGCCTGGCTATTACAGAACTGGGGACATGATCTTTCAGGTGCCTCTCTTCTCCCTTGGTGGTGAGGTTTGTCTCTCCACATCCAACCTGAGATTTCTGAACTCACTCTAACAAATTTTGGTGCCGCTATCTACTAGGTTGTATACGGTGCAAAATTTGGGCCCAGATGTTGCCTTCCCTCCCAGCAAAGGAGGAGTAGGGCCCTTTTCCTTCTCAGAGCAACTTTGTGCTAGCAAGTGTGTTGAACCCTGCCTAATTCCAAGGAAGTGAAAAGGAGATCACTGAATGCAATAGTGTAAAGTAGTTTGAGGCTTGTTTTCACTGAGAGCTGTTAATAAGTTAAAACTGCAGGAAACCAGTCTATTTTAGACAAACAGCTTTTTAGCTTCCACTGGTATTTCACATAAATAAAACTCTGGGAACTCATCATCCTAGCTGTGAAGTCTGGTGGTGTCTGATCAAATGTAATCCATTCTTAATCAGAGAGTTATTAATGGCAAGGGGCAGTAATGGATAAATCTTGCAGGATATGTTTCACAGCCCTGCCAAGTATTTACCTACCACTGGCTTTGGGCTGAAGTTGCACCAGGGCATGAGCTGGAAGGCTGTTGAAGAATGGCCTGGAATGGATTCATGCTTCTGTGTGGTGACATTTGGGATCTAATGGTCACTGCCTGTGGAGCACTGGCAGAGATGTTGTTAGTATGTCTGGGATGAGGGATTCTGCAAGGTGGATAATTAACTTGCTTCTGGTGAACTATTTTGTGGAGAAAAACAGGCTTTTGGGGGAATAAAAACTACATACATTATCTACACAGGCATTGTAGCAGCCTACCTCTAGGAATAGCACTTTTTGCTGTAAAATTTAGCAGTGTTACAACAATAATGTGGGCTTGATATCTGTGTGTTTTAAAGGCCATGCCAGAGGAAAGCTCTGAGACACAGAGCAGAGGGCACTTGGCTGTTTCATTGGATCTTAATATCTACTACAGCTAAAAAGCTGCAGAACCTAGAAATCACATTGTGACTGGTGTATCTTAGTTTATTAGAGGAGCATTTGAGGTTTTTATGGCAGACTGAATGGTTTTAAGATCAATAAATATCTAATGACATTCAAGGCCAGATTAGAGTCTCGGTTCAGTTACCAGTGAGCCAAAGGTTGTAGTTGTTCATAGAGACTGTGCAAAGATTTGAGAATGTGAATGTACTGACAGACCTGTTGGAGGCAGAGCTGCACGAGAATAACCCTTCCTTTTCCTCACAACATTTTCCTGTGTGCTGAATTTGTGGTTGATGAGAGCAGCTTTACATTCCATGTTGAAAGAAATTTGTTAGATGGAGAAAAAGGTGTCTTTCAAAACAATGTCTCTACTTTAGTGAGCTCAGCCAAGGAAGCCCCAGCACTGAAATATTATATAAGGGCTTAAGTCCAGTTGCTGGGATCTGTTTGCAATCAGACCTTGATCTGTGTTTCACATACCACAGGCATGATGCGATTTCAGCCCACCTAATTTCACTTCTTTGGTGCTCCTGAATCTTAAAACCCTCCCAATTTTGGGAAGAACTGACTCTAGCTGATGTGATTCTGTGCCATCTTGGAGATGTGGTTGAATAACCACCTGGATGAGGAACTCCTGGTAGGGAAGGAGAAGAGCATGGCAGGGCAATAGCAATAATGATTCAGTGCAATACTCAGTGGAGGCAGTGAATTCTTGAGTTTATTGAGCAGGGTCTTACTTCATGGGATTGAAATCCCTTCAAAGCTCCCAAATGGCATTACAACTTCTGTCTAGTGTCCTTTTTTCTTCAGTCTTGGAGCTCTGATTACCCACATCATCCCTGCTGAAACTAAATCAGTTACCATGGAAAAGGGAATATCTTGAGAAAGCAATAGCACTGGTCTCCAGTGAGCCATGGATGAACTGTTGTCTGTCTGCTGGAAGGTTTCTCCCTACACCTGGGTTATTTCTGTGCCTTATACTTGCTAAAGGTAACTCGTCTCTGGAAGGTTTGTGGTGACTAGACAGTTCTTGCTGATCTTTAACTTGGAGACTTTTGCAAGGGGATAACAGTTCAGAGCATGACAGATTTTGACATCGTTATTTGCTCTTTCAATTTCTCTCATGATCACCACTTCTCTCTTCCTAAATATAAAGAAAGGAAATGCACAGGGGCTTCATTGTATTTTAACAAATCACACTGACTGCTTTGGTGTGTCAGTTCTCTACAGGCAGAATCCAGAACACGCAGCAGCGAGGTCTCACCTCTTACACCAGAACACATTTGCATTTTCTGTTTTGTTTTGCCCATGGCTGTGCGACAGAACAGTTCTCCCTGGCTTCTCCTTCACTTTTATTCTGTTTTCATGTTGGCCAAACTGCTAATGGACTTCTCAGTTCCCTCACACAATTCGAGTACCACTGGGCTCTCCGGGCAACATCTGCCATGGCACAGTTATGACCTAGAATATTCTGCTGTATTCCAACCATGGAAGCTGTAGTAGAGGAAACTCTGCTCGAGATACTGTTCCCAAAGCTACACCAATGCAATGATCTCCACCTGCAGCTGGAGGGGAGATACGGGTTTTTAAACAGTGCAGATGCAGCCTTAGTATTGCCACCACTATGTCTTCAGCCTTTAGATTGCAGTGTGAGGTTGCAGGAGTGTGGATAAGCCTGCTACAGGCGGGACTGCTGCGTGTACAGGACACTAAGAGATGATGGCAAGCCTTCTGCAATAACTCGTGATTCCACTGATCAGTAGTAAATGATGTACAGATAAAACTTGATGAAATGTATTTTATGTGAAGAAAAAAAATTAATGTAAGAACTGTATATTGTATTAGCAGCTTTGTGTATAAAATGGCATTTTGGCAATCAGAGTCTAATATATTTAAATTTTTTTTTAAAAAAGGATATTTGATATTGTATGGAATTGACTTTATTGCTACTGTAAGTATGAAGATGGTTTCTTAACATGTTGAAGCAATGCATAAAATCTTAAACTTTATGTAAAACTCATGCCAAAAGCATATGTTTGACAGTATTAGCACCTGACTCAGTGTCTTTAATAGAGATTGAATTTTTTAATTTAAAAATTATATTAAATTTCTTTTAATAATACAAAAATGCCACTGAGGGTTTTTTGTTAGGTTGTTTTTTGTTAGGTTGTTTTTTGTTAGGTTTGTTTTTGTTTTTGTTTTTTTAATTGGTTTGAGTTTTGGCACTCTGTTAAATATCTCTACCTCAGATGTCTATAGCCAGGGGATGTCTAGAAGAGGAAATCTGGGCAGTGGGTTGGTGTAACTTTTTGTTTCAAATGCAGAACTCAGGAAGCGTTTGGACAATGCTCTCAGGGCCATGGTGGCACTCCTGGTGCTGCCCTGTGCATGGCCGGAAATTGGACTTTGATGAGGCCTGGAGATCCCTTCCAGCAGAGAATATTCTGTGAGTCTGTGAAGTGGCGGCAGTTGGAGCTGGAGACAAGCTGGAAAGCCAAAGCTGTGCCTGCCTTCCGTGGGAGCGTTCAGGGCTTTAGCTCCGGCGTTTGTTAGCATGCATCATTACGAGCGCCCTTCTCAGAGGGATTTCGTTCCGTCCAGGGCCAAAGCTCCGCGATCCCTGCCCGCCCCCTGAAATGCNTTTGTTAGGTTTGTTTTTGTTTTTGTTTTTTTAATTGGTTTGAGTTTTGGCACTCTGTTAAATATCTCTACCTCAGATGTCTATAGCCAGGGGATGTCTAGAAGAGGAAATCTGGGCAGTGGGTTGGTGTAACTTTTTGTTTCAAATGCAGAACTCAGGAAGCGTTTGGACAATGCTCTCAGGGCCATGGTGGCACTCCTGGTGCTGCCCTGTGCATGGCCGGAAATTGGACTTTGATGAGGCCTGGAGATCCCTTCCAGCAGAGAATATTCTGTGAGTCTGTGAAGTGGCGGCAGTTGGAGCTGGAGACAAGCTGGAAAGCCAAAGCTGTGCCTGCCTTCCGTGGGAGCGTTCAGGGCTTTAGCTCCGGCGTTTGTTAGCATGCATCATTACGAGCGCCCTTCTCAGAGGGATTTCGTTCCGTCCAGGGCCAAAGCTCCGCGATCCCTGCCCGCCCCCTGAAATGCAGCGGGGCTCGGGCAGGGCTGTCCCGGCTCCATTGAAGGCCAGCATGGCTCGGGCAGGGCTGTCCTNGGGCGGGGAAGGCGGCAGCGGCGGCCGCGCTGTTTGGATTCAAACTCGCCGTAAAGCGCCCGGCGGGTTCGGTGCCGCGCTCCGGCCATGGCCAACGCGTCGCAGTGTCTGGAGGAGGGCTCGGGGCGCTGGCCGCCGCCGGCCGGGCCGTACAGCGAGGCGCAGCGGCTGGCGCTGGAGGAGCTGGTGGCGGGCGGCCCCGCGGCGCTGCGGGCTTTCCTGCGGCGGGAGCAGCTGCCGCCCTTCCTGTCGGAGCCCGAGGTGCAGGACATCGCTCGGGCCGCGCTGCCGCCCGCCGCGGGCCCGGAGCCGGCGGCCGAGGCCTCGGGCGGCGCCTCGCTGGACGCCTCGTCGCTCACCTACTTCCCCGAGCGCTCGGACCTGGAGCCGCCGGCGCTGGAGCTGGGCTGGCCGGGCTTCGCCAGCGGCGCCTTCCGCGGGCTGACGCGGGTGGAGGCGCATTTCCAGCCCGGCTGCGGGGACAGCATCTACGGCTGCAAGGAGGCGGTGCGGCGCCAGATCCGCTCCGCCCGACAGGTGAGTGCCCGGGCAGCGCCCTGCCCTGCCCGGGGCCCCTCTTCCCCTGGGTCTGTGAGCGCATCAAAAATCGGCACCAGCACTGCTAAGCGTCGCCATGGGGCACCGAGCCACCAAGTGGCTTTAAAACCCTTGTCGAGCAGACAGTGTCATTATGGAGGACAAGCTCGAAAATACAGAAAAGTGGCACTCTGCTGCATCTGCGAGCTCTCCCTTTCCTGGGTACTCTGGGTGATGCGCCAAGAGCTCCCCGTCCCGCAGCGCTGCTGCCGTGGCCAGCACAGCCGCTGTATCCATCTGATCCTGCTTTCGCTCGGAGCAAAAGGTCTCCTATTCAAGATTCCCCTGTGATGTGCTCTGCCACACCGGTGCGTTTGCAGAAACCTCCTATTGTCATTTAAGGGTGTGACACAGAAAAAGCCTCTTCTATAAAAGGTTACCTATAGCTATAACACCATGGTTGTATTTCCCTTCCTTAGCTCACTAATTGCCCCCAAGTGACACACAGAACTGCTTTTGACAGGACTTTCTTCCTACAGGAGTGAACGCTTTTGTTCTGATGCACAGTATGGCTTGAAAATCACGTGGTGTGGTAACTTGTAACTGTTCCCTGTAACTCATTGCATTCCCAGAGTTTATAGCCTCCAATTGTAATCCCCAGCCGGGAGCCACCCTTCTCCTTAGCAGCCATTCCATTGGCTCAGCTAAAATTTAAATGTATTGCTTCCTTTTTGGGTGGCCAGATGAAGCAACCCCTGTCTCTTTGTGTAACGTGCACGGCACACCCTGAATCAGCAACCGAGCTTAGTTTCTACTCCCTTCCGAGGGCAGAAGCTTAGGGAGTGTGTGAGGATGACATGAACGACAGGCTCATTGCCAGAAACGGTCACAGAGAAAGCTCTGTTCTCAAACAATCCCTACAGGTATATGAGACCAGTCTGGTAACTCGAGTAAACACCATAAAGGCATTTACTCCCCCCAAAAGCTGTACTTGTTTGTAATATTGTTCCTTGCAGCATGCTGACAAACACCTTCCCTCACACTGAGCCAAGAGCTCAGCTGCTCAGCAGCCAAGCTGCTCCTGCCCCGTTTGTGGCTGTGCCTGATCCAGGGAGCATTTTTGTGGACATAAACCAACATTTTTGACACCCTAAGATTTACTGAATGTCATATTCCGTGTGACACTTCTCAATCATTTCTGAGTTCCTCAAGTTAATGTGAAGACTGGGAAAACTCCAGATGCTGCATAATTTCTTCTCTAACTAATGCACTCGAGTGCAGTTAGTTCAAGTGACTGTTGTTATCTTGTCCTTGCTATCCTGAATGGATGAGTAGAGAAAAGGGTTTTCTCCCTTTCCTCTAAAGGCTTTGGGCAAAACTGTATTTCTTTTTCGGCTGCTAATTCTGAGACTAGAACTCAAGCGTGCTGTGAATTGAGCTGTCATATGAAGGCATCAGTGTTCCCAAGGATTTAGTGTGAATTGTTTTGCTTTCAAGGGTGGTTTTCTTACTTGCCTGGTCTTGTCAAAAGCATTTTACTGGTTTTTAATCACCTTCAACACTTAGACAAGTGTTTGGGTGGCAAGAAGCTCAGGACACACGCAAGAAGCACCAACATAAAGTAACTTTATCCATGTGCTTGTGCATGTTATATGTCAGAACTCAGCCAAACAGAACCAGTCCCATAGGGAGCAGGACAGAGGTGGGAACGCAAAGCTCAGCCTGTTCCTGTGGGAAAGGTTTCCTGTGAGTACAGGCTGTGCCACACACAGAGCAGCTGTGTTGTGTGCTTATACACCTTGGGTGTGCTGCAGCAGCCTCCATCTGTTAAGGGCAGGTGCCAGGTATCCACAGTGGTTGTATTCTCATTGTTCTTTATGCTAGTTTAATAGAAAAGTGGAAAAATCCATCAATAAGGCTGAATCCTTTATGCCTTTGGGTCCCTACACAGAAGTGGTTTGGAAGGGTGAGAACTCAAGCATAAAATCAGTGTGTGAGGTGGCTCTGAATTAGCTGGAGAGATGGTTCATAAATGTGATATTCCCATGTTAGGATTTGCCTTTTTGAAAGAACTTTTGGGTGAGTGGAGGGATTTCCTGTGAAGGTAAGGGATAGAAACTCAGAATATAGAAACCAGGAAGAGTCTGGAAATCAGCTGGGGTTTGTGAGATCTGACAGCAAGGAGGCCATTTGAGCTAATTCTCCTGTAGCTGCTTGAAACACTGGGAGGACAGGTGTGGAGATGGTTTGTCTGGAGTCCAGATTCTGCTGCGATAGCTTCCCCAGTCTGGCCACATTACAGAGGATTGTGTAGGAAAGGAGGATGTGAAAAGTGTACAAAAGCAGCAGACAGAAGAAAAACCTCTTCAGGCCTATGCTTTGCATGCTGGAGCACAATGAATTTACAGGAGTGTTGTGGGAATATAGGAATCTTCTAGAGCTTGCCAGGGCCTGTGCACCAGAACAAGGAGATGTGCATGAGGCCCTGATGATAGCAGCAGGAGAAAATGGCTGGGGGAGGCAGTGGCCTTGTGTAAAATAAATCCCTTGAGTAAGTGGTGTGACTTTCCTTGCAGGTGATTGCCCTTGTGATGGATTCCTTCACAGACATTGAGATCTTCAGTGACCTTCAGGATGCCTATAACAATCGCCAAGTCCCTGTCTACATCCTCCTTGACCAGGACTTTGTACCCCATTTCTTGGAAATGTGCAACAATTTGGGAGTTTGTCCTGAGCAGGAAAGTGTAAGTACTAAATTGGGGTCAGTGTGGTTTGTTTTTATTTTTGTGGTACAGTTTATGCATATCAAAGAAACCTTTCTATAAAGCATCAGACTGCTTTGAAAGGCTAAAGCAACCTGTCTGTTGCTACAACCATGATGTGCACCAGCCCCACGTGCTGTGTGCAGTGTGCACCGGGGTCCCTGTCCTGAGGATGCAGCAATTGTCAGGGATTTGATTTTGCAATGTTTAAATAGCTTTATTCTTTGGCTCAAGGAACTGCTAGCTAAGGAAAACAGAAACGTGGGAAGCTAAAGGGTGGTACAGCTCTGGTATCATCTGCTTTCTTTCCTAATACTTTCTTTTAAAAGGGTTTGGATGATGTGAATCAGGTGATTTGCCTAGCTGCTGTGAATATAAATGGACATGGCTGTGTTATGGCTTGGCTTGGATAGGCTTATGTTCACTGCAGTAAAAGTTTCTCTGGAGAGGGAAAAACACTCCTGCCTTCCTGGGCAGTAGTTAATTGGAACTAACTGTTCTCACCTAATCTAACAGCAATTTAGCACTGTGTGACTAAAACCACTCATATGCAGACTGTATGAAAAAGTTAATTTCATTCCTATCTTCCATACTGTGCGTAGCCACTTTTAAGTAGAATTGCTAATCAAAAATTTTTGGAAGTTAACTTAAATTTGATGTCCCTTTTTTGCTTTCTTTTCTGAACCAGATGATGAGAGTTCGAACTCTCACAGGGAGCACATACTACATGAGGTCAGGTGCCAAAATTGTCGGGAAAGCCAAGGAGAAGTTCATGTTAATTGATGGCATTAGAGTGGCAACAGGATCCTACAGGCGAGTATTGGGGTCTGCTGGTGCTCAGTGAAGCTGTACAAATGGGCATTTGCTGCAAAAGGATGTATTAACTTTGCTGTTTGCCCCGTGTTAATGAGTGCCAGTGGCACATGGACTAGCTGAGTCGAAGTGGAGCTGATGCAAATCTGAAAACACCTTTGGAAAACTTATTTACACAACTTCTTGCTAGCAGAAAGCTTGGCCATGGCTAAATAGAGTTCTTTCTGCAGGAATGAATAGTCTGTTGACTTCTTACCTTACCTACATTTTTAAGCTGAGTCTTGCTGTAGCTGTATTGTTGAAATGCACTGGAGATTAACTGTGAGTCTTGGTTTGTTTTCAACAGTTTCACATGGTCTGATGGGAAGCTGAACAGCAGCAACTTGATGGTGTTGTCAGGTCAAGTGGTTGAACACTTTGACCTCCAGTTCAGGATTCTTTATGCCCAGTCACTGCCCATCAGCCCAAAGCAACCGTCCAGCTGCAGGAACAGTGGCATGTTTGGTCACCTGCTGACCAGAACAGAGTCCTCTAAAGAATATACTGTGGAAGGCAACTTAAGAGCAGAATTTGCCAGACTGTCTAGCACTCCAAAGAAATTGCTGGAAAAACCAGATCAAACTGAATATACTCCTGCAGGAAAGCTTTGTAACCTGGGGCATTCTTGCCTGTGTGAAGAGGAGTTGTTCAGCAATCAAGTGGCCACAGTGGAACAGAAAAGTGCATCAACTCAAACTGGCCCATGGGAAGAGATGGCAACTGTGACCAAATGTAATGCAGGCACTCAGGCCAGCACTGTCACAGCAGATACTAGCACTCAGGCTTCTGTCACAGCCAGAGTGACAGGCACTCAGACATCAATTTTGCTGAAGACTGCAGTGACACAGACAAAGGAAGAGGAGGGCACAGAAACACCCCTCCTTCCCAGAAAGTTGTCAAAAGAAGAGTATTTTCCGTCTGGAAAGGCCGTCTCCAGTTCTAGTCTGCATTCATTGTCTTCATCATCGTCCCGGTGCTCTCTTGCAAGCTCTACAGGCTCAATATCCTCCCTCCGGTCCTTTGAATATTCCAGTAGTCACAGGGAGCAGTATTTCCAAAAACTGCATAAAGAGAGGCAGTTCCACTACTCCACGATCAGGTCGAAGCTGAGCCACATGGTGGATATCCTGTCCCGGCGGGGCCGTGTCCCTGCCAGCTACGTGAGCCAGTACCCTGGCAGGTGCAGCCTGAAGCAGAGGCGGGACATCAGCGCCAGCCTGCGCAGCCTCCGCGATGCCTCGCTCTTCTCCCTGCATAAGTGATTCCTGCCCTGACCACACAACACACAAAGCCCAGTCTCAAGTTGCTGTCACTTTGTACCTAAAGGTTCTCCCACTTCCGTCCAGCACTTTTACTTTTTTAATATGTGTACATCACTCTTCAGCACTTTGTTTTCTACTATGCAATGTAAGCGATGAAAAAGAGGTATTATATAGTAACTACTTACAGGTTCCTCTGGTGTGCATTAGTAGTGAAGATAATTTTAATTCTGGGTATTTAACCTCAAAACTGAACTTGTTACTGCTTTCTGAGGTTGCTAATGCCTTAGTTTTAATTTATGTAAACTTGGAAAAATCTGAGTCACACTGAACTTGCTCAGAGTGGCTTTGGAGATCTATCTTACATCAAGGAATTCTCAACATTTTTTTCCAATATTGGCAATATTTATCTTTGACAGGAGAGGAATCAGCTTTTACAATGAGCCATAAAGCTGATATTATTCTAATTTGTGTGATATATATGTTACTCTTCCACTGAAATTGCAAAGAGTCTGTTGAAATAGTTGCAGGTTATCTTCAACTGTATTATTTTTCCATTGTTTAAGCCTTCTGAAACAGAATCAGCTAGCTAGCCCTTTAGTTTGATCATGCCCTTGTGCCTTTGTTTAGAGATGTGTAAATATATATGTGTGTGTATGTGTGTGCTTCCTTCTTTGCAGTGAACTCCAAGGCGAGACAATCACTGAAGGCATGCGACAAAGCCGCTGTTCAAAAGTAAACTGACAAATGCATTATGGAATGGTTTGGGTTATGTTGGGTAATGTTAATTTACACGTAACTGTAGGAGTTAAGTATTTTTCTCTTTTTAACTGTGCTGTCTGAAATACTCTTTCCTGCTCTATCATTTTTCCACTACTAACTTAGTTTGAGGAGCTCAAGTGCCACTCTAGTTTTTGAAGGTGCTTCCAATATTCTCAGTGGATCTGAGGTTTGGTTGCTTTGCAAAGCCTTTATCTGCCTGTTTGCAGATTTCTGTGCATGTCTGTGCTTGCTGGGTCTCTTACCTGAACAGTGGGTACAGTCTCTCCCTGAGATCTGCCTTGTACTGTTTTTCTTTAGACCTGGATCTCAGTAATTCAGTGACCAACCACGCTGAATTCTGTCAAATCAAATTAGAGTCTGGGTTATGTATTTTTTTTATTTAGGGGCATGTGTGTCCAGTAGATGGCACATTTCAGCTGTTGGCTTGAATATTGAATATTGAATGAATGAATGAATAAAAATATCCACAACTCAAAAAGGCTGCAAGTGTTGAGAGCAACTAACTTTGTAATTTCTGTCTGAAATCTCTATGGACAAAGAGGCTTAGCTACTTTTATTACTTGGATTTCTAAGCAGCCACTCCTTCACTAAAGCTGGAGATGGGGGGAAAAGGTTCTGTCTGCACTTGTTGAAAATGATAAGCTACTTTATTGCTTGATTTGTGGATCTGGAACACTGGCAGCAAACCAAGTTGCAGGGAGGGAGCCAAGACTACACCTTCAAAGCCAATATCAAGTTGTATTTTTAAGAGCTCAAGTCCTGCAGTTCTTGAATGTATGTAAAATTACCTTGTTTGTTCTATATGCTTTTTAACTTTATTATACCATGCAGCTGTTAAGGTACTCTAACAGGAACAAGAAACAGTTTACAAATAAACTCCTTTTTGCCATGAGGCTTTCACCTGATCATCGCTGAGCTTTGTTTTCTGTTTATTTGGCATTTTAAATCGGGGTGACTAAGTCACTTCGTCGCCGCTTGGTGCTTTCCGGCTGGGACCATTTGGCCTCTCCAACCTTAGGAGCAGCCTTTTGATCCGGGCTGGGCAGCAGGTCCAGATATGGGCTGATCCTTCCTCCTTCGAGGTTGGCGCTTCTGCGGGCGCTTCCCTGGGCGTGGGGAAGGCCGCGGGCTGTGCCTCCCGTGGGCGAGCGGCCGGGAGGAGCGGAGCGGGGCGGGAGGCGCGGAGGAGCCCGCGGAGCGCTATAAAGAGCCGGGGCAGCGCCGGGGCGCTCCGGCCATGGCCAACGCGTCGCAGTGTCTGGAGGAGGGCTCGGGGCGCTGGCCGCCGCCGGCCGGGCCGTACAGCGAGGCGCAGCGGCTGGCGCTGGAGGAGCTGGTGGCGGGCGGCCCCGCGGCGCTGCGGGCTTTCCTGCGGCGGGAGCAGCTGCCGCCCTTCCTGTCGGAGCCCGAGGTGCAGGACATCGCTCGGGCCGCGCTGCCGCCCGCCGCGGGCCCGGAGCCGGCGGCCGAGGCCTCGGGCGGCGCCTCGCTGGACGCCTCGTCGCTCACCTACTTCCCCGAGCGCTCGGACCTGGAGCCGCCGGCGCTGGAGCTGGGCTGGCCGGGCTTCGCCAGCGGCGCCTTCCGCGGGCTGACGCGGGTGGAGGCGCATTTCCAGCCCGGCTGCGGGGACAGCATCTACGGCTGCAAGGAGGCGGTGCGGCGCCAGATCCGCTCCGCCCGACAGGTGAGTGCCCGGGCAGCGCCCTGCCCTGCCCGCTGCGCGGCTTCCCGCCTCGTCCTTCTCCGCTTCGCTAACTCTTACATAACCTTCTGGTTTTAATTACTCTGCTGCTTCGTATTGCTTTATGTCTTTTCCACTATCTTCTGTAGTTTTTTTTCAAATCAGGTTCATCATTAGCCAGTTTTTCCCACGGCACATACTGCTGAAAACCGAGCCCGGGCTCTCTGAGTGCCGCTAAGTTCCCTTAGAGAGGTGGCACCCGTGAGCGATACATCCCGAGCGTGCCCATTCCCGGGTCTCTGAAACAGCTGTTGCTTCCCCATCCTGCGGAAGATCCACGGCAAACTCTGGGGTTCAGCCTATGAGGAACATCTGCGGGGGTAGGAGCTGGCTCTCAAGGGATGTTTTACTCAGATCTTGACTTGAAATATGAGAATCTGAACAATAAGGTGAAGGTGAACCTGACTTTTTTCTTAAACAGTGAGTTGAGATATAAAGAGCAGTCAGACACTGGTGGTTTTGGGTTTTCTTAGTGTTTCTTTTTATATTTGAAAAGTTTAGAGACTGGGAAACTGTAGCATTGGAAGTAAGCTCAACTTTTTCTTCTGGCAGTGCTTTTGGGGAAAAGCCATCTGTTCTCAAGGAAAAGAGCCCCTCTTGCTTAGGAAGAGATCAAATTTGCCTAACATAGGGCAAAAAGAGGGGTTATAGCTCTATCTCAGGGTGAGGAAGAATACTCTGTATCACAGAAGGCTGTACCATGTTCCATAACGACCTGAAAAGAAGGCAGGGGGGAATATTTAATTTGAAAGTCAAATTTCTCACGTGCCATCTCCTTTGCGATGCTGTGGAAACCACCTAATGGTTTCTTCTGAAACTCATTTCAGATGATTGCCCTGGTTATGGATTCCTTCACAGACACTGATATCTTCACAGACCTCTTAGAAGCCTGTAGCCAACGGCAAGTTAAAGTGTATATCCTTCTAGATCAGTCTTCATTTTCCCACTTCCTAAAAATGTGCAAGGATCTGAGAGTCGACCTTGAGCAGGAAAAGGTGAGCATTGTCATATTTACAGGAGTAGAGAACTGATCCTCTTATGACTGTAATCTTTAAGCTGTCAAAAGAAGAAATTATTACACCTGCTGCCACAACTTAAAATGAGTGTTATGTAGCTCCAGCTCTATCTCGGAAGATTTAACTATTCATACATAAGACAGCAATTAATAGAAAATCCGAAACCTTTGTAATTGGATGTTACAGCTGCTTTCTGAGCACAAACACTAATTGAATGTTCAAGGAAATGTAGGAGGAATGTCCAGTTCCTAAAGCATGACTGGAGTTGCTTGGGCTCGCTGAGACTTTGAAGGCTGAGGGAGAAGCAGGTTCTCAGGAGGCTGTGGAATTTGGATCCTGATGATTAGGTGACAGGAATTTTCACAGTCCCATTCTGCACAGTCACTTTGTGGGTTTTCCTCTTAATGTCGCCTCTTTGCCTACAAAAACAAGACAAAATCTTCACTTGGTTCCTAATGGGTGACTCTAGTGCCAGTGTGCAGTTCATCAGGGATGGTTCTTGCTGTGTTACTCCTTTAAATGCAATCACTGAACTTTGCAGTCCACCTGACTCTTGCCGTGTCTTTAACAGTTGATGAGGGTTCGGATTATCACGGGGAGAACATACTGCACCAGGTCAGGTGTCAAAATCATTGGAAAGGTCCGTGAAAAGTTCATGTTAATTGATGGCATTAGAGTGACAACAGGCTCCTACAGGCAAGTGTCAATTTCTTTCTCTTACTTTACATGATTTCTCTCCATGGAAAGGAAAACCAGCAATGCTACAGAATTGCTTTCCTTATCAGATTTTATGACCAACATATTTATCCTTAGAGGAGCCCACTGCTCATCAGTGGGGTTGCAAGAACAACATAACTAAATGTGATGAAGGAGAATTTTCAGTGACTACTTTCTTTACTGATTATTTTGAATTAAATCATGATTTTCTCACTCTTCCTTTGCTAGTTTTACATGGACAGATGGGAAGCTGAACAGCAGTAACATCTTGATCCTGTCAGGCCCCGCAGTTGCGCACTTTGACCTGGAATTTCGGATTCTTCATTCACGGTCAAAGCCTATCAACCTCAAAGAGTTTTCTAGCTGCAAGAAGAACAAGGTGTGGGACCAGCTGTTCAGGATAACAGTGGCTTCCAGAGACGTGACCAGGGAACACTTCCTGAGAATGGAATTTTTGTATCTGAGAGCATTTGTGGGAGATCTGAAGAGGAAGAAGAGCTGGCTGCACGCCTCCAGGGAGGCCGTGTACACCCCAAATAACACGATGCACACCTCTCCCCCGCTGACTAAGAGGAATGGCTCCCTGGTTATGAGGCCACGCTGGATCATAGAGAGATGAACTGCATGTCCATGCAGAGCAAGAAGCAGAACCTCAGGAACCACGTCCGTCCATCCCTGTCCAGCACTGTCTTGCAGTGTGTTTGGGAGGACAGCTGGGAAAGAAACCTCAGACTGAGAGAAAGTGAAACTGGAATTGTGGCTTTGTTTGAAGAATACTACAAAGCCATTATTGACTTCAACTATTCTGTTAAATTTTCATTTCTCTACCTGTTCATGCATGTTTTAAGCTGATTGGCAGTGTCATAGATCAGTAGCTCAACCCTTTTTTTTTTTTTTGGGAAATCTAGGTATTGAAATTCGTAGTGCTTGGAAATCTGCTCCAAAATGAAAGCAGGCTCTGAAATCAGTCTTGGTCTTGTGTTGTACAAACTCTCCACCAACTGGTTCATGACACAGAACAGCAGTAACCCTAATCTAGAAACCAGTAGGTCAGTACCACACTACTACTCCTCAAATGTTACATTTTCTTCATACAAAGTTGGGCTGGCAGGCAGAATGAGCTGATGTGTCAGCAAACAAGGCTTTAGCAGTGACTGAATTTCAAACAGCCTTTATATTAGACTGCTTGGATTGTTGGACATCATGCAGTAAATGTGTGCATGTGATAATATTCTAAAGGACCCATTATGTTTGTAGGAGAGCCAAATGAGACCAATTCTTTGGCTTTACCAGACAGACTTTTAGTTATCTTTGTGGCTGATTGCTGCTGTCTGGGAAAAGCTGAGTAGATCTGAAATCTGTGAAGCTGCTGCCTCTTCACAAAAGCCCTAATTCCATCAGAAATGCAATGGCACAGAAGTCAGTGACAGAACCATTTTTAAGGTCTCTTGAAAGCTCATTTTTTAAATTATTATTTTCTAATCCATTCATTTCTGGAGGGGAAAAAAACCCACCCTCAAATGACTAATCTTTCCTCCCAGACAGCTGCACATTGAGGTACTGAAGTTCCAGCAGCCTGCCAGTGCAGATACTCATTAGTCAAAACAAAGGTTTACCATTTCTCAATTGTTCTTGTGGCTCTTCTACTGCAAAATACTCGGGTATGTGCTTGTGTGAGTGTCTTGTGGGTTCTGGGCTTCAGAGGGGAAGGTTAAAACTTGGCAGGGGAATTTTGCGTGGGTTTCAGCTAAAAAGCAGCAAGGTGACATTAAACTGGACAGATGGATCTTACAAAAATGTAAGATTGCAAAAATGGACATTGCAAAAATGAACTGATTACTATGCAACTAATCTGGGCCCTCTTTCTTCTGCACTGATAATCATAGAAATATAATTATTCTGGCTCTCCTAATCTGTAAATATTCAATAGTTTATAGCTTTGTACTATTTACTTCCATCCAGATGTAAAGAAGTTTGAAATATGTATTTTTATTCTTAGCTATGTTTTCCATAAAGGCAAACCCCATACAGTGTTGAACTCTGTGCAAAATACTGTTTGTGCAGTCTTATTTTCATAATTCTCTGTATATATTTTCTCAAGTATAACTTTTCCACTTCCTTATTCATCTCATTACTTTAATAGGCAGCTCTTTCCATGTGGGATTTTTTCTCAACAATTACTAATATATTGATGATACAAAATACTGTGAGTTGTGTTTATTTTTGATAGTGTGGACTTAATATCAAAAGTACATTGAAACATATACTTAGAACTTTAAGAACATCATAATTCTAACTTAATAACCTCTTTTACATGTGGTTACTCAGCATAAGAAGTGATCATGGAGGTAGAGTGTTGTAAGGTGCAGGTTGTGTTAATCACCATAGCTGCACTGCTAGTGTGGGAAGTTATAAGAACATAAGATGTGATTAGATTTTTACTTTCCCATAAGCATGGATATATGATGGTATTAGTAAACTTACTAGAAGCAGTGCGGGCTTTCTATTTTATGTATTTCCTTTAGCTTCTACTTAACTCAAAGCCTACATTATGTTTGATTCAATAGTAACTTCCACAGGCTTTCATGGATGTTTGTGGTTTAAACAGGCTGTAAGTAGCCTGTGGTGGGGCACAGCTGCATCTATTCACTATTAGTGTGATAATTTTCTTTCTTGTCCTTCAGCTGCCTGGTGTAAAGTGCAGCAGCTGTGGTGTGGGTAGTGTGGAGGCTTCCTTAACTGGAGAAGGAATCAGCTCTAATTAATTAATGAGCAGGGGCTTTTGGGCAGATCTTTCGACCCTGTTAAATCCTATGTGCTCCCCCAGGTGACCACAGAATGGGTTGGATTGGGAAAGACCTTAAAGCCGATCTCATCCCAACCCCTGCCACGGGCAGGGACACCTTCCACCATCCCAGGTGCTCCAAGCCCCGTCCAGCCTGGCCTTGGACCCTTCCAGGGATCCAGGGGCAGCCGCAGCTGCTCTGGGCACCCTGTGCCAGGGCCTCTCCTGATCCCACTTTGTACCTCACTCCCTTATAGCCCACTGCAGCGCTGCCGACCCACGCACTCGCACCGCAGTTTGGCGGACACTGGATGTAACTAAGTGATCACAGTAACCCCGGTGTCCCTCGGCGGCAGATCTCGGGTTTGTGAGGGAAGAAAGGCAGATCTGCCACCCGCGGAGAGCCTCTGCCACTGCCGGCCGGTGGGGGGGGCAAGGTCTCCATGGCAACGCGGGCCGCGTCACGTGGGCGCCGCGCGCCGCTTCCGGCCGCCCTCTCACCCCAAGATGGCGGCGCCCGTGGTGCCGGTGAAGTTTTGGAAGCCGGGTGAGAGATGTGGGGGGTGCGGGATGTGGGGGTGCGGGGCACAGAGCCCCGCCGCGAGATGGCCGCGGTGAGAGGTGCGGGGAGTGCAGCTCTGCTGGCCGTGGTGGGGGGTGTGGGGAGCGGCTCCGACCTGCCTAGCTGCGGTGAGGGGTGCGGCGAAAGCCGGCGGCGCTGCCCCCCTCGGCTCTTTGGGGTCGCTGGAGCATTTACAGTGACGGGCAACAAGGCTCTGAAAGGATTCGAGAGCATGTCTTATGAGGGTCGGCGGGGGGAGCTGGGTTTGCTCGGTCTCCAGAAGAGGAGGCTTAGGGGTGACCTCATCGCTCCCTACAACTCCCTGACAGGAGGCTGTGCTGAGCTGCGAGCCGCTCTCCTGCGGTGTCTGCCGTCAGACAACCAGGGGAAATAGCCTTAAACTGAGACACGGGAGACTCCCGTTAGCTGTTATAATTTTTTATTTCACTGTTCGAGTGGTCAGGCATTGGAATAATTTGCCCGGGGAGGTGGTGGAGTCACCATCCCTGAGGGTTTTTAAGAATCGTCTGAATCTGGTGCTGGGCGATGTGGTTTAGGGATTACAGTGGTGGTGCAGGGTTGATGGTTGGACTGGATGATCGTGAAGGTCTTTTCCAACTTTGATGATTCAATGAGGACAGTGGGGAAATGGCTGTCCCCCCACTGCCAAAGCCCAGGGGGTGTTTGTGGCTCCAGCTGGGTGCTGCCCAGTATGGGGCGGCAGGGGAGGGGATAGAGTGGATGGTTTGTGGAGTGGGTGTGTTGCCCTTTGTGGGGGTTTCGAGGGGACGTGAAATGTGCAGGGAAATCCCAAGGAGTTCTGAGGGAACAGCAAAATCCTGGTCATGGGTGGGAATAAGCATGGTTAACACCAGGGAGAGCAGCTCAGTGGAGAAGCACCTTAGAATTGATTTGTGGTAGAACTGCTTGGCAGTTCTGAAAAGGACTAACCTTTTAACAGTGGCAAAAGTGCAAGAAAGGAAATCCTACAAAACTGGGGAATCCTCCTCTTTGCTCTCAGATTTTCCTAGTTGAATCTGCAGATGGAGGTGACCCATTCTGTTATTGAGATGAGTTTTTGTTTCTAGTTCACTTGCGTGATTCCACAGTTTCAGTTGTCAGTTTTGTGATAATTTGCAGCAGGAATAACTCAAATTTGAGTTCCTGAGGTAAGTTCAGAGCTGAAGTGAGGGACATGTCCCTTGTTTATGGTTAGGTAATACTTCGATTGCTGTCACAGAAAACTTGTTTTTTATTTAATACGCTGCCACCCATGATTCCTATTTGTACAAAACATATTTATTTTGGCTGTATTGTGGTACGCCAGGCAGAAGTGTGTTGTTGCAGTTAAAATTCACTCCTGTTGTGTAGGCTCAGAAGGTCCTGGTGTCAGCGTCTCCGAGGAGAGGCAGAGCCCTGCTGAGAGCAGCGCTGTGACTGTCATCTACAACCCTTATGCTTCCCTCTCCATTGAACAGCAAAGGCAAAAGCTGCCTGTCTTTAAGGTACAGAAGTTCTTTTTCATATATTAAATGTATGATGCCTGATTCTTGTGTCTTTTTTTTTTTTTGAAAGAGCAGTACAAAATCACTTTGCAACATAAATAACAATTTTATTACTTTGCTCTCTATTTATTGGAATTTATTGTCCTGTTTAATGACTGTAACTGGCAGTTCTAAGGGCTTTGGTGATTTATGTTATTTTCTATATGCTGTACATATCATTTATAGATTTTAAAGGACTGTTGAGCTTTTGGCAGTGCACTCCATGTAACAAGAAGTTACTGTGTCTGCCAGATATGTAAATATTATAATTTTAATTGTTTTCTTATTTTTGTACAGTCTGCTTTTTATGTTTAAATGTCATCTTCTCTTTCAGCTAAGAAACCACATACTTTACCTAGTGGAGAACTACCAGACTCTGGTGATTATTGGGGAAACAGGATGCGGGAAATCAACGCAGATCCCACAAGTAAGTGTCTGTTTAGGTTGGTAAAATCAGGTAGTCCTCAGGGGATTTTACATGGAGTAGTGAGCAGAACCAGGTGAAAACACAAAGTGTGAGGAGCTAACACCTTGGTGTAACCACAGCATGACCAGTGTCTCTCTTCTCCCCGTTGTTGTTTGCAGTACCTGGCAGAAGCTGGCTGGACAGCCGAAGGAAGAGTTGTGGGGGTGACACAGCCTCGTCGTGTCGCTGCTGTTTCAGTGAGTGTCCCCATCTTCCCAGTCTGGTGGCATTATAACCTCCAGTTTATCAGCAGGTTTTGCTGAATAGCAGCAATCTGCATGAGCTCCTGAATGAATATATGTTTCTGCTTGTCTTTCTCTAAGAGCTGCTGGTGTTACACACTGAATTCAACCTGATTAGTGTGGGTCTGGCCAAGCATTCCAGAATTGCAGATGTAGAAGCTTTGAAGTAAAATTGACTGATGTCAGCAGAACTGTGTACGGAAGTTAGGGCTGAGCTGTGATTGACTCAGGGCTAGAGCTGTGCTTGTGTGACCCTCAACTTCTTTCACAAGGTGAAACAGTGATGTAAATCTGCATATAGTTATGCAGCCAGTGGAAGAAACAAGAGGTTGTGTACCTCTTTCTAGCAATTCATAACTAGGTTTTGAATATTTTTTCTGTGTTTGTTTTTATGAGGTGTGGATTTTTTGGTTTCCCCTTGTAAAAATGTCAGGCAGAAGGAGAAACAGTTTTATTGTGAGAAATTTTTGCATATACATATTTTGTTTTGGAGAGCATAACATCATCGGGATGTGCTGTGGGGGGGAAAAGGAGATGCTGAGGGCAATGACTTCTCTCTGGTAGCAGTGTGCACAGAAAGCATCCACTGCTCCTTTGTCTTCACAGCTGCTGCCAGGCACTGATTTGGGTGAAGTTTCTGCTGCAGTATTCTTTTTATACAGAGAGCTGAGGTACCATTTTATAGCCCTCATTTTGCCTGTTCTCTATAATATAGGAAATGGTATCTGCAACATACCAGCATCTACCTTGCTAAATACTGTAAAATCCAGTATTCTTTGACCAGATCCAGCCCAGTTAAGGGGGCAATCTCTAGCAGTGCTCTGCATCTTGTGCTTTGGGCAGTCTGCCTGCAGTGTCCTCCCTTTTCTCCTTCATAGGGCATCCAGCTGACAGAGCACAAGTTCTACAGGAGATGTTGTGAGTGCTGCAATGATTTCTCCCAGCAAACTCACTTCTCTTTTCCCTTTCATGTCTTAATGCGTCATTTTTAAGCCTAAAATAGAAAGATTATTCCATTCAGGCTTAGTACATGGACACAGCAGGGTTTTTCTTTGAGACTGTTGTTGCAGACTGCCTGGGCTGTGGCTGTTACAAGAGATGAGAAATATAACTGATGATTTCTTGCTTTGTCTTGAACTGAAAATGATACTTGATTTTAGTAGGTGACTTATCTGCTCTCCCGTCTAGAGCGTGGGGGTTGTTAGAAATACAGATAGGTATTGCAAAGATGTAAAGCATAGTTTAGAAATTCCTGAACTTCTGCTTGCCTTACCCAGACTGACAATTATCCCGAATTCTTGAGCTGAAAGTGATGGGGTGATAAGATTCCAACTGAAATAATGAATTCACTGCCTGTAGGTATGGGTTAGAGTGTCACTCAAATGACTGACAGTAACTTGTCGTTGGAATTCTACAGGGACTAATTTATGTATTGTGAGTTCTATTGTGTCTTTAGATGTCTTTGTAGTTTGTAATGACACAAGGCTGAAGTGTGCTGAGCTGTTTCTTGCTTATGAAGATCTCTTTTGTCAGGTTGCAGGCCGAGTTGCTGATGAAAGAGGTGCAGTGCTGGGACACGAGGTTGGATATTGTATCCGGTTTGACGACTGCACAGACCCACAGGCTACAAGAATTAAGGTGAAACGTGAACAGCATGTGGTTACTCTGAAAGGATTAGTTGAAACTCTTTTGCAAAATTAATGAGAACCTTGGGATGCCCACTCAAGAGAATATGTAACATTTCAGTTTCCCAGGTGGCTACCCCAAAATTGTGCTTGAAATGGCTGTGGCAATCCAAACGTTAATAAAATGAGTACCTGTTCTATTCTGATAGTCTGACAAGCACCATTTTAAATCTAGAGGACAATTTCATGGTATGGCCAGCTGTTAGTACAGTGCTGGTGTGACCTGTGTGTCACTCAAAGTCATAGGGAAAGACTGCAGTGAATCACAGATTAAAAGTATCCTCTCCCAACAACAGATTTTGATTAAAAGCACAGATAAAACCGAGATGAGTAGGCTGAGAAATAACTTGGTGGATTAAAGAGCAACTTTGCAGCTGTTTTTCAGTGCTATGAGCAATGTTAGTGTTGCTTGTATTCCTTGCAGAAGAGGATTTGCTTTAGTTGTGCTGGAATAGCAGTGATGATGAATGAGACAATTTGCTTTGTGATTTTTTTGTTTCAGAGGCTGGTGTTCCTTTTACAGTGAAAGAAATGGAGATACTTGTTCATTAAATAGAGCTGAATTTAATTTTTTTAAGCATGATGATTATTCATTTAGAGTTGGAAATGTGGAGGATTTTACCATCAATTCTTGCATAGTGCAAGACCACAGTCGCAGTCACAGTCTAATTTGATAGGTCATTAGAAAATTAAAGGCAAGGAAACATTCCAGAAAAGCCTAGAAAATCATCTTTAAAAATCACAGTTAGTGGAGACTCTATGATAAGGATTTTTTTACTTTTTTTTTTTTTTTTTTTTTTAAATTTACTTCTAGTTTCTAACTGATGGTATGCTGGTGAGGGAAATGATGGCTGATCCTTTATTAACAAGATACAGGTAAGAAAACATGAAATGATTGCTTGCTGAAGTGCAATTTGGTAAAAACCTGCTTTTTTCAAGCTATTATGATAGCAGTTTTTATAAATTATTAGTGGCTATTATAAATTAAATACCAAAAAAGTGAAAATTATTGTAGAACTTTTCTGTTGTAAAAGCAACATTATTTTTAGAAACAACATATTGTTGTTAGTTAATCATTGCAACACTAAAATCAACAGGATTTGATGCTGTAGTTTTGAGACAAAAGCTAAAGGGGCCTTATGGAGTTTGAATTGTTTCCGTTTTCTTCTTTATACTAATAAAAAAATCAACAACAAACAGGTTTTTCTGATATCCAGAAAACCTATGCAGTACAGTAAAAGTAGACATTTTTTCTTCTACCCCTTTCCAAAAACTGGCCTGAATAGAGAACAGTATGTATGTCCCATGTGATGTGAGGTACATTTTTCTCCCTGCTCCATTGCTGCAAGTTTTTTAAACTTCCCAGTTCTGTAAGTGGCTGTGAACAGTAATAGTCCAGCAACAGATTTCAAATAATGGTGTTTCTAGAAGACAGGGAGACACTGATTCTAGTGTCAGTCAAGTAATTTCTGAAACCTTACCTTTCTGCTTTTTTCACAGTGTCCTGATGCTGGATGAAGCTCATGAAAGGACTCTTTATACAGACATTGCCATTGGCTTACTAAAAAAGGTAATTCTTTTTTAGCTCACTGTAATTCTGTAATTTTCATTTGGTGATTTTAATTCAGTTCTCTGTAACTGTTTTAATTTCCATCCTTTTCATTCAACCTCTGATCCTGATGGCTGGTAATTGAGGGAGTGTGATTGCAGCTTCCTCATTTAGGGAGTGTGATTGCTGCTTCCTCATTTATCCTGCAGCCTATTGTACAAACCCAGCTATTTACTTTGGTCATCTGACACTGAGGATCTTCTGTTTCTTTCCCCTGATGCTGAAATGTCTCCTTAGCTGATAGTTCCAAAAATACACTGTTGATTCTGCTGCTGCTGATCATGTGAAGTGATCTGATAGGGGCTTGTTGCTGACTTTCTAACTACTAAAGATCTGACTCCTATCAGAAATTAAGAGTAGATTAAAATAATTTACTGAATGCCCTTAAAATAAATACATCAAACTCCAAACAGTCATTGGCTTCTTAGACCTGTGGGGTGGTATGACTGCTTCATTCATCACCTGTCTTGTAGTTTAAAGTAGTTTTACAGAGAGGTTTCTGGTAATCTGGATTCTCTAAATCTTGCTTCTAGTCTTGTATTTCAGACAGCAGTTTTAACTCTGGGTGTTGTTGGTCTCTCTTCCAGGTTCAGAAGAAGCGTGGGGATCTTCGCCTGATTGTGGCTTCAGCCACCTTGGATGCAGAGGTACAGCTCAGAGATTTGGGTTGAAATGAAGTGACATTAGGTGGCAGCTCCACTGCAATTTGTGTACAGCTTATCCTCTGTGCTTCTTGGGAAGCACTGCAGCTTCAAGCAGCAGAAGTGCTGCTGTTTGAGTGGTTGCAGGAAAAAATCTGCTGTAGTTCAGTTGCTCTTTTTGGTTTTCATGTTCTATTAGCAAACTGTTTGTGATGTGAATTTAAATATGAATCTGATTTTTATGTATTGATACATTTTTTCTCCTTATTTATATTCTTTATAAAAATATGTTCTCTTGGCTTAGTTTATTACAAGGCATTCATTTAGCTCAGTTTTGCTGATAGAAGTAATCTGGGGCAACTATAGACAAGTAAAAATAAGTTATAAATGAATAAATTTAATCTCACTGAGATCTTACTAGATCCCTGATTGACTCATGGCCTGTGGACACCTTTATGTAAAAACATCATGAATTTAATTTTGAGTAGGAACAGAAAGGATCTCTTTAGAGCTGAGCAGTGTTTCACCCAACCCTGTGTTCTGCTTGTAGAGATGCTGTTTAGGGAGAGCACATGAGCCTGTGCACCTGCTGTGGGTCTGTTCATTCTCAGCTGCCTCAGCATCTGCAGTAGTTGTAGTACAGATATTAGTCAGCACCTTCCTGCTGTTTCCCTCTACTATGTGTTTATGGACCTGCTGTTTGTTCATTTGTCTTTGAATCTGCAAGTCTCCAGGACACCATGAGTAATTTTCAGGAGTTTGCCACCTGCTGTATAATGAAGTACTTGGTGTAATTCTTTCAAACCTGTTAGTTTCATCAAGGATCTCCCGGTTCTTGTACTGGGGATTTGTGTTTAAAAATAATCACCCCCAAAACCAGTTTTACATTTACTTTGTCACCTTTGGTTCTGTAAACCTCAGCCACATCTTCTCAACCTTGTGCTCCCTAAGCACAGCCTTTTCAGTCTCTCCTCATGGCAGGTATTCCATCTCCTATACCATGTTCATTCCTCTTCTCCACTTTTCCTAACTGCTCTGTCCTTAGTAAAATGTGGTGGTGGGAGCTTGTATGTGGCACTGAAGTTGTGGGCACACAGGGATTTCCTTCAGTGACAAGTACCATATGCCATAAATGTTGGTAGTGTGCTGTGCTTTGGTAGTGTTTGCACTGCTGTGTATTCTGTACATTACAATGCAAAATTTTAACTGCCAGAAACCGCATTTCAAATAGATGACAGTTAATCTAAAATGAGTTAATATGAGCAAAATGATTGGTGTGACTATATAAACACTTTTTTAGATACAGAGAGTTGATGGTTATCTCTGCAATGCTCATAAAAGTTGAGATGAATTATATGGGTTCTCAAGTTCTGTCTTCTGCTGTTATTTATTGAAAATACTTAGTGACAATAAATCTAAATTTATGAAGGTGTCTCACAATGCATAAATCAAAAACTTCAATAAATCATACCTAACTCTGCTTTTACAAAGTGAGATCTTGGTGGTTGGTAAGGGCTGTAAAATTTACTTGCTCACCCAAAAATGGATGAGAATATGCAGGTGCTACACAAACCTTTTTGCACCAATTACTTCTAAGTTCTTCTTAGCTTTGACTTTGTTGATTTGATAGATCCAGTTAAAAGTTTCTTTATCTTCTTTTTCGAACTGTATTGGCTGATATAATTAATTTTATTACCCTTTCCAATTTTTACTTCTCAAAGTAATAAACATGCAACACTATTTGTTCTAAATGCCTGAACCCTAGACTGAATAGAAGGCAACAAAATCAAACTTTCACATTTTTTAATTGGCACTGTCATGTTGATGAAGTAAACACCCAAGTAGTAGTAATTTAACTTCTTTGTGTCTTCAAGTCTTTCTCTCCATTCCTTGAAATGTCAAACTGAAAGTGTTTGTTTTTATTTTAATGTAGAAATTCAGGGATTTCTTTAATCAAAATGATACCGGCGACCCCAGCAAAGACACCAGTGTGATCCTTACTGTTGAAGGGAGGACATTTCCAGTGGACATCTTTTACCTACAGAGGTGTGTTCCTGTCTGGTCTTGTCAGTAGTGAGACTGTGCAACTGTGCTATCATTTTGTCTAGGTTAGAGCTCTGGTGTCGCAAAGCTGCTCTGTTTGTCCCTGCTGGAGGGGAGGAGTCTGTACCTATTTTTCTGCTCATGCCTCTGCTGTTTCCTCTCCCCATAGCCCTGTTCCTGACTATATAAAATCCACGGTGGAAACTACAATGAAAATTCACCAGATGGAGAATGATGGTGATATACTGGCATTTTTAACTGGACAGGTATAGACATAAGCATTTTTTTTTCTTTACAGTGCTGTATTGTGAGTTTTGCAAAGCTGCCTCAGTCTCCTGAGGCTTTCCTTAGTTGTGCTTACTTTATTCTCAGTAAAGAAGACAAACATTTCTGTACTGATGGGAACAAAACTAGGCCAGTCCCAAAGATGTGAAGACAATATATGGCCTGAATTTATCAAAGCTAGTGATGGATGATAGTTTTTGTTATTTAATGCTGTATTTTCTCAGCCTTGTTAGTGAGTGGAGTTCCGTGTGGTTTGCTGGTGCAAGTCACACATACCCAGCTATTAAATTGACAGTGAGTCATCATTAATAGTTAAGGCAAATGAAATTTCCATTTGTTAGGCTTAACATCTGAAGTGTTTGACAGAAAAACAAATTGCCATGAGATCAAAATGTACTGGTCTCTTCTGCTCTATTTGTGCTTGTCAGCTCACTTTGCAGCTGGAAAGAGCAAATGAGAGGCACCTCATTTCTCCAGTGAGGAGCTACCTTAAAGAGCTTCAATAACATCTTGCATATTTTCAAAAGCAATTCCTCATCCCCTTTATTGATTTGACTTTGGAATTATGAATTTGGTATTTCATGAGGCAATGTTTGAATGTTTTGTTTTCTGTCTTTAAGAGTGAGACGCCACAGCTGAGATTAAACATGAAGTTGAGCAAGGGGTGTCAGTGCTGTTCCTGTGCCATTTCCTGATCCAGGCCCACAGCATTCTGCTCTGCCAAAATATTTTGGCCTCCCATTTTGCTCTCACCAGTTGAGATAGACAGGAAAATTAACCTGCTTCCTCCTGAGCTTAGTTCAGTCTTTCCCCTATGATTTTTCTCATGTGTTTGTGGTGTGACATTGACTCAAAAAACAGTGAACACAAACATGTATATAAAGCTTTATTTATTATTAATAGCAATTTATCTTAAGAATATTACAGCACGGAGTGGGCTAGTCGAAGTCCTGGAATTTGGACCATTGCAATGGTATTATTTGGTGCAGTTTCTGTATCTAGGTGACAGGGATGTGCTGTTAAAGTGCAACCTCTCTGACTGTGTGACCTGTGCTGCTCTGGCTGCAGGAGGAAGTGGAGACTGTTGTTTCCATGCTCATAGAACAGGCTCGGGCCCTCGCTCGCACCGGGATGAAAAAGCACCTCCGTGTTCTCCCCATGTATGCTGGGCTGCCTTCTCCTGAGCAGCTGAAAGTGTTTGAGAGAGTCCCTCACACTGTCAGGAAGGTGAGCTCTTGTGTCTGTCTCAATTTTCACCACCCAGAAGGGTCTCTGCAGCACACAGGTTGCATTTATCAGGTTCACATCATGGGACTATTGCAAATGCTGCTTTGAGAGAGGGCTTTCTGCATCCCATCAGTGCCTGTCAGCTTTCAAACTGGGAACCAAGAATATGTTCCCTGGCTTCTCTTTTCATCTTTGATCACTCCTAGATGTGTCAGTTCCAACTCTCGTCTCTGCCTTATCAACTCTGCAATTTTTAAATGTCTCCATACAACTTTGCATTTGTCTTCATTCAGTGGCAGCTTCTTACACTCCGAACTCCTTTGCTTTTACCTTTCTCTTTCTGTTTGAGATCTAAATGTCCAGTCAGTTTTCCACCAGGAGGGAAAAAATTAGTGACAGTGTGGGTAAGTGCTGTATTTTCATCTAAGGAACAAGTTCAAACTTACTTGATTTTACAGGGAAAAAAAGCTTTCTTTTGACTTCTGCAAGTCTTGTTTGGACATTTAATGTCACAGAAGTGTATAATTGGATGTGATTAGTGCTTTCTGCTTATGCAGAGCCTGGAATAAGCTGACGAAACTACACGAAGGTGACTCGTAATTCTTGTATCTCCTGGAGTTTGACAAGTGAAATTGTTCATCTGGCATTGAAGAACATTTCATATAAATACTTCTCTCTGGGATGTGACATTAGCCAGTAAACTTTCAAAATTTACTTTTTAATTTCAGGTGAAATAAACATTAGATTTCCCACTGTTGTCTGGGAACAATTATTTTTTATTATTTTAGGGCATACATATATAAGTGAATCCCTGCAGGAATGCTGGATGTGGAACTCTTAATCAGCTCTGTTCCCCTCCTATCCCCCACCTCATTCCCGTGTACAAAGAATAGTTCAGTGTAACTGAGAAGCAGAAAGAAAACATTCTTAGTTTGCTACATAAGAACACTTGATTTACAGTCAGTTAATATTTTTCTCTGCAAACACTGCCAAAGATTTTCTCTCCAAACACTGCCAAGCTCTTCTTTTACGAAGAGAGAATAAATTTGAATAAGAAAGTGATTGTGAAGCTGTGAGAACTGCTGTGAAAACTGAGCTTATTTCAAGCTGACAGCTCCTTCTGCTGCTTGTATCTTTTTGTGCTCCTGAGCATGTCCTGGGCCTGTCTGAGATGCCTCACTGGCTGGTATCTGTCCGATGGGCTCACTGAGGCCGGGGAGCTCACAGGATCCTCTCTCTGCCCATGCCTGCAGGTGATCGTTGCCACCAACATTGCTGAGACCTCCATCACGGTGCACGGCATCACGTTTGTCATCGACTGTGGCTTTGTGAAGCTGCGGGCCTACAACCCCAAGACGGCCATCGAGTGCCTGGTGGTGGTGCCCGTGTCCAAAGCCTCGGCCAACCAGCGGGCGGGGCGCGCCGGCCGCAACCGCTCCGGGAAGTGCTACCGGCTCTACACAGGTCAGCAGCTGCTGGGACCTGTGCACTGTGCTTTCATCAATTCAGTGGGAGATTGAGGAGAAAAAGCTGTGTTTGTTCATTCATTGAAAGAACAACATTTCCCTTTTTTGTTTATCACTGTTGCTGTTAGTAATGAATTACTAAGTAATGATTACTTTTGGGTTAAGAACGATTTGTTATTTAGATAAATATTAGTTTTAGCGGTTGTGAGATTTATGAAAGTAAGTAGCTGGTTATAGTTCAAGAGTAGTCACAAAGTAATATATAACTTTCTAGTCTAATGAACAGATGTTACAAGGTTTATTTTGTTTTTTAACATCACTTTTTCTCAATTCTACTGCACTGCAGATACTTTTGTCTAATAGGCTGCTGTTGTATGTATACATGTTTCTATTATAAGTTCTAAACTCTTACCTTATTCTATAGAACCACACTCCTACATTATAAACCCTTCACTATCTTATCAATACAGTTTCTCACTTAAGGTGTACTCTTACTTGCAACTATAGAAACGTAAGTTTATGATTTTTCTGTTTAATGTCTGTGTATTGTATTTTTACATAAATTTAAACTTCTTCTAAGATTGTAAATCAAACTCTTTGGTATATGTGGAAGTTTCTATTTTTCTGATTCTTACAGTTGTTTCTCTGGCTTGTTTAGAAATACCTCATTTTTATGTGCTAGGTGTTAGAAACTGAATCTTTTTGTGAATCAGAAGCACAAGTGGGGCAGAGTCAGCAGTTGCAAACATGAAATGTGAAGGTCTTAAACATGATGAGCTTATTAAGAAGTTTGTTCTTTAAGGGTTTTGGTTTCTGAGCAGTTTCAGCTTATAGTATTTACCAGAGGTGCTCTCTTCGCTGACTGAAGTCTTCATAGACCTTACACTTAACAAAAGGGCTCTGGTAATCCTTTAGGTAACTCACAGAAAACTTCATGTCTCTTTTTTTTCCCTAGGAATAGCTGCCAACTCCAAATTCTTCCCTTGAAACAATGACCCTGGCAGTGCACAAAAATTGCTATTATAAATAAATCTCTTGGCCACCTCGCACTGTTCAGGGAGCTGCAATCAAAGTGTCTGCTCTCAGCTGCTTAATGAGAAAAGGCTTTGCAGCTGAACACTGCCATTGCTGACGGGCTTCAGGTCCCCTCTGGTTTTACTGGAGCTCTGAGACATTGGAGATGAAGCATTTTCCTTTAAAATGTGTATGAGCTTGCCAGCAGTTGCCATGTTAAACCAAGCTGTGGTTTATGCTCTGAATTTATATGTATCCAGTAAAAATCAGGGGACAATATGTGCTACACAATATCCCAAGCTTACATTTGTGAGTGTTTTACTGGAGAAACCATGACTACACTGAAGATATTTTTGTGTGCTTAAGAGCTGGTCTAGGGAGTGGTTTAAGAAGTGTTTTAAAGGAGGAAAAAATAAAAAAGAAAAGAAGGAAGTGCACAGAGTGAACAGCAGCAGAGAAACTGCACTGTCTTTGTCCTAGGGAAGGTTTGAGATAGAAAAGGGTTCTGTAGAAATGAAAATAGTTTGGGTGAAAATAATGTAGAATGTGCCCTTTTTTTTTTACTGCAGAACAGTTGGTTAGTGGAAGGTTTTATCCTTAGATGGAGCATTTTTCCAGACTTGGACTTTATAGTGAAAGTGATTTTAAAAAGTCATTGTTAAATAAATTGGTTTTCCATCCTTAATCTTTATTTAAAATATATATTTTAAACCTCCATTTGTTTGAGTAGTTACAAAAATAGCGTTCTTGTACTGAAAGCATGCTGCTTTGAAACTTTTCCATGTGTCTTTAAAAAATGCTTTTTTTGTAGTATTGCACCATGCCTTTTATTTTCTGACAAAAACATTAAACAGAAGAGGAACAAAACATTTCCAGATTTCTGTGAAGAATTTATAACATTTCAAATTGAAATGTGGGTGGGTGAACTACAAAATCAAAACTGTAGCCAAAACTATTGAATTTCTATTTAAATAAAAGTAATGTAAAATACAGTAACTGGAGGAAGATCATCTTTGGGATAGAGATGATCTTTTAACACCTGCTAAGTATCCATATATGATAATTTAAACTTGAAATGGGTATGATTCTGTCGTGGTGACTGCACAGAATGGAGCTGAAGCTCAGTGCCCAGTTGTGTTTTTCTCCCCGCACAGAGGAGGACTTTGAGAAGCTGCCCAAGTCCACGGTGCCGGAGATGCAGCGCAGCAACCTGGCCCCTGTCATCCTGCAGCTCAAGGCTCTGGGCATCGACAACGTGCTCAGGTTCCCCTTCCTTTCGGTGAGTCCCGGGCTCTAAAGGCTGTCACCTTTCCTTGGGCTGAAGAGAGATCAGGAGATGGCTTGGGAATAGCCCACAGAACCATTCACCATTGTCCTGCTGGTTTGGAAAGCTTTGTCCCCTGTCAGGCAGCAAAATGTGTTCCTAGGAATCAATAATGCAGATAATGTGTGTGTCCACTTAGAAACAACCATTTGTATTCCAGAGTTTGATGTTTAAATTGTTGAGAAGTCAGAAAAGTTTTAAAAAGACAAACTGCAAGGTTCTGCAGAATTGTAATTGCAGTCCCTTTGTACTGAATTTATGAAGAAGGAAGAGTGTGAGAGCTCTTTCTTCATTTTGCAGCAGAGAGTAGGGATGGCGTAGTTAGGGATTTTGCAAAAGAGGAAGATCTATGAACTCCTGTTCTATGCTGATAACTTCAATCAATGCACATTTTCTCTTCACAGCCACCCCCTGCACAGTCAATGGTGCAAGCTTTAGAGTTGCTGTATGCTTTAGGAGGTGAGATTTTAATGCTTTGTTTTATTTGTAGCTATATTTCTGGAATTGTGAAAAAAAAATTGTAACTTGTATTTGGTGATTGGATGGACATTAATAAAATTTGCATTTGAGAGCTGTGCTTTGAGAAAGAAAGAGAAACACAGCTGTGACTGGTGGAAACTTTTTGTTGGTGGGTTTTTAGAGTGTACCTCAGTCTTGTACCTCAGTCTCTTCTGGATTTACTTTCTTTTCTTTATTTCAGACAAGTAAGCAAGCAAACAGCAACAATGGAGTTTAAACTAGAATTTAACTATTTAGATTGGGTAAATGAGTATTTTATAGCTATCTTATCTGTATTTCCTTACAATTTCATAAGAGGAAATCAGCTATTTGTCCTTGCTAGGAGCAGGGCTCTGAGCTGATGAGGGTGTTTGTTCCTTGGCAGATCGTCTTTGCGTTCCTTCAGTCTTTACAGAGTGGTATGAAGATAAAAATGGAGTTTGGACACTAATTAGACCAGTAGAGGTGTTTGACACTAACTTTACCTTCCTCCAGTTAGACAAGTTGTTACATACCTAAGACTTGGTTTGTTGGTCTTTTGTTTCATGTTGCTGTGCCAGCAATGGAAACATGTAACACTTGCAGATATAAACAAAAAAAGTTGTAAGCAAGTGTGTAATAACCCACAATTTATCAAGGCTGATAGAATTGCAACTTTGTTCCCTAGTGGGTCTTTGAAAAGCATAGTTTGTCTATTGTAAATTTTCCTGTTAACACGTTGCAGTCATTATCTGATCTTGCTCTGTGTCTGCTGGAACTTTGCCTAAGCATTGTGAGTTAAATGTGATGCCTGAATCTGGGAGAGCTCAGTCCCTGGAGGCTGTACATGAAGCCCCACAGAGAGTGTGATAGTTTTCAAACTGCCTGCTTGCTATGATTTTAGAGGTTTGAGTGACAAAAGTTATTAAGAGCTAATTTAATTATGATTTTTAAAATGAATTCCAGTCTGTTCTCTGCTCTGGATGCAGGATGGGCTGTGGCTGAAAGGCTACACCTGCTGCAGAGTAATGCTCTTCATGTTTGTGCTGTTGGTCCTGTAGCTGAGGCAAAGTTCAAACCCACAGGAAGTCAAACTGTTCTGATTCTATTAGCTGTGATTACGGGATACAACAACTAACAAAATACCCTGATCATCCCTAAAACCAGCACCTTTTCTCCTGCATGAACTAGAACTCTGTTTCTCAAGGCAATGTGTGTGTTTCAGTGAATGGCTTGCTGGCTTTTCATGCTTTTAAATGCATGCAACTTGCAAAGACTCTGCTCTAGTTTTAGTATTGAATTTGCCAGTTATGGACAAGCCAACAGATCCACACAGACTTGTAATAAAAAGTAAAGATTAGTCTGACAGATCTTGAGAGCATAATTCAAAGTACTTTTCTACTATTTAGCTACTTAAGAGTATCTTTTTTGAAATTCTGTTCTCTGTGTTACTAACACAGCTTGTTCTCTAATTCACTGGGGTCTGAACAACACTGTTGGCATATGGTTTAGTTTTAGGTGGTTCTGTGAGGAGCAGGGCCTTGGATTTGAGCCTTATGGGTGGGTCCTTTCCAACTGGAGATAGTCTTTGATTCTAAGTGTGTTCATTCTGATTTTCTTCATTATGCTGCTGTTGGATACTTTTAACACTCAGATCACACTGTAGTAATATGTTTTTTTACACAGTTTTCAACTCCTTCTTGTGTGGTGAGTGGGATGCCTGCTGCCTAATTTTGTTTATAGGAAGAACTGTTACATTGTTGAGTTTTTTTGACAGCTGTGTAATCTTTTTGAATGCAACAAACTAAACAAAACAGAAACTTGATGTGAGGCCAAGTAGTCAAAACTAAGCTCTATTTGACTTTAGCTCCGTGTTTGTAGCTAATTCAGAGTTGACAATGTTTGCTCCATAATGTAAACATGAGGCAGCATAAAGGAGATTGTGTAAGTTTTGGAAGCTTCCAGAGGTTTGTGGCTGTTTTTAGACCACTCACAGATGCTGTGCTGTAACTTGTGGCAGTCTGCTCTCTTTTTATTCTCATGGAGCTGTAACTGTGCTTGGCCAGGATTTTGCCCTGTGCTGGTTCGGTTCCATCTCACAAAGGAGTGTTTAACTTAAGGCACTTGGTTCTTGGCAACCTCTGCAAGTTTGGAACAAGGACCTTCACAGTGGCTCAGGAACGTGTCACAAGGATGAATTCACAGCCAAAACCACCTTAGGGAAATGGAAAGTTCAATAAACTCACTGATTAGCTGGGTGATGTTTTGGCAGAAGTGTTCTGCTCATGTAGCTTCAAAGAGCTCTTATTCTCTTGGCTACACAGCTTTGTAGCAGAAGAGAGAAGTGCTGATCTCGGTGTTTCAGACAGAAAGAAATGTGTCTAATACATGGATTCACTGTTCAGTTTTTGCTGAAGTTTAAGGTGAAGTTAAGTTTTAGGTGGTTTATTATGAAGGTTTTATATAAGGTGCAGAGGTGAAGCTGCTCAAGCATTTGCATGTGCAGTGAAGGTTAAATTTCTCTTATGCAAGTAGGAGCATGAATTTCATCATTGGCATTGCAGCCACAAGCAGAAAGGCAGTTTGGGGTCAGGCCTCTGTTGTGCCAGCATGGTGCCAGCTCGTGCAGGACAAGTGCTCCTAAGGCTGAGATAGCTGTGTTGAATAAACACATCACTGTTTGTAGAGGGATTATTTTTACAGTGGTGCAAACTGATTACATCAGGAGTATCTCTCCTCAGCTGTCTCCTTTGATGCACTTTTGAGAGTCTGAGTTGTCAGTTGGAGTTTATTGGTTTTAAGCATAATTTAAAAGGTAAATAAACAGACAAAAAGTGGCTTTATTTTTAGGGTTATTTCAGGTCTTTGTTGAAGATTTGTTCGTGAGTTGTCACCTATCAGAAACAACCACTCTACCTAATTTTAAAAAGGATAGTTTTAATCCCTCAGCCTGTCAAACACTAGTGGTTGTTACTGGAAATATTTTCGTGCCATGGTACTTGAATAGTCTCTCCTGAGCATGTTTAATTAAAATCTTTGTTATATCTTTTTCTAAGATCTTTAATTTCCTGTATATATGTGGATTCAGTGATTGCTTCCAGGATTATTTGAAGGAAACTTTCACCTATTCCAGACTAGTATCCATTGCAGGCTATATTCAAGCTTATTACAACAAATAGATCTGTGTACAACCCATAATCATACAAAATTCTATTGATGTTTGTAGGATGCAGCAGAAGCCAAAGGATTTTGGCTTGGTGCACCTGTAGAAAGTGGTGCATAAATATATGGAAATTTCTCCTTTTTCCTGCTTAGGAATGCAGTTGTCTTTCTGTAGATGAAAACCTATCTAAGCTATTAGTTGTGGTAGAACTTCAACCTCTCATATGGCACTAGTCAAATGAAAACTATCATACCTTAATTTTTGTAGATGCTGTGACTTTGTTTAAATATGTTGGTTCACCATTGCACAAAAGCTGCCTTTGCTACCTGTTTCTGAGGAAAACAGTGTGACATTATTTGAAAAGCCTGGTGGGTTTTGTTGGACAGTGTAGGAGTGTGTGTGAATTACTACGTTGTCATGAGTTGATAGCATATCAAATAATAAAATAAACACTGGCTGGAGGATGCTGTGGGTTCAGATATGCTGACATGAGTTATAGGAGATCTCATTCCTTGACCTGATTTGTGGTTTTGCTTTTCTCTGTGAAACAGAGCTGCAGTGCAGCTGTGGCTTTGTTACCACCACTCAGTCTGACAAATACTGTGTTTATATAATGTGAGAGCCACGGTTGTGTTTCCTCAGGTCACTTTGCTGTGGTTGGTTATGCAACCTGCAGTGCCCCCAAGTCCTGTTATTGGGCTCTCACTCACCCCTGCTTGTATGGCCTTTCTCTTGTGCTTTACCTCTTTGTCATACCTCATGCAACTTGGCCTCTTTAAGTTTTCTCTTTCAATTTTTACTCTTTGCTGCCTTTCTTAGCAAGCTTTTTTTTATCTTATTATTGTTCCCTGTGTATTTTATTTTTTTAATTCTACATCCTCTTGCAAAGGAAAGACTTTTCCATTTAAATCTTTCCCTGAAATCTCAGCATAAAGCTCAGAGTTAGACTGTGACCTGTGCTTTGCTTGGGTCACCCTTGCTGCAGGGATTTGACTGGAGGGAGCCAAACCTCTAAAATGGTAAATGTGCAGGGTTGTTCAGGGAGAACTGAGTGTCATAGTTCAAGCTGTCAGGCCTCCCTCCTGTGCCATCTCCAGGGAAAAGGCTACAGCTGGACACAACTGGCAGTTGGGGTGTTTGATACATGAGGCAGACAAAGCTGTAGAAAACCTTCATCAGCTGTACATCTCTTATTTAGATAACAATACGTTATTTTTCTCCATGATCTAAGTAGATGTGCTTAGAAAAATGACACCCTACCATCAGCAGTGCTTCCTGTTTCTGCAATCATGCCTGTTCCATGTTTATCCCCATTTTCATTCTCATCTGCTTTACATACCTGTGAACAAAGATGTTACTAAACATTTGAAAAGAGAATCAGAGATCTAAGAGCTGATATCCCCTCTGGCCATGACATTTACTTGGACTGCAGTTTTTTTAAATTACTGACAGTAAGAGTGAAACTTGGTCAAAATTTAAAAACTTGCATGTTCAAGTATTTTTGAAAAAAAATTCTGGTGATCCATGGGTGAGCAAATGGACATTATGGGTTGCCTTCAAGTGTAGTGTAATATACATTCAGCAGCTCTAAGGTGCATTTGCTGTATTTTGGCTTGTAATTCTGCTCTTTAGTACAGTTTAAGTCTAGAAGAAGCCTTGCTGGGCTGTTTTGCTTGTGTCCCAGCTACTTTTCTTAATGTGCTGCAGGTTTGGATATGCACTGCAGATTAACAGAGCCTCTTGGGATGAGAATAGCAGAGTTTCCTTTGAATCCTATGTTTGCAAAGATGCTTCTGGAATCAGGTAGGAGAAAAAAGATCACAGTTTCTTCACAGTCATGTAATTGTAATGTATTGCTAGATATTTGCTAAACTCAAACTGTACTTCATCTTGGTGTGGTTTGCAGTGAAAAGAATTGGTTCAAATCTCTATTAAATAATTAGTCTAAGTAATTTCACAGTCTAATAAGTCTAACATTTGCTTCTTAAGTTTTCCACTGAAAACATTCACTCTTACACTAAAAAAATCCAGGAGTTTATATATTTTGTTTTAAATATTATAAAAACATATTCTGCTTCTTTTTCATTTTATTCTCTATGGGGGTAAGTAGAATGGAAGATTTCCTTTACTGAATATCTCCGTTTACTCTTCAGGAAATTTTGGCTGCTCCCAAGAGATTTTGACAATTGCTGCCATGATGCAGATTCAAAACATCTTTGTGATCCCTCCAAATCAAAAAAATCAGGCTGTAAGTTCAGTTGTGTCTCCTTTTCTGTTTGTTGGTTCCACATTTCTGGACTTCTGGCAAGTATTTTATTGGTGCCTATTACAGACTGCAGCTTTGTGTGAAAATAAATAAGGTCTGGAATTGTATCTGTTTGTTGTAGGTAAAAAAAGAAACCAAATAACTGGAGAACCTTGGAATGTTTTAGTAGTGCTAAAACTCTCCTTCTGAGGGCCAGAAACATGAAAGGTTATAAACTAATATTGGTCAGTGTAAGGGTTTGCAAAAAAAATCCCCCAAAACCTTCCCACACATTTCCTTTCGAGATGAACAAAACAGGAAGGATGTAGCAAATTCTTACTAGGTAGCAGGAGCCAAATTTTAATGAATAGAGATTCCTTATCTGTTCATTGTTCTAATTTCAGTTTTAGAAGTGTTCCTGATATAGGGGGGCTAGTAAAGTATTGCTGTTGCCCAGAGGAGCTGCCCTAGATGGCAAGAATTTAACAGTCCTCAGGAATTACAGACCTGAAGGGAACTGGGCATGTTAGACATGATTTCAGCAAAAATCAATCTGCCTATAAAATGATATTTCTTGTTCTGCAGGCCAGGCAACACAGAAAGTTTGCTGTGGAGGAAGGTGATCATCTGACCATGCTGAATGTTTATGAAGCCTTTGTTAAAGTGAGTCAGTTCAAGTGGATGTGGATTTGCAGGAACGGGAGGAACCTGAGGTTCTCGCTTCTGAATCTGCAAGTTCTGGATAGAAAAAGTCCTCAAAGCTGAGGACTTACCAAGCCTATCAAGTGATAATTCTACATTAAAAGACTCTCTGGTCACCATTTGCCACAGATCTTCCACAGTTCTTCTGAACAGGAAGTGAAAGAGGATTTTGTTGGGGTACAGCATGGAAATGTTAGGGGTAGACAGCTGTTTTTTCAAGGAGAAAGGGATTTTGTCTTGGGGTTTGGGGAAAACAAATGTCCAAATTTCCAATGAAATCAATATTTTCTCATGTTTTACTGATGATAATCTGCATTTAAATATAGCAGTCTTTTTTCTGGTGTTAAATTAACTCATTGATCATCATACCCTGTTTTTGATTGACCTTATGTTTTTACCCTGAGGTCTAACACCAACCTTAGTACTGCTCTGTAAGCTGAGGTTTATTTAATAGTTTTGAAGTTGCTGCACCTATTTGGGAGAAGTATATTTTGCTGGTATAAACCACTTCTGTAGTAGGATAGTTGCAGGAGTGCTGAGTTGAAGCAGTATAACCACCCAAGTGTTCCAACATGACTTTTTTTCCCTAGCCACAAAGCAGCCAGGCAGGCACCAACTGAAATGTTGCCCTTCACAATTTGTATCTGTGTAATTCTCTTAGAAACAGTCAGATGCAAAAGCTTTTGGAGGGAGTGCTGGTTTCCGGAGAAACAGCTCTTTGCAGAGAGGAGACCAATGAAAACAGCACTGAAGAGGTTATTTGCGTTTTGAGGTTGAAAACAGGCGAGTTTATGATCTGAGAGAATTAAATGGAATGACTGATGCTCTTCTCTTTCACCACATATGAAGAAATGAAGCACATCTGTTTGAAAATATCCTATAGCATTTGATCTGCTGCTTTTTACAAGTTTTTTGAGACATGTTTTTTAGTTACTAGTGCTACATACCCTTGTTAGTTGCTCTGTAAATAGGTAATTTTAAGGGAAAACCACAATAAATACGTTGTAGGAGACCAGAATTAGAACAGAACAAAGCTATCCAAAAGAGATTGGGTTTGCTTTGCTGATGGTATCTCATTGAGATTTTTTTCTCTTCTCACTGTACAGCACAGCAAGAGCTCCCAGTGGTGTCAGGAACACTTTCTGAACTACAAAGGCCTTGTGAGAGCTTCTGTTGTAAGAGAGCAGCTGAAAAAACTTCTCGTCCGCTTTAAAGTGCCAAAGAAGTCCAGTGAAGGTGATATTTTTTAAGCTCTTGTCCAGTACCTAGTGAAGGTAGTTTCCAAACTGTCAGTCTGCTCCCTGCTTTTCTTGTAACCTTTGGAGTATTTTTATCCTGGCCTCAAAATAATAATTGAGACCAGATTTTTTTTCCAAAGAAAGGCTGCAGAAGAATACTTTAGCCTATTTGTACAAATAAATTTTAGTCCAATCTTCATTACTTGAGATTTCCAGCAAACATTTTAATCACTGATTATCTATTTAATGAACAGATTTTCCAAAAGACTCATAAATAGGTCACCCTGTTCCCTCTTTGTCTTTTCAAAAAGGCCATTTTTGTTTAAAGGCCTGTTCGGTCTTTGGGATGTGATTTCCAGCTCTGCTGTGTGTGTCACGGGTACCAGGACTGGTTCTTAGCACATCTCTACCTGCTCTGAAAAATCAGCCTTCAATGCTCAGCTGTCACACTGGGCTGCTTTAGGGACTGTGAAACTCTTCATGGACACACAGGTGGCAACATTCATTTTTTAGGTAGCAATTTTTGCTTTGCTGTGAAATTGAAGTCAAAAGGAATTGCAGGGTTTGTCTGCTCTCCTGCCTTTGCTATCAAAGCCTGATGCACTCTGAAAAGTTGTTGAGATGATTAAGTGGTTTTTTAGAGATTTTTGCCGTTCCATTGACTCATCTTACAGAAAAATTCTTCTTTCCAGGTGATCCAGATCCTGTTTTGAGATGCATAGTTTCTGGATTCTTTGCTAACGCAGCTAAATTCCACTCCACAGGAGCTTACAGGTGACTATATACAGTTTCACTACAACTGGTGCTTGGTTGGAAAGCTCCTCTGATGAATAAATATAAGTTTAATCAACAAGCAGATGTTTCTCCTAATTTGCAATTAGGAACATGTGGCAATCAATACACTAAATATTTGAAGTTCCGTATTTGCAAACTGCCTCAGTGTTTATCTCTTCTCTTTGGCAAATATAACTAAAATTATTAATAGTGGGAAGCTGCTACTAGTAGTCATTAAGTTGCTTTAAGTTAAGCAAATACAGTTGTAGTGTTGTAGCACTCCCAGAGCACTGAGTGAAAGCCTGAAATGCTACTTTTTCATTTAATGTAGATAAAACTCTTTTAGGACGTTAAATTGTCGATTGTTCGTTTTGTCAGCATTTAAGCCTGGTTTCATCTGTTCATTAAATGCAGATGTTGTTAATTTACTCCAGCCCTTTCATTCTTGCTTTTATTAAACATTCACACTGGGTCAGAAAGGAACTAAATGTTGAGCAATAAAGAGAGGCACAGTCTGAAATAGTATCTTGCTTTCAAGGACTATCCGTGATGACCATGAGCTTCATATCCACCCCAGCTCAGTGCTGTATGCAGAGAAACCTCCACGCTGGTAAGTTAGAGCTGCTTTCTCTTCTTTGGGGATTTTTTAAGGGATTTGCAGCATCCACATTGAATTGCTTCTCTCCGTCAGTGGAGGAATAGATACAGAAGGTCATAGTTCCCACAGGGAGAATCTAAATTGCCTTTCCTTTGCAACATTTTGTAGGGGGTATCCAAATAAATTAGGGGAATAGAGTGGTGTTTAACTGTCAATGAAACCTGCAGAGGCTGGTAAGCAGAGCCAGGTGACCATGTTTAGTGGGCATCACATCTTGCACTGCAGATTGTTCTCCAAGTAGTCTCTGTACCTAAAGAGAGCTAGAATTAATTTACTTTTATTAAGCCTGTTAAGTAAATATTAATTTCCTAAATCAAACAGGTGCTGCAGAAATGGCAAATGGATTGCAGGGAAAGGGCTTACACATAAAATGCATGATGTGAAAAGTTATGTCCAGCAGATTGAGGAAAGAACTGGCTGTGCTTCCCATTACCTGGGATATGATCATTCCATTTGCAGGTCAAAGCCCCTCAGATGACAAACAGAAATGTGTGTCAAACTCTCAGAGCAGCATGATCAACCTGAAGTATTTGGACTTCATCCTCCACTGCCTGCAGCTGAGACTTAGAATGATAAGCTTGGCCTAGTGTCATGGCATCCTGTCACATAGGAGTTTAACTTAGCAGGAACCTAAATGTCAGTGCTGCTGCAGCCTGGGCAACCGTCCTCTACTGAGGGCTTCAGTTCTCTCTCTGCTACAGGTGTATAGGAAATGTGTTTTCATTCTGGTTTGTTTTCCTCTGATTTATTTTTAGTTGTGTCAGTTGTCATGTTTCAGGATGCGTTTGGCAAAGAGAATTTTGGACTCTTTCCTCTTTGCTTTTGAGAGCTAAATACCAATTAATGAGAAACCACAAACCTCAGATGTTTGCAGCTCTGCTGTGTGTAGAAGGCAGATGGTGACTTAAGAGTTTGGTAGCTGCCCCTTCAGTGCAAGGACTTGCACTTCCTTGGGGAAAAAGACCTTACCTACTGAAGGTGACCTCAGAAATAGATTGTCCATGCTGGCAACCTGACTGTGCTGGCAGTGAGGATGAGTCCACATGGTTGGATGTTCCTAAGTCTCTTCCCAGGAGATGTTCTGGCAGGAGTTAAAGCTGATTTCTTCCTCTGATGCTTATCTCACTTGTCTGCAGACTGGCGCCAGGGATAGTCATGCTGGGGTTTGTGCCCTCCTTGTTGTGGGTGCAGGGTTTTGGTGCTTTGGACATCTTCCCTCATGATATCACAGAGTAGTTCATATTCTGTCTTTCAAAGCATCAGTTGTGAGTCCCCCTTGACCTTATTATAAGAAACATTCTTTCATGTATACCTTGCATCCATATGGTCTGGTAGTATGTGAGGGTGTTTTCATGGCAATCTAAAGATTTTCTTAATGTGGACAACCCTGACCAACCAGAGAGAAGGAGGCAAGAGGCTGAATTACAGCTTAAGGACTCTCTTGTCACTCTGTAAGTGCCACCTCTGGCAGCGTGTATGTGAAACTGTCTAAATATACTGTTAATCAGCCCTCCCTCATTGCTTGACAGCAAACACTATTCATTTTTGTCTCCTTTCTCCCAGGGTAGTCTACAATGAAGTCATACAGACTGCTAAGTACTACATGAGAGATGTGACAGCTGTTGAATCCTCCTGGCTGTTGGAACTGGCGCCTCACTTTTACCAGCAAGGAACGGTACGGAATCGGCATAAAGGCCAAACGGTACCATTGCTGCACCAGCAGCTCTTGTGTCTGACCTTTCTAGGGGCTTGTGTTTTGCTCTGGTCTAATGGGACAGAAAACAAGTTGGCTCTGTTCATTGTAGTGGTTTTAATATAAAGGAAGAGGATAATGGGTTGATGCATGGAATGTTTTTCCCTATTTTCCAGCCAATGGATCTCAGAGTTACAAAGTGAGATCTGTTTGCTGGTAAAGTTACATTTACCATCATATCACTTTGGGAAATGAAGCCTTCAGCCATTCTACACTGTAATATAGGCCCTTGGTAGCACTTCCCTGAGCAGCACTGTAGGTAGGCAGTGGTCACACTTCACATAATAGCTTTAGGAGGCCCTTTGCATACTTTGCAAATGTTTGTGAAAATCCTGAGCCTTTTTTTTGAGCATTAATTGTGTTTACTGCAGAAAAATCAGTTTTAATCTGTTCAAATGTGAAATGGAAAAAAACAGCTGCTGTTTGTGCAAACCTTTATTGCAAATTGCTGTGTGTGATACAGATACTTTTCATTTATAAGTATCTTTTAGTAGTTGTCATGACCCTTTATTGACTGTCTCATGTGTATCTGTCAATCCAGACTTAGTAATTGGTCATTCTGGTAACTGAACTGATATTAAATATTATCTAAATGTTAGTTCAGCTGGAGCTGTTGGTACCACATAGCCTACAGATACTGTACAGATTACCAAATTGATCTTGTATTTCAATTTCCCACAGGACATTAATATCTACTGAGTTTTATATTTTAAATCAATGAAATATTTCCAAAATCTGAGTGAAAATATGCATTTGCATTTCAGACCTATGAGAAAGGTGGTCTGTTTTTAATTTACACATCTGCTTCTCTATTTGACTTCTTGGAGAATCTGATGTTTCTTGGAGTTTTATCAAAATGGAGAATCCTGTGGTGCATGGAGCTCCTTAGGACACCTCTGTGGTTACAGTTCCCAACAGTTTGGCATCTGTTCATGTGACTGACTCAAGAGGGGTTTCTTATGCTCATCTTGGATAATTCATCTCAATTATCCAGACAGTTCCCACCTATAAATGGACTTACTAAGTAGCTGAATATTTTCTGCCTTTTTCCTATAAGACATTTGACAAAGGCAGTGATGACCCCTGTGGGACAGAGCCTTGAGCCTTCAGCTGCTGGGAGATGATCTGCAGACATGGTGTAAAAAGGAGCTGAGCCAATGTTGTATCACATCTGTTCCTGCAATAATCAGTCCTTTGACTCACATATTTACAGTTGTCACATAATTTACATTTAGCAGCCCACACAAAAATCCCATTGTGACCTCTCCATGGGCTGAAGTTTGGGTGAGGTTTTCCTTTAGGTAGGTGGTAGCAAAGAGGGCTTGTCTTGAATGGTGCTGCTTACCTGACTGAGGGAACATGTTTTTCAGGATAGTGCTACTGCTGCTGTAGATATTCTAGGAAATCACATCAAAACCTAATTTTTACCATTGCCATCCTTTTGATCAAGTGAAGTCCATTTGCAGTGTGACCTAATCATTGCTTCCATCCTAAAATAAAAGGTAGCTCTCAAGGATGATACTGGTTTTGAGGAAAATTCTCTCTTCCAGACTGGTCAGTTATCCATATCAGCCAAAAGTCTTGGGTGTCCTTATAAAATGTTTGAAAATTAGAAATATTTCTCTTGTGTAAAACTTTGAGTCATACATGTAAAATTTGAAGAAGTGAACTGTTGCAAATCATACAGGTTTATGTAAGTTTATAGATATTCTGACCCTTTTTCTACTGAAGGATACATCTTTGTGCTAGGAAGGAAAGGTTTTATTCCTTTGTCAAGTTAAAAACAAATTACCACTGAATAAGACACTGTGTTAAAAAATGTTCTTCTACAGCTTGATCTTGGTCACTTATTTCTCATTCCAAGTTTTGCAGAACTCTCTTCATATTTCATTCCACATTTGTAGGTCTTTAAGAGGTTCCAAAGATCCAGTGCAACTTCAGGATTAATACAGTTGTTAAAATCTTGTCCTTCACGTACATTCTCCTGGTGTTTTTTGCAGATGTATTGTTGGGAGCACATATTTCAGTGCATTTTTACACTTGGAAAATTGCTTCCAGTGGGAAATTGTCCCTGTGCTTGCAGCTAGTATAGAAGAACTAGAAGTTATTTTATTACAAGCCAGAATATCACTTTGGGGTACATGTGGGTTTTTATTTAATGGGTTTATTTTAGTTGTGTCAGTAACAAGCAGAGCTTGGATGGGGGTGGATATTTGTTAGAATTTTTTTGAAATTGTGATTAAGGATAGAAAGCATTGTAGTTGATTTTTCTTTCTCGTTTTGGTGTATCTGCTAAGCAGTTTTTTTGTTCTTTTCTTTTCTTTTCTTGCAGCATCTTTCCTTGAAAGCAAAAAGGGCTAAAGTAGATGACCACTGACATGACTTCAGTTGTGACATCACAAGCAGAACCTACCAGTGATTTCAAGCTGGCTACAGTCCATTCAGCAGTCAGTTCATTAGCAATTTGATCTTCCATCAACCTAAATGTTTAAATGCCTGCCAGGATCTGTAGGGGTTTATGCATGACCAGTACATTGTAAACCTAGAGCTTGCATTGTGGACATTTTAATCTTTGCCTACTTGACCTCTGTTGTTAATCTGGGCATGTTGCTCCTTTTAAATAGGTAGAAAAACAACTTAAAAAGTAAGAGGACATATAGGACCACAAAAAACCTGAAACCTTCAAGAAAGAAACAGATTTCCTGGAGAGGTACTGCCTTATGAGTGTGGGGAGTAGGGTGCCCTGCCTCCTGTCACCCAGAGCACTGTGACTTACACCGGCCAAACTGAGCCTGGCTCCTGCCAGCAGGAGCTCAGGGCAATCAACTACCCCTTGAAATGCAAGGTGCTGCCATGGAAACTTTGATTTCCTGTTGGACCATCCCAAACTGGTGCAGCTTGTGCTCCCAAGCAGTAAAAGTGTCCTGCCCGAGGGTGAGCTGGCCCTGGCTACTGAAATGTCTGGGTTCTGCACATGGGAGTTGCTGTTTGGGGAGGGGGAGAAAGGGCAGCTCAGTATTTTTAAGGTGGATTAATTTTCTGTTCAATCAGGGGGCTAAAGATGTATTTTCACAATCAATCGAGTTCACAGATGGGGCTTTACTTTCCTTTTTTATCCTATGAGAGAAAAAATGTTAACCTTCCACTGGTTGGAAATACCAGTAAATTTCATCTGGAGAATATCATGGCACTCTGTTTTTTAGCCTCTGTTGATCAGCAGAGAAGGAAATGTTCTATACTTTCCTGTAAGAAACACAGTCCTTTATATTTCTTTTATTACAAATCCGTTCTTTGCTGCCTGGGACTCGTTTTCCTCTGTTACTGAGGAGAAGGATGCTCTGAACAGTTGCTGCTTTAATAAGGGTTCCATGGCTACTCTTCAGTAAAGAATTATGCTTGTTTGTGTTTTAACAAGATAGCTTGGATACACATATTTATTTATTTCCATTTTCCATTTTTACCTATTGATATTTATTTTAGAAACACATTGCTTGAAAATTTTATTTTTGTAATTCAACTGATTTGATGAATGTGTTTTTTGGCATATTAACTGTTTTATTTTTGTCTTAAAAAAAAATGTAAATAGGCAAAAATTTCTACATAGAACAAATGCCTTCCTCATCACAGGACTGCCTTGAAAACTTTCTTGAGAGCTTCTTACCTTGTCCCTTTCAAATACCTGCAGAGAGAACACCTTGTGCCACTTGCACTGTGTGGTCTCCTCAGTGTGTCTGTCCTGACTGCCAGCACAAACACATGTACCAGTCTCCAGGAATGGCACCAGCAGCATTAAAACTGTGTCACCTTCCTCCTTGTTGTCCCTGTGCCCCTCACCTTTGTATTACTCTCTTAGACTGGAAGCTCCTCGGGGCAGGGACTGTCTCCTAGCCAGAACTGAGAGCAGTGTTGGAACTCACTAAAAAGATTTAATTTGCAGGTTTTTTTCTCTTCAAAGGGTCGGAGAAAGAACTGAATGTGAGGACTTGTCAATTGTCTGTGTTTCTCTGTCCTCTGGAAGTATTCTTAAGAAAAATAAAAGTGTTGAATTGAGGAAGCTTGGGAGTGCATCACTTGGGCCTGAGCAGGGGGTAATTTCCCAGGGTGCTGAGTGGGTGTGTTGGGCTGGGCTGGCAGTGTGTGCCCACTGCATCTGCCAGCTCTGAGAATTTTGGGTGGCTCTGGAAACCTCTCTTGTCCAGATGTCATTTTACCTGGCTGCACAGCTGCAAAATTTCCTCTAGGAATGACTGTGATTCCTGCTGAGGTCAGAACCCAGGGATGTGCAAGCTTTGTCACACGCTGCAAACCACAGTAGTTACGTAAGAATGAGTGCAGTAGGTCTTCATAAACAAACAAAAAGAATTAATGGAGACCTTTTAGCAGTTTTACAAACTACTGAGGCATCACCACACCCAGAACAGGCAGACCCTACACTAGAAATGCAGGCTAAGAAAAGTGTTATTAGGATCCAGATTAAGGTCACATTTGGAGAGAAAACACGGCTCTCATCAGAGATGTGGGCCCTTGGAAGGTGTTGTAAGACAGAAAACTTAAAAAAAACCCTGAAAATCCTTTTATTTTGTAAAGCTTTGGCCTCCAGCTCCCTGCTGGATTAGGACAGAGCATTCTGCTTTAAATAGCTTTGTGTAAGGAGGTGGCTCACTGCCTTGGTGCTGGCTCTGCTGCATTACCAGGCTGTTGCGGGGAAGGTCGGAGTCATTTGAAGGTGGTTGCCAGGAGTTTAGGAAACATTTAAGGATTTGAACCCTAGCTTTTAGAGAATGAGGTTAAAATATCAGCCTGTTGAATCAAAATACTGCTTGGAATAGAAGTCATTCCACTGCTGGCAGGGAGACAGATTTTTTAAAAAGTAAATTTACTACCTATTGACATCAAATGTCTGTGGGGTAAAAAAAGGTGCACTCCTCAAGCCCCTCAGAAAGTGCTGTCAGTTTCTACTCAGGAGTTCAGTATTGTCAACTCTAGAAGAAAATGAAGTTAAACTGGGATAAAGATTCAGCCAAGAAAATATTAATTGAAATATGTTTCCCATCTTGTAGATTAAAAGTAATTCTGATAAACTAATGGGAAAACAGTCACAACCCTTTCTGGTTAATCTGAAGAAAGAGACAAGTAATTAGAAGCTGGGAGCCTTGGTTGTAGGGAAGGAGGGAGAGAAGAGAGCAGGGAGCAGAAAGCTTTTCAGATTATTTCAGATTCTTTTCAGAATCCCTTCTTTTGGGAGCATCAGTATCATGGATAGCTGTGCTCATCCTGGGACTCTGGTAATTGTCACTGGGCTCAGGCAATTTTACTGAAAGCAGCTTGGAAACAGGTTTATTACTCTAATTTCATAATGTTCATCTCTATCAAGTGATCATACAATCAACAATTGGCAACGAAGGTCGACACCACAACTCAGCATTTAGAGTAAGTGACTCTGCTGGGGCTTGGAATAAACAAGTTGCAAGATGAACATAAGTAGCTTGTGGAAAAACTGTTCTTATATCCAGTTTTTGGCTTAAAACTGGCTGCATTTTGAGAAAAGTGCCAGTAGATGGCAGGCACCGGTTTCAGGAAGTATCTTGGGGGAAAAGCTAACTGGCCAATTCTTCAAAAGTTTCCCTTATTCTTCAGTTTTAGCATTTAATTATTTTAAGGGTAAGTGGGATGAGAAAGGGTAAAGGACAAATCTGTCGGTGGCTGTGGGATAAAGGCAGTATTTGAGGAGCAGAGATTAGGGAAAAACCCGGAGGGCTGAATGTCCTGCTGGTGTAAAAGCAAACAAACAAAATGCCCTGAAAAACCCCCGGAATTCCCAACCAGGGCATTCTGTAGTGGTTGTTTCACTTACACCCTGAGTCATAAAAAATGGCAGTCTGTCCACACTTCATATTCACTACAAAGGAATCTTTGAGCTGTGTTGGATTCTAGCCACTATTGTAATAAACAAAATTAACAGTTTAGTGCAAAAAAAAACCCGCAAAACCCCAAACCAAACAAAAAAAATCCCCCTGTTTTGTTTGTGGCAGCATGGCAGATGTGATTTGTCTCAGAGGATGCAGGAATCCTGCTCCATTCCAAAATTGGCGTTGCAGGGCTGTGGATGTGCAGGGCTGTGAGATGCAGGGATTGCACTTGGTTGTGTTGCCGATTATGGATGATCAAAAATCACCTGGAAAAAAAAAAAACAAAACCTCCTCTTTTCTCCCGTCTAGAATAATAGTTAGAATTTAAAATAACTAAATGCATTTAACTTGTCTTGCAGATTTATTTGAACTCTCCCTTACAGTTCCTGGAGTGCACAGAGCATCAGGAGCACCACTCCAGGAAATCCCTGCTGATGAATTCCCGGTGGGATCAGGAGCTGGCTGCAGCTGCACATCCCACCCTTGCTGGTTCCTTGCTTTCCCAGGTCCAGGGCTGCTCCCTGTGCTCTCCTCCCAGGCTGGGCGCTGCAGGCAGAGGCAGAAGGGGAGGAAAGCTGAGTTAGAAGCAGTCAGAGGAGGATGTTTCCTGTCCTTGGGGTGTTTCTGACGTCCTCCCACAGATGCCTGGAAGTGGGTGGGTGCCCCTGCAGTGAGTCCTGTTTGCTTGTGCAGCCTCTGCCTGCAAGGCTCCCACCTGAGCAGGGATCACCCACCAGATCCTGGTGTACTTTCCATCCTGTACTGCTTTGCTTGGAAAAGTCAAACCTTACAGGAGAGAGCAGAACAGAGAGCAGCAAATCACAACAGCTCCTTGGTTCCCTTCAGCCAAGAAATCGATTGTTTATTGCAGATGCCTGCTGGCAGAGAGAGGATCCTGTCAGGCAGGGAATATTTTGATGTCAGGAAACGTCTTCCATGAGCCAGGTTTTATGGAACTCCTGCAGCTTCTCCCTTTGGTGTCTGGGGAGGCACCAGGGTTGATAAGCTGTGCAAAGATCCTGCTGCAGCAGGGCAGGGAAGGGACTCTGGGATATGCTGGCACCTGGAGGAGCTGGGATCATGCCACAGGGAGCAGGATCTGCCTGGCCCTGCTGTGCTGGCACAGGCTGGGGCAGTGCTGGTGGGAGGCATCCATCACAGAGGCAGCTCTGAATGTAAATCCAGGCTGGGACAGTGTGAAATAGTGATGGCCATTAGGAGCTGTCAGAGCAGCCAGCACACCAGGAAGGCTCTTTGCAGCTCCCTGGGGAGGCTGGGCAGCCTGGCACATGCAGGGGGCTTGTGCCAGGACTGCAGCAGTGTTGAACAAGTCTTGTCTTACTCAAAATCTGTCTTCTTGGAAATTGCAGCTGCTGCTGATTTAACCCTTTGCATCTCACAGGTGGGAAAGCAGCATGTTACAGTGGTGAGGGATCCATCAGGGAAGACTTTAAACATCTTGGTTTGGATAGAGCAGCAGAAAGTGATTTCCCCTGCAGCTGTGTGCAGGGACCTGCTGCACTGGGGCATTTCCAGAGGAGATTGTTCCTGGCTGTGGTACAAACCCTGCCCTCAGAGCTTGCCTGTCTGAGCACCATCACGGCAGGGAGTCAGGGCAGGGTTGGGACACCTGATCTGCCTTGCAGGGCTCACCATGGGGAGAAGGAGACAGTTCTGCTGGGGTGTGTGTGTGTGTGTGTGCTTCTTGTTGGCAGCAGGGCACATCTCTCTTGCTGTGCTGAGAGGAACCAGGCTGTCACTGCCCCTTTGTCTGGCCCAGGGTCCCCACATGGTGATGCTTGTGAGGTGCCCACATCCCCTAGCCCTGGCTTTCCAAACAGCTGTCAAGACTCATGTTATGTTCTGTTCCTCATCCTGTCCCCAAAATACCTGTGGAAAAGCCTAATTTTAAGTGAGTTCTATAAGTGCCAAATGGCCCCATTCAAACCTCATGAACCCTGCTGAGAATGTCCCCAGTGGTGCCATTTTGGGGGCAGATTTGCAGCAGGTGAGCAGCGTGTAACCCGCTCTGTGCAGGTTTCTCTCTGGGTATTTGTGCCCTTGGTGTGACTCTTTGCTGCCCTTTCCATTCCAGCCCCATTTGGAGCCCTCCTGAGGATGTGCTGTGCCACAAGGAAGGCTTGTGAAGATGAGTGAGGAGATCCAAGTGGGAAGCACTCATCACTGAGCAGGGAGTGAAGGCAGCAGGGGTTGGTACATGTTGGTAAGAGCAGCTGCTGCTCTGGATCTGCTCCGTGTCCTCCTGCTGCTCTCCATCCAAAAGCTTTTCACAGACACCTCCTAACTCTTGTCCATTGTCACAAAGTCCTCTTGGGTCTATTTAAGGGTTGTCTTGTGAGAGTGAGAAGTGGAATACAGAGGGAAGACGTATTGTAGGAGGAAATCTCAGGGGCTGGGGAGGCTGAAATATGTGGGAACCTGCTACTCAGTCATTTGAGTGAAGTTCCCATTAGGGTTTGGAAACTTTCCAGGAGCCCTTGTACCTAAGCAAGCAATAACTTCTGGCAAGACAGGAGTTCTAGGCTTTGCCAGAATTCCTGCATCAGCTGCAGTGAGAGGAGAGTGAGTGGAGCTGAGCCTGACAGAGCTCTGCCCAGGGCACAGCCACCGAGGCAGGCACAGTCCCTGTCACCACCACGGCTCTTCCCAAGGTGGGTTCCCCAGGGAGAAACACCTTCAAGGACTCCAGAGGCACTTTGACTACTTTGGAGCAGGCTGCTTTGTGTATTTTTACTGAAGTTAGTAGATAAATATTGACAATTCTCCTCCTCCCTCCAGAATTTTATTCTGGAATGACTTTTTGGGTGGACACGAGGAGCTGGAACATTTGAATTTTGCTGTTGACTTTGTCTCTCTGGGTAAATCCACTCGTAGTTCATTTTACTGAAGTGTAAATATGGGTGAAATTTTATCTCCAACAGCAGTAGGAGACTGCAGTGTCTGTCAGATTTATTGACACCCACAAACACGATGCTTTCTGGAAGGCAAAAATGGTTTTGGCAAGTGGGTTTGCATGTTTGGAATTTTGTCGCCAAAGCTGGCTGAGACGGTTTGAGAGAAAACTTCTTTCTAAAACTGGAAGGAGCAGATTGCTGACATCTGATATTTCTCAGTGCTGACTGATCTTTAAATGCTGTGCTTGATTTCAGTTGCACTTTTTTCCTCACTTCACTCTCTCTGGTTGAGTGGCAGAAAGTATTTTGCTACGTCCCTCTCCTCACTGTACTTTTCCACTGCAGAAAGATGCAGACCTGCAAAGGAAGCTTTTTCCCCCTCCCTTTCTGTTCAAAAAACTGTGAAAGAAGCAGCTTGAAACCTCAAAACATGAATAAAAGGTAAGTATCTTCCTTGGGAAAAAAGAACAAAAATGTTTTTAAGGAAAGTTTTCAGTGAAAAAACCACAAATTAAGATTATAGCACTGTCTGCCACTGCCCAGCTGTTGAAGTGTGTCCCTCCAAGCTGTGCCTTGCACACACACACACACACACACAACAATCCAACTCACTGGGCCTTTGCAGGGAAATGGAAATGTCCTTCTAGAGACTTCCAGCATCTCTCATTTGCTTCTGCAGGCCGGTGTTGTTTTGGCTGAAGGGTTGGTGAGGCACAGCCAGGGTGGGAAGCACTGGGAAAGCTACAGTCAGCAGGCTGCTGTTAAAATCTTGCTGCTCTCGTGATGCTGGACAGATGATATGGAGCTCCTCATGAGCAACACGGGGCAAACACAAGGTGAAAAATGGCAAGTGGATCAAAATTAATGATTATGGGGAGCAGCTTTTCCAGGCAGTGTCTTGTCTGTGCAGCCAGGATGGTTCAGTGGTTTGGAAGCTCTTTTAACATCTTTAAAGATTAAATCCCTCATCACTGTAGTGTAAACCTGCATTAGTTATTTACAGCTACATGCATGAAAGGGCTCAGGGTGTGAGTCAGGGAGCTGTGGGTCTGACTTTGGGTGCCTGGCTCCTGCAGTGGACACCACAGCCCTGTGTGGGTGTCTGACCTCCCATGCAGTGCCAAGGCACTGCTGATGCCAGAGGATAAGGTGTGTGGCACCCAGTTTGCTGACTGAGATACCTGAGACAGCCAGGGAAAAGTGAGTTTGAGGTGGTAGTGCCAGAGTGAGCTCAGCTCTTTGGAGTACTGTGAAACCTCTCTGGAACTGAGTTGCTAAAAGCCTCCCATAAAGTGATGCAGAGAGAGGCAAACCAGTTCTGAAACTGGAAGCCCAGGACTCAGACCCCAGTGAGGTGCTGATGGCCAGCAGTGGTTTGGCTGAGCACAAGTTACATCCCTTGTGAGGGAGAGGGACACATTTCACTGGCCTTTGTTTGTAAGTGTGCAAAGAAGTGTGAGGATGGTGAGTTCCTGCACCACGCTGCTGCCAAACAGTTAAAATTCCAGCTATAGGAGGAGATAGGGGATAAATTCCTGCCCTGCATGTTGGCTCAGATGCGTTCACTCAAACTATAGTGGGTCACCAGCTCCAGGAGAGAGGTCAGGGTGCAAAGAGGGACCTGGGCACCCCCTGAGTGCAGATCAGCCCCTCCTCATGAAAGGGAATAGCATCACAGCACCCTGGGGAAAGCCTGTGGCTGCAGCTGTGCAAAAGCAGCATCACAGAGAGCCCCAAATCCTTCTACAGGTGCTGTGGTGCGTTTGGTGTGAGGGATGCTGGGCAGAAGATCTGGCTGGGGGTTTGGGACACGGCAGGAGCTGGGACCGGAGCCCAGCCCCACGAGCTGGGCAGAGCTGGTGCAGACCAGGGGACCTGGCACAGGCACTGGGGTTCATGGTGAAGGCTGGGGAGCCCGGGATGCTGACAGCAGGGCCAGCCAGGCCCAGAGGCACTCAGGTAACAAATTGAACAGTGAATATCTTAAGATGACTTTGGTTTATTGTCCAGATCAAGTCAGCGGAAAAAATATTGGGAGACCGAACAAAGAGACAGGCTGCTTTAGCAGATAAATGGACTGATCATTTCGTATTGAGGAACAATCTCTAAAATATAGTTTACTGCAGAGCTGAGGGCTGAAGCATTTGCTGATGCCAAGAGCTCCTTCTCTGACCCTCGGCACGCGTGGAATTAAACGGCGCGGTGTTTTTTGATGGTTAAACTCCCCGGAGAAGACACTCCATTTGTTACCAGGGCTCTGATGAAGTAAAGTGTGGTTTATATGTACAAGGCCGGCCTTCAACTCATCTCAGAACGAATGGAGAGGTAAAATTGAATTTTACACTCCCGCTGCTGTGATTAATGCGCGGCTCTGGCGGCGGGCGCTGGCCGCAGGAGGGCAATGCAGGCTCGCTCAGGGCTGAGCGCAGGGAGGGAGCGGCAGGAATGGATAGCTGCTGGAGGAATAAACCTGCTAGCACCATCAATCCCTCGTGCCTTCCCCGCGCAGCTCCGGCGTGAGGCTGCACCTGCCGGGAACAAACCTGCTGGATGGATCAAAACCACGTGGGCCTTAAATCAGGGACCGAGAGGGCCGGGCAGGGGTGCGGCTGCTCGGGGAGGGCTCGGGGCTGGAAGGGACCCGCAGGTGGCCCTTCAGCCGGGCAGCTCCACCCTCTGCGATGGCTCGGAGGAAGGCGCAGGAAGACCCCCGGGGGTCTGAAAGCTTCTCATGGGCAGGACAGGGACAAAGCGCCCCCCAGTCCTGAGTGTGTGTGTTGTTCTCACCCACCGGAGGAGAGGAGGAGAGGGTGAGACCTGTCCATAACTTCCTTCGGGACCCAGTGGCTGCTGGAGAAGGGAGTTGGGAGGATCTGTGGAGCATCCTTGCACTGGTGGGAGGTGATGGCAGCAGCACTCACCACTGCACTCCTGTTCCATGCTCTGGGGCTCTGCTTGCCCTGCTGGGCACAGTGTGCTGCCTGCCTCTGATTCCTTTGCCCCAGTCCCCCTGGGAAACCAGCTTCTGTGAAACCCTTCAGTGGTAAAAATCGTTCCCTGGCTCTCCTGCATGTTCTGGGCAGCCCGGCTGCTTCATCCCCATCGTGGTGATCACTCCTTCACCTCGACCCCCAGCTGCCTCAGTGATGCTTCACCTGCGTGGGCTACAAATAAATTCTCCCTTCTGGTTAATTCTTGGATGTGGGAATGGTGCTGCCCCAGGTTTCCTTGGCAGCATTTGAACCCGTGGTAGGATGCTCAACTGTTAAAGGGTGGTGTGTGCATTCAAAAGATGCATTTCAAAAGGTGAAAACCAGGAAAATGTTGGGCTAAGTACTGCAGAGGACAGTTCCTGTGTTAATTCAGGTAGTGGAATAGTTTCCCTGAGATTTACTGCACTATTTGCCTAAAAATGGAGTAATTCAGGCCAGTGACACACATTAAAAGTAGAACAAGGTAAGCAGTTGTCTTTCACCATCTCTCCAGCCCTGAGCTCAGGACTGTGGAAGGCTGAAGATCAGAGCTGGTAACATGGAAACAACATGGAAACCTGTTAGATCTGCTCTGCTGAAACCAATGGACTTCTCACCCATGTGACTGAAAATAGAACCGTGTAAATCATTGCTTCTTTTTCTTTTTCCTTCATAAACTGAACTTTTACATGTCAAGTATCAGGTGAAACTTATTTTACTTTTTATTTTTTTTGTTGGAATGCAAAATCAGGAATATTGGTTTAGATCTTATGATTTATTTTTAATTCTAGATGGGTTACTTTAGTTTGCTTTCAGATATTTCTAAATTGAGGTATGTTTCTAAGATTCTCTCACTAGAAATTATTCTCAGTGTCATCTTTAGATGTGAAGGGTACTCTGCCCCTACCAAATGTGAAGTGCACAGGGCAGAAAGCCCAGAGTTCTGGAGATTAGTCTGTTTGCAGGGGTGGTTCTTTGTGGGTAAATTTCTCAGATGTTGGGAATGGAATTAGTTGATTCTTTTCAGGCAGCACCTTGCTAGTTTTGAAAACAGTTCCCTGCTTCCAAAGGCACGGCTGGAGAGGCTTCTCCATCCTGTGGCCATTAAATTAAACACTCTAGTGTTCCCCAAAACCAGCTTTGGTCTTTAAATTGGTATAATTTAGAAGGTATTAAACAGTGCTGTTTGTTCTACCTGGCTGTGCAAAAATAATTTTGTTTTGCTTTCTCAGCTACGGAGCTGAGAGGAAAAGTTCTACTGGTGAGGGAGACAAACTTTCCATGGTAAATCTGAGCCCTCCAGCCCAGGCTGGGTGGTGTGGCTGGGGGCAGGGGAATTTCAAACATCTGCTTCAGCTCAGCCCCTCTCTGAGCCCAGCCACGGGCACCCCTGACAAACAATGGATGGCTGAAGGATAACAATGAGCCAGGTGAAAAAAGGAAATTGTTTTTTTGACAATCTGCTGTTGGGCAGGGGGAGGGAGGCAAAAGACCCCGTAAGAATGAAAAGCCTGGGAGAAAGGGGATAAGTTAACATTAAATGGGCATGTGGTGACAGGGAGGGAAATGGTGGGACAGCTGGAATGCAGCAGGAGCCTGGAGAAAATCGATACGAGATAAGCGTTCCAGGGGTAGCGCTGTTCATCAGGTGACAAAGTTAAAGGCAGAGAGACACTAAAAGTGAGAAAATATCACTGACCCCCTGCAGTATTGATCAAACAGCTGAGACACTCAAGGCCAAAGTCACTAATAAAGTGAGACATATCAGCAAGAAGCCCATGAGAGCAGATGAGTTGGCTTCCGAAGGTCTTAAAAATAAAAATAAAACATATCTGCAAAAGTTCTTGTTAACCATCTTCTTTGTCTTGTTAAGTGCAAAGGAGACAAAGCAGCTTTGCTGGGAGGCACAGAGGAGAGGCATGAGGCTTGCTGTCTTGCTTGAAAACTGAGTGGAGAGAAAAAAAGGAGCCTGTGATGCTGGGGAGGGACAGCAGCCCTGCCAGGACACCTGCAGAAGCCACCTGAGCTTTGGGTCATGGCCCAGGCCTTGGAGGGGTCAGTCTGGTCACTGAGCACGTGTGGTGACACCACCTGTGCCTCAACAGCCCCAAAGCACGAGCCTGAAGCAGTTCTCACAGGGAATTCTGATCAGGTGGTTTGTGCTCCTTGCTTTTCTCTAACTGAGGGAGGCAGGTGAGGACAGGCCTCTGCCAGCACACAGGCATTTCAAATAGGAGCAATAATTAAATTAACAGACATTTATTCCCTGCCTCCTCCCCCTTGAAATGCCTGAAATTGTGCCTGGAGGATTTGATGCTCTCATTTCCTGTTTGAAACAGGCTCAGCTCAGCTTGCTGTGTTGGTGTGGGCACAACCTGCAGTTGTCCTTGACCATCTCATGAGCTAAAACTTGCCCCAGAGCTGGATAAGAGGGTGCTTGGGCACTGCTGCGTGTTGGGAACAGTCCAAATGTTCCAACTCCAAGAAGACTTTAAGTGGTGAGAGGACAGTGTGAAAGGAGAGATGTAAGCAGTTGTAGAAAGAAGAAATGTGTTTAAAGTGTTGCCTGGATAAGGAACCAGAAGAGATGAATGAGGCTGCGTGGTTGGCTACAGGGGGGAGTGGAATAACTTCATTTTTGGGTCTTGATGTTGCATGTTAAATAAGAACCCCCCTCTCCTCAGAACTAAAGGGATCAGGAGAGTCTTTTCACCTCCTCTGTTTTTAATGGGTGAAGTTCCTGACTGCTTGTTCTCTGCTGGGAAATACATAATTTAAAGACTTGACACAGGTCCAGCTAGTCCCTTGCAGATGTGTGGATTTTGAGTGGATAATTCTTAGATATGTGCATCTGTGCAACGAAAAACCAGCAAATTAGAATAGCTCCTTTTGTTTACTATTTTTGCCTTCTAGCAAAATCTTTGCTGTTTCACACACTTTAGAAATAGGTGAGTTAGGAACTAAATGTTCTGCCTGACCTCTCCAAAGCTGAAATGCCCTTTTATTCCAGTTCTTAGTGTGTCTAGGAAGGGCAGTGTCTCAGAACCAGTCAGAAACAACAGAGAGGCTCTGATTAGGTTATTTTGCTGAGCTATTTTAGTTCTCCCAACATTTGCACCATTATCTGTTCACACAAACTGTTATCTTGGTGCACTTTTACCTGCCTTTATTGTGGTTGAATGCTGAGAAAACAGAGCTACTTGGGAAAGAAAAGGAAAAACTCCACCTTTCTGCTAGTTTTTTCATGAAAGATAACTTCCCCTGGCTTCTGTCTTTCCTCTGGCTTTTGCCCCTCTCCCTTGTGGAGCAAAGCAGGAAAGGAAGGTGAAATAAATACTGAGCTGCTAACTGAGGGGAGACACGAGGTCCCTGCAGTGGAGATGATGTAGAGCCCTGGAAGCTGTGAATATTCACATGTGTGCTGTGAATAACTGCAGCACAGCAACTGGCAGGTCCCCCAGAGCAGGGATTTTTGGGGAAAGAGAAGAGTCCACAAAGGAAAAGACAGAGGAAAAGATTTATGTAGCTCAGCTGTAGGGAAGAGAGGTTAAAGGAATTGCTGGATTCATCAGGTTTCGGTGATAGTAGAAACAACTGCACCTTAAATTCCTGTTTGAAGACCCTAAACCCAGAAGAATGCTTTTGGTTTTTTTTTTTTGTTGTTGTTTTTCTCGTGTTTTTTTTTTTTTTTTTTTTTTTTTCTTTTTTTTTTTTTAATGGGTAGGGTTGCCATTGGAGATGTTTGCAAAAATTTAACTGGGACATTGGCCATTTTATAGACAGCAAGGTCAGATCAGCCAGCAAAGAGAGATTAATTTAATTAAATCAATATGTGATTGCTGAGCCTCATAATAAAATCTTAAATAAAAACTTTGAAGAGAAAAATTGATTATATTTACAGGATATAAAATGGAACAACTGTTTGTTCATTAAATACTTTTGCAGAGGTTTAGAAAATGATTGACTTCTTCCTCTTCCCATCTCCCCATCTCTTCACGTGATAGAAAAACCTATTTGGGGATTTTTCTTTTGCTGTTGGGTCTTCCAGCCTTACAAGTTTGAACATGGTAAAAAGAGGAAAACCCCACTGCAACCCTCTGCACCTCTGTCCCTTCACAAAGGTACAATTGTGCTTCTTTTGGTGTTTTCAGATGTTTTCTTTCAACCAGATTTCATTACCTAAGTCCAGAGCAATGATCAAGATTTTTAAAAGCTCAGTGGTCCGGGGCATTTGACTGTGGGGTGCACAGCTATTTCTTGCACACCCAGTTGAGTTTTATAGTCTACTGAGCCTGTTAAATTTCATACTTTAGTTTCCTGGGAAATCAAGTGAGATGCTTGGGCAGACAGGGAGCATTATGAAGGAGTTGACCCTGGAGCAGCCCAGGTGCAGGAAGGTGCTGCTGACCTCCAAAGAGCATCACTCCCCTCCAATAGGCTTTTTTTCCCCAAAACACCTGAATTTGACTTGTGAACTTTGCTAGCAGGATCCCAAAGGGGTTTTGTTACTCTAAAAACAAAGAACTTTTCCTTGCCTTTCGAGCACCCACAGTTTTATGCAGCTCAGGCTTCTCACTTAGCTCGTCTGCAGGTGTTGAGAAGTGCAGGTGAGGGTGTGGCTGTCCCACACCCCCTTCTGGGCCCGGGCTCCATCCCATAACTGCTTTCTCTGTGCCTGTGCCACCTCCCAAAGCTGTGCCACCTCCTCACGTGCTGCTCACACGGAGCCTTTCCTGGAGCAGCAGTCCCCGGTGAAGCCGAGGGGACGCGAGGAGCTGGGCAGTGCCACCCCGAGCAGGGGATGATGTGCCAGCCCTGGAGTGCCTGTGAGCACAGCCAGGTGCTTGGGGACAGCACCATCCCCTGCACCATCCCCTGCTGTCTGTACTTGTCTGATTGCTGTTGCTCTTTGCATTTGCTCCCAGTGGATGAGTAGGGGAGGGAAGGGATGGTGCAGGGGGAGGAGAGCAGTGACCTGTGGGGTGGGGATCCCATCCTGGGGAGGAGGACAGTGACCTTGCTGAGCATCCAGGGGCAGCCCCAGCTGCTGGTGTGTGCTGTTTGCTCGGGTGGGGTTTAACATTGTTTTCACCTGTAAGTGCCAGTTATTCACGTTTGAATTTCGAAATATTCCCCAGCAAGTGTGGGAACACAAGTAAATCCCTTGCTCTAGGTTATTAGTTAAGATGAAAATATTAGTGAAAATATTTCTTGGCCTTAAGCTAATAGGCCAGGAAGCAGAGTGTGTTGTAATTAAAAAATAGTCAGCTTCTAACTGTAACAGTGTAAATTAAAACATCTGTGTTGTCTCATCCTTCACATGAGACTAAAAATGGAATAAAAGTTTTTAAAATTCCTCTCAATTACCCCATTTCTAAATCAGAAAAGGACATAATCTGACAAATAAGCCCACTATTTGGTGAGCTATTTCCCTGTGAGAGCTGAAGATATGTTACAGGGCTTGAGATTGTGATCCAAGCTCCTGTGCTCATCCTTGATAAGCAAAATCTCCCCATTGTTCCAAGAGTTAGTTTAACAAGTCAAACTCTTCGAAGCAGTAACTTTCTTTTCTTGGAGCCAAAGAAAATTCTGGATATTTCAGGGCAGAAATCTTTACCCAAACAGCAGATGTAGCTCCATAACAGCCCTTCCACTGGTGGAGCACGTTGCTGCTGCGGTCAAGCACATCTGAACTTGAGGCAGGATGGTTTTGTTAGGGTACTCCATGGTCTTGTGTAGGCTGGCTGTAATTATGGTGGGAAATTGAACCCTGATGCATCTTTTTCATTTTGTGTGTGTGCATGCAGTAACCTGCCTTCTGAGAGCATTGCTTGCATTTTTTTCCCTCTTGATCAAGAGGTTCCCAGAATGGTCCTGCTGACCAGAGGAATCCTCTCTGTGCTTTCCTGTGGTGTAATTTGGGGTCAGGGATGCTGTCCTAGTGAAATACAAATATTTTGGCCTCCTGGAGACTCACAGGGGTGGGGAGAGGACAGGATATTTTGTGAGGGTGGAGAGTGGGGTATTAATTCCTACTTCACTGAGAAACACACAAATGAGAAGCCTGGATGGTTCAAAAGAGAAGATTTAGCCCAGTATCAGTTGAGCCAAGCTTTTGTTAATTGAGCCCTTTTATTTGTGTTTCATCAAGTTCATTGTGATGCCTTCAAATACTTGCAACAGTCAAAATGCCTGAATCAGCAAGGGGGAGTGGAATTCTTTGGCCACATCCAGGTGCAAAGAACAGTTTGTCCCTTGTCTTTGTGATGCCACAAGTCTTCCCCTTGCTTTGTGCGATACTTAAACCTCTTGGACCAAGAAAGCTCCACAACTTGTAACCTGGCTCTTGTCTCACATGGGAGTTACATGTGCAATATTTATAGGTGCAGTGAAGGAATTCTATGGGGTATTTAGAGATGCAATTCAGGAATTTTATCAAGGCTCATTTTTATTCTGTGGAGCACATGCTTTTGTGCAGCTTTTCTGCTTTGTTTTGTCTTCCTACTTATTTTTTTTGCCACCTGATTCCCAAGAAGAGGTCTCTTGACATCTGCACAAGCTCATATCATGCCCTAATCTGTGATTATAGAGAATTTCATGCTTGTATTGCCCTCTGTGGCTGTGGGGGATCCTGGGCTGTTGTGGCAGAGGTTTGCCCTGTTGCTCAGAGCTGTGCTCAGTGAGGTGAGGTCCTTGCAGGACAGCCCAGCACTGTGGCTGTGCCCTGGAGGGGCAGCAGTGGAACCAGCAGCTGGGGTGGCATCCTTTGGGATCTCTTGGTTTCTGTGAGAGCACAGCATCTCCTGACAGGCAATAAACAGCTGGATGACAAGGAAGATGCTGGGCCTGGATCAAAACCAGAGGGGTTCCTACTCCAGGGGAACACAGCTTTGTTCTGCTGGCATCTCAAGCAGAAGCTTTGGAAAGCAGTGCAGCCAAACCCAGTGGGGCCAAATACAGGTTTTCCACAGTGAAAACAACCCACCCCCCTCACAGGCCTTTCCCTGCCTCCCCTCCCCTCTGGAGCTGTGCACTGTGCTCTCTGTAACTCCCTGATCCCTGAGAACCAGAACTCTTGGCCTCTGAGGCACTGTGCTGGGCACTTGCTTGGGCAGGGCTGGGAAGCAGTTCTGTTCTTTGTCCTCTGACAGAATAGCCCAGAATTATTGAAATTCATGCGAGGTAGGCATCAAATCAGCATTTCTTTCCCTTGAGCAGCTTGTTCTGTTAACTGCTAAACCTTGTAAAGCAAAGCCATCCTTTCCTCTGGGGACAGGAGGGGTTTTGAAGCTCCAGAAGAGTGAAGGTGTACTGTCTCTCACAATCGAAAATCAACGTGTTCAAGCATAAGACCTGCTTGTACTTGAGCATTCCTTGGTGAAGGGATTGGAAGATTGTTGGCTGAATTTCCCAGCCATTCCAGCTCGTGGCTGAGCATCCCCGCCCTCCCCTTGCCCTGGTGAGCAGGCAGGTCCTGGTTCAGAGACCTCTGGGGCCAGGTTTAACCTGCCCCTCCAGTTACTTGGTCTGGGAAGGAAAGAAATAAAAGATCCCAGCTCTAGAAGGCTCCAGCTCAAGCCAATCCGAGGGCATGCAGTGGGAATGGCCAATTATGATGGGATTGTAAAAAATGGCATTACAGCACTGCAGGTATTGATTGAACCTTTAGCCATGGAGACATTGAGAGAGAGAGGAGGGATGAGTGGGAGATCAATATATGCATCTTTAGGCCTATTTATCTCTGGGTGATTTTTCCATTCCCCTTCCTGTTCGATATGGCATAATTTACCTTCATAAAGTGTTCAGCGTCAGGGCTCCATTATCAGAGTAATCAGTTTTGATTAGTAGAGAAAGGGTACAAAATTGTTTAGCCTCTAGATAGAACTGTGAAGAGTGAGTAAACTATGCTTGACAGCACCTAATGCAGTTAGAATGTAGACTTAATTTGATTCCAATTCTTTATGGCTTTCCATGATTTCAAGCATCTATTGGTTTGTTAGAAAAATATAATAGGAAATGGGCTGTGGCAGGTGGGAGGGGAGAGGGAGGAGAGGGATAATTTAAGTTTGCAGGATGCAATTTCCCTCAATATAAACATTCTAATGCAATTTGATGCCTGTTGTGTTTTGGTGCACCTGGCAGGAGTTTTTATTTTCGGATTTATTTTTAGCACTTTGAGGATACTCAGGGGGTAACCCAGGCTGGGGGGTTGGATTTTTGTTCCCAATGCCACGAGCTGAGCCTCAGAAATTCTGACCTGCAGCTCAGAGCTGGGAGTCAGGGCTCTTGTGTTTCCTTCCCAGCCTTTCCCTTGAATGGTGCTGCAGCATTGGCCTCCTCCTAACTTGTGTTTGCTCCTGTTAAAGTGGAGAGGAGAATCCTGTGAAAGGCATTAATGGTGGCACAGGTCTTGGAGATCCTCCAGTGAAGGGGCTGTCCTTTGAAGTCAGTCACTGATCAGGAGGGGATTAATGCTGCTGAACACACCATAGTGCCAGGGAGAGCCAGGCAGGGTTTTACTGGGCCATGACTTCACTCTGCCCCAGCTCTCAGGACAGCCAGCAGAGCAGTGTGCTGGAAAGGATTAGCTGTGTTCCCAAACTGCTCCAACCAGCTGCTTTGAATGCTCAGTCCATCTCAGGCGTGCCTGAGGCAGCTGGTGCACAATGATTCCCCCTCTGCCAGGTGGGCACAGAGGTCAGACAGGTAACAAGGTGACAGGAGAGCAGTGGGGACAGTCCCTTCACATGGCTGAGTCCTGCACATCCCTGGGTGTGGTGGGAAGTGATGCTCAGGGCCCAGTGTCCATCACACCAGGGTGCAGAATTTAGTCCTGAATGCACATCCCAGATTGAGAAATCCTCATCCCTGCTGCCCTCTGCTCTTCTCTTACTGACACGAGGATTTCACCTCAGCCCCGAGTTAAACACCTGAGCAGGGGCAGGAGAGGTGGGAGCAGGGCAGGTCACCTCCTGCACTCCCATGGCAAGGGGCACAGGGCAGCTGGCTGGGCCATCTGCAGCTGTAAAGCTTTATGTGAAGGCAAAATTGAGGATAAAACCTGAGTGTGCCAACTCCCATTGAGTTTACCTGAAGCTTTTAACTCCTCTCAGATACTCATCTTGTTCTAAATCCTCCCCCATTTTTTTTCCCTCTGTCTCTTTTTATTTCTTTCTTGCTTTTCAAGAGAAGTTGAGCAGTTGGAAGAAAACCAGAGTTCTTGAAGTTGGCCAATGAAGTCCAACAAAGGAGCAGCCTGGATTTTGGAGCCCAAAGGCAAGCTGAGCCTCTGGAGCTCCCACCCAGCTGGCACATCTGCCTCTGCCCACCTGGGAGGGTCCCTGGCCCCGGGTGAATTATCAGCAACACTCTGCAGGACATATTTATTTTCCTAGTTTTATCTATAAAATTAGAGCTGCACAAACCCATTTGAGTGATAGGATCTCCAGTCACAGCTCCTGTAGTGTTTGGTTTATACCCTCTAGTGACCAGGGCTTTTAATACCTCTTAACACTGAAATGGAGACAGTGCTGCTTGTTCCTGTGCTTTTACTGAGCCCTGGGATATTTGGGCTTGTGTTTATTATCCCAGCTCCTGCAGGCAAGGGACTGCAAGAGAATCTTGGCTTTTGTTTTAAGCATTTCTAGTAATTGTGGTTTGTGAGAATGGCTTTAAAATGTGATCTGGCTCCAGTATAAAGACCCAGGGACTAGAAGACAAATAAAAACTTAAGTTAAAAAAAGCACAACAACCCCAATTATTTTTTGAGCTACTTATGCCTTTTTTTTTTTTTTGGAGGGTGGACAGTATACTCACAATACATATCTATACACATTATTATATAGAGGTGTTCACTTCTATTTTCTTTTTTCATTTGGAAAGTTGTGTGTCATGTAAAGAATTGGCAAGCAGCTACCATCAACTACAACAAAAATATTTGAAACTGCTTTCCTCCCATGCTGCTTCACTTGCTCCACATCCAATGCGAGCCAAAGCAGCTGAATGCTGGGCTTGGAAATGACTTTTCATGGTGAGTTCATGTCCAGTTGGAAATGGCTGTAGGAACTTCTGCTCCTGGGATTGAGGAAATGCACCTTGGGATCTAAAGGGATGAGCAAGAGGGGGTGAGACCTTAAGTGGTTTGGATTTGGTGATGGTTGGATGATGATTGTGATCAAAAAAGAACTGTTATTATCCAAAAAGTCATAACTGTACCAGTGCTGGATTTGGGGTTTGTTTGTTTGTTTTCTTTCAGGCATGAAAATGGTATAAATTAATTTTTCTGTCTCTGTTATTTTTGTTTTTGTCAACTCTGTTACATTTCGTGTGGGCAATCAGAGGTAGCTGAAGTCTTGCTGTGTGTCAGAGTAGCCTGCTGGATTGTAAATTCCTGTGAGGAAAACAGAATTGGTGCAGTTAATTGTTCACAGAAATGTCTCTGTGAGCTGTTTCTGTTCACACAAGTGCTGTTATCCTCTTTCACTTGGTGAGAAAGCTGTGGTACCTGCCATCTCTCCAGAACAGTTTTTGATCTTTAAAGTTTTTGGTTTCTGAAGAGAAACAGGCTGAACTTGGGGGGTGTTGCTGGAACGGGACATTTCCCACCACCTTTTATCTGTTCTGTAGCAGCTGGCCTTGCCCCACCATGTAAATGGGAGAATTTTGTGGTGAACATTAACTCTGCTTTTGCAGACCTCTGTCAGAAACTTCAGCCTGTGTGTGGACGGGCCAGAAGCACTAAAACAAAATTTCAGAGTGAACAAGAAGGATTTCTATGACTGGATTTTTGGTCCACAGCCCAGCAGAACCCTTAAACACATGTGCAATCTGAGGGAAGTGTGTGACATCTTAAGTGAATTTGTTTCAGCTGTGTTCACGCCTCCATGTCAAGTACTTCCCATGAAAATTGGGACTATAAAACCCTGCTGGTATGAAAGTTTTTTCTTCTGTAAAGTTTAAAGTTGTGTGCTGCAGTATTCCATATCCCAAACTAATAGTTTGCATGTGTGAACCAAAGTATTAAGTTCACAGTTTCTGAGCAAAGCCAATGTTTATTATGTGGCACATCCAGTGTGTCACTTACCTGTTCAATCACAAAGCTGCCTCATAGATTGTGGAATTGGGATCTGTGGAACAGCAAGTCTTGCTGCTGCAAAGAGGTTAAATTAATCAAGTTGTTTGAATGGGATAAATTATTAGCTGATCAAAATATACCGTTCATTTTTTGTAACAAAGTGAGGTGGATGGCTTGCTTATCTCTGTGTCCACATGCATGTATTCCTGGTCTTTCAGGAAATTCACCTCCAGTGCAAATTCACAGATTTCCTTTCTTTGGACTAGCATAATTCAGATTTCTGGCCATGAAAGTGATTCCAGACAAAGTCTAAAAAACTGGATCCTGTTAAATACCTGGAAGCCATCAGCTGTGCTGGGCAGGGTCACCACTGTTCTGTCAGCAGAGTTACCAGGCTTTGAGCAGACACATCTATCCGGGGCTGCATGATTTAAAGGGGTAACATTTTTCAGTAGTTAAAAGACGCCAGCTGGGTAAATAAGCCCAGACCATCATGCACGAGTCCTCCTGCTTCCCAAAGTTCATTAGGGATAACAAGGCTCTTGGCATTTGGATAATAAATCCATGCTCTAAGGGCTGCTGTGTGCAGGTTGAGGAGCTCAGATGGTGACATTAATGGTGCAAATACAATAACATTTGAGAAGAAACTTCTTGGAGGGGAGAGGAGGGAGCAGGGAAGGGCAGCCAAGTGTTGGAGCATGGGAGGAATTTCACCATTGCACCTCTCTGTGCAGAGCACCCACCACAGACCTGCCACAGGCTGCTGGTTATTTCTGTGTCACAGAAGAGTGTTTGGGACAGTGAGAGGCAGGGAATGGGGGTGTTCTCTGCCTGAGCTGGTTTGTCTGGTGTCTTGGTTTGAACAGACAGATGTCTGCTAAGGAAGGCAGGAGCCTCCCTTGAAATGGAAAATGGAAACCCCCTCCCTCTGAATTATAAATTTGAAATTAAGGGGCTCTCAGGCAATGATATATGAGCAGGAATAACAGTTCTTTATTAGGAAAATTAAAAATACAAATGCAGTAGTGCAAACAAAACCAAACCACAGCCAGAGTGAGAACAGGAGCTGAGCCCTGTGTGTCAGGGTGTTGGTGGCAGTGCCATTCCATGGTGGCTCAGCCCTCCTGCAGTGCCAGGGCTGGCTCTGCTGGAGCAGGGATCCTGTCCAAGGCTGGAGTTTTCCTCTGCAGCTCCAGTGCTGCTGGAGATGGGCCTGGGCTCCCTCTGGGAATGCAGGGCAGAAGAAAGCTGCTCCTCTGGGAATGCAGTGGGAAAAGGCTGCTGGGCTGTTCCCAGGGCAGATTCTATCCAGGTAGGAATGCTTGGCTCCTCCCCTGGGCAGAGCCTCCCCCCATGGGATGATGGAATTTTCTCAGCCATGCAGGGACACTCAGTGGCCATGAACAGCAGAGATGTCCTGGAGGGAGGGTTGGCTGTGGGAGAGATAAAGGAACCTGCCCAGTGAACAGCAGAGAACTGCCCAGCTCTGACAGATGGGGATAGGATACACACCCAGCCACACCTTGCAGGCTGAGACACCTGCCCTCATCAGCTGCAGCAGTGGGGTCGGGTGGGCTCGGTGAGCTGCTGTGTCAGGCAGGGCTCAGGGACTGCCTGGGATGCTCACACCCAGCTCTGCCCCCCTCACCTGCCTCCCTGCAATGGTTTGCTTTGCACTGAGTTACCTGCCTGCATGCTTGGGCTGTGGGTGTGTGTCTGTAGTGCCAAAATACTCATTGAAAAGTCCATGCAAGGGAATGCTGAAAACCTCCAGAAAACCAATGGTAGACTGTGAGATAGTCTGGATCTCAGTGAGGCAGGGACTACTTGTGATTTTTAGTAGTAAGCCCCTTTTTGTTGCTTTAGTGCTAATTACCAACTCCTCCATCAGATACAGAAACTGTGCACATCTACAATCTGTAGATGATCTGCAGATCTGTTATCAGATCTGCTGATCTGATAACTCCTGGTTCTGCACTAGTGCTCTCCTTGGCCAGCAGAGCAAAAAAAAAAAAAAGAACCAATGTCATTTTGAAACCTTCAGTGATAGAAGGGAGAGAACCAGGTGTGGGCTGAGAAGAATGGGAGAACCAACACTGCTGCCCTCCAGGGCTCCTCACAGGTCAGTGCTGGCTCTGGGTTTAACCCAGCTCTCCTGGCTTTGCTGAGAATTTTGAAAATGTCTTTATATTTAAATTTTTATTGTTCCGGCTTTAATTTTTATTGTTCTAGAGAGCAAGAGACATGCTAGCACAGACTGATTTGTTTTCATCCATGAGAAATAGTGAATTTACCTCTAAAATGCTCCAAACTGCTTTATCTCAGGAAAATGTTAATTTTTTGAAAGCTTTATGCTCTTGTACAAGGAGCTTTATTGGGGTTCATCTGTAATTTAGCAAATGTTAAAACCATAATCCTTAATCCAAAATCAAAACCACCTAAACACCATGGAAAAAAAAGCAAAATGATGGGTGACTAAATCTCTGCTTTGCTTAGAAATAGTCACAAAATAGCTCCCCTGTGCCTGCTAGCTGCACAAGGATTTTGCCATGATAGGATTGAAGGTTTGGCAGGGCCAGAAACTTGGTTTGCTGCAGGCAAAGTAGGTGATTTTATAAACTGCTCTGGAGTGTTTGCAGAGTACCTGGGAGGATGTCTGGACTCATCTTCTGTGGGCAACAGTCAGTTTTTTGACTCTTGCCTTCTGTGTATTGCAGCTGAATTAATTAATTATAAAAACTTTGGCTTTTCCTCCCTAAATTTTAGACCAGGTGTGATCAGCAGTGTGGATGGCAGTTCACACACACTAACTCTGTAGGCCACCCCCCAGTTTTTAAGTCACTTTTGGCAAAGGCAGCCCGTGCCAAGTGTGATCTGCTCTCTGATCAGGTTACAGCTGAGGAAGGAGCCTCAATTAAGTTTTCATCTCATAGGACCACGGTGGAAAATAGAATCAAAATTAGCAGATAAATGAATAAAATCTCAAGGACGATGACAGAATTAGCATGTCTGTAAGAGGAAAATCTGGCACCTCCTGTTTAAGGAGAAAATGTGAGGAGGAGAAATGTGCAGTCCTGAAGTGCCTGAGGGAGAAGCTCTGGCAGGGGAGGTGTGGTGCCTCTCACTGTGGTTTGGTGGTGGGCTTGGCAGTGCTGGGTCAGTGGCTGCACTTGGTGCTCTCCAATCCTTTCCAGTCTCAGTGATTCTATGGTTCCAGAATGAGCTGTCAAACACCAGATTCTCTGTCTAAATAATCTTAAGCTGTGTCATAGTAGATGGACAGAAATGACACACCAAGCAATGTATCAAAGGCTTTTTTTATTGCTGCGTATTCTCCTTTTTTATTCAGTTCTACAGACCTCATGTGTGACTCCAGTTGGTTAGTAGCTTTCTTGCCAATTGCTCTATTGGTTAGTAAAAGTATTTTTCTTGTCCATCAAATCTCTCTATTCCTGAATTGTTTATATATTTTGTTCACTGATTCTCATGGGACAGATTTAATGTTTATGTAGGTGCTAGCTGTTTTCCACCCAGGAATAGATTGTTATATTAATGAACTGTTCACACCAGGATTGCTTTCACATGGGAACTTGCAAAGTGCTAGCCACTGATTTAACAGAGCAGGCCTAATTTTATGAAAATTTTATTTTCTTTTATAATTTTCTACCTTACTGCAATAAAACTGTGCACAGCAGAATGTGTTTTCTCCACCTGCTGTGAGTGATCCTTCTCTTCCTGCCACTCTGACCCCGTGGGGCTGGCTCTAAGGCTCTGCTGTCCATGGCAATGCTGAAATGCCCAACCTGAGCCCAAGTCACAGAGTTTAGGGGACAAGGAGGTGGGTGCAGTGCTCTGGCTTTGCTTGGTGAGCTGCCAGGAGATTCCCTCCTCCTTGTCCTCGCTGATTTAAGGGGAAATTGGAGAAATGCTGAGGACCATGCCAGACTTCCTAAGGATGGTGTGTGCTCAGGCTGGTGTGCAGGGCTTTTCCAGAGGCAGTGCTGCTGTAGGGCAGTTATTGCATTTCCTGAGCTTGTGAGCCCACATTGGGAGTTAGCCCAGACCATCAGCCAGTGACCAGCTGGCCCAGAGCCCCTCTCAGCAGCTCTTGGCAGGGTTTGGAGGGAGCCAAGCTGTGGTGTTACGGGCCAGGAGCAAATGGCAGGATGTGCCCCTTGTTTCTGGGGACTGAGAAGAGTAAGGGGGCTCACAAAAATAAATGTATTTAATAGCATAGAATGAAACAGCAAATTGAAATTGTGCTGAAATCCAATTCTGGGGTTTTATAATCCACAGAAACTTATTAACTTCAGAGACCTGTCCAAGCTGGGGGGAAAGAAGTGAACTTTCCACTCCATCCCCAAAGCAGAGAGAATTTAGAGCCTTTTTATGGTGCATTTTAGGACAATGACCTGGGCAATGTGTTCAGCTGCTTTGCTTGCCTCATAAAACCCAGTTTATACAGTCCTGGAATCAATCCTGCTCTCTTTGGGGCTTTCCAGAGCAGGGCCTGCCAGCAGAAGCACTTTATGATGTAGAGCTGAAGTGTCAGTGGGACACAGAGCAGAGCCATTGTGCTCACCTCTGTGATCAATAGGAAAGGGATATTTAGACATAAATAACCTTTACTGTGGCATGGACAGAGCCTCTCCCTGCAGCCCAAGGTCTGAGGGAACTTCTCTGCTCTCCAAATCTGAGTTTTTTTTTTTTTTGAAGTTTGCTTATTCTAGGTAGCACAGCTGAAACAAGAGAGAATCCCCAAAACACCCCCAGAAAGGAAGGTGAGGATGACACTCTCAGCACATTTTACTTGGCTGTGCCAGAGATCTCCACTTCCTGGTGCCTAGTTTTCTCTAGCAGTGTTTGAATTTTATTGTGTATCTGTTCCCCCAAGAATTTTTCCTTCAGAAATACCAAATGCATTTTTTCATTGCTTTATCCTTCACATTGCATCTTTTCATTTTTTCAGGGATTAAACCTGCTTTCCCTGTTTCCATATCTAATTCTGAGTCTGTGTTTTAACGAGGTTTTCCAGCTCCCCATTCCAGAGCAAAAAGGGGCAAGCTGTCCAAAGGTTGCAGGGTGGGAAGGAGCTGAATATTGCACAGTTTGAGGTGAGAAAAAGGTGGGGTCCTCAAGACAAATCCCTCACTTGCTGCTTGTGTCTCTGCTCTGAGTTTTTTGCTTGTTTTTCCTGTGACCTTCTGGAGAAGCCTAAGGAGGAAAACATCTGGGCCACAGGAGAGGTTTGACTTAAACAAGAAGAGAAAATAGATTTGGAAGAATTAACTCTATTTCAGCAATGCAAATAGAGCAATTTCTGAGTTAACACTTGAACACTTACTTATTTTAGTCAAAGGTGTTTGCCTGTGGTTAACATTTCTGCAGTTTCCATGAGTATTCATCTCTAAAGAGAAACTCCTCTTGACATTTCTTCTTGCAATGACACAGTAGCTGGCATTGTGGCCACAGCTGTCACTGTCCCTCCAGCCAGTGTGCGTGTTGCCACAGCAGAGGGAAAGGAGAAAAATCAGAATTCAAGTCCTGTCTGAAAAGTAAAAGGGACAAATTAGTTTCTTGTCACTGCACTGCAATAAATACATTGTCATTTTTATACCCCAGTGAATCATATTCTCCATTTCCCCCGTAACTATTATACAGTCTGCTGGCAGTACATCATTTTTTGGTAATTTTATTTTCACCAATTGTTTTATGAAATTTTTGAGTTTTATGGACACTAAAACAAATCTAGCCTGGGCGTATTATAGCCCTTTAAATCACCAGCAGGAAATCTCAAGGTTCCTCCAGACTGTGAGAGAAGGAAGCTTTAGGAAAGAAAGATTGCTCCTAGCTTATAAACTGAGCAAAAACCCAGAGATAAGTTTGTAAAAGGGACATACATCATCACTGGTAAAAAGCAGGACGTAAAACAACATCTCTCTGCTCAGCTCCCTTAAGAATAAAAATGGATTTTTATTTAGCAGAAACACGAAAGTAGTTGGGGAAAGGAACACACGAGCTTTTCCATGCTTTCTTAACCATAACAATCCTTATTTCCTGCAGAGCTGCAGTGTCAGGCACCACCTTGACTAAATTATGGCCAGTTGGAGTCCCAAACTAGAGGGAAATTGGAAGAAACCCTGAATTCTAAGCTGGATTGGCAGGGCTTGGCTGAATTGGAGCCTCCTGGTGCTGAGGAAGTGGTGCCACCAGGGCATGGGGAAAGGGATTACCCAGGTTCTCCTCTTCTTATACACAACCCTTGTCAATGTTTCCATGGCTAAACCATCTGGGTTTTTTGAGAAGGTTTTGCTGGTGGCACAAAGCTTCAGATGGCTTAAATCAATGCTGAGCTGGGGTATGATAAAAACTATTTACTTTTTTTTAAATAAATAAGATTTTTGTTCTCAAAGTAAAAGTGGATTTTCTTGGTGCACTTTGATCCACTCTAAGAATCCCTGAATATAAGAAAGTAAAAGAAGATGAGGTGGTGTTGCCTAGATGGAAACACTGAACAAGAGCTTTCTTAACTGTAAATCTGACAGGGCCAATGAATGAGCTCTCACCTCAGCTCTGACTTGGACTTTGCAGTCTTGAATTATCTATTCCTTTTTTGCTTTTCCTTTTTTATTCACCTCAATATATTTTAGGGCTCTGAACAGATTTGGATTGTATTTTTGATTTGTAGATTGGAAGAAAGATTGTTTTCAGATCAAATTGAATAATTTTTGTTTCTAAGAAATTTAAAAAAAATATGTAGTACAAATAAGAAATTTGACAACTGGTATGAAAATGGCTGTTCTGTCTCAGACCTGTGGTCCACTGTGGCTGGAAGTGGAATGGTATAATTGTGTATGCACATATTTCCCTCAATATATCCTTCCAGCAATCCATTATATGGGAACTTATGAGCCAAAGGGAACACATTTGTTAATGGCCCTTGATGGATTTTTTCCCTCTGTGAATTTATTGAGTTGAACATATGTACATTCATTACTTCCCCTCTGTAACATGTGGTGTGATGGGAAAAAAAAAAAAAAACCCTCCTTTTTTCCTGCTTTTAGACTCCTTTCTTGTCTCCTTTCACCTGCTGCCCCACTTTGTGCTTTGCAAGGAGCTGTGCTCTGTCACCATCCCTGTGACACCATGAGCTTAAAGATTCCTGCCCTTGCCTTGTCTGGCCCTCCTGTTCCCAGCTGGAGAAGCCCAGGCTGATTGGTGATTTTGGACAAAAGAACCTTCCTGAGGGAATGTGGTGATTTTGGACAAAAGAACCTTCCTGAGGGAAAGTGGTGATTTTGGATAAAAGAACCTTCCTGAGGGAACGTGGTGATTTTGGACAAAAGAACCTTCCTGAGGGAACGTGGTGCTGCTCCCAGGGTGGGCTTGGCTTGGCTTCATCTGCTACAGATTTGGGAGGCTGGAACTGCAACTCCTTTCATTGGCACCAAGAGTGGGTATTCAACACTTTTCACTCAGGAGTCCTGAAAAAATGAAACCAGTAAAGACATATCCCTGAGGGAATGGTGTTTTGGTTGCAAAACAAAACTCTCTGAAAAGTAAGTGCAAGCTAAATTCTCAATTTGTTAAATTAATTTTCCCAGACCATGGACTTCAGACTGTATATAGTGAATAAATCAGTTAAAGATAGACATGGGCAAGTTTTCCAGCTCTATTTTTATATCACCAGAAAAGAACTATGTACAGGTTTGAACTCAAGCTGGCTTTGACTCTGCACTCCTGGTGCTAGGATTGCTGTGCTCAGAGCAGGGCACAGCTGGATGGTAGTTATGAAATTTAGGCTATAGCTGTATTAGCCAAAGGTTTTAAGTTGGTATAACTTGTGCTCTGATGGGAAGGAGTTAACTCCAGCTTTCTAAAGCATTTTCATGTCACTGTAGTCATGCTAAAGGCATGGAATGCTTCAATGAAAAGTGCTGTCCTTAGGGTTTGGGTGCCAGCCCTCCCACTCTGGCTCAGAGGTTTGGGAAGGGCTCTGCACAGCTACAAGGGAATTGTGAGGAAGGAAAAGGCCATGAAAGGAGGACCTACAGCTCTGTTCAAAGTGCTTGAGGGAAAAACCAAAGCAGCAGCAAAGATCCCTAACCCTGTGGTTTCTGTGTCCCTCCTGTGTCACCTGGGGTCTGGCACTGACCCCCTGAGTTGAGCCACGTTCCTGCAGCAGGTTTGTGGCTCCTGACAACACAGGGTGAAGTGCTGTGCACCCCATTTGTGCTTCAGGAATGTTCATCAGGTAACAAATACACATCTCAGCTTCTCTGTATTTTACCAGCTCTCTGAAACTTCTTTTAAAACCTCACTCTGCTACTCACTCACTCACCTCCCTCTTTGCTGCTTTCTCCTCACTCCCCTCTTCTCTTTGCACAAAGTGCAGCTCCTGATCTTTTGCTTTTGCTCTCCGTAGCTAAATCTACTTTTAATTTTTTTCCTCCTTTTTTTTTTTCCTTTTCTTTTCTGCCTGTTTAATCTCAACTCAGCCCCAGCACTGGTGCAGCGTTACAACAGTTTTGTCATGTTGGCTGTCACCGTGCTGACAGCCCCGTGACAGCTGGCAGATGTATGGATGATGGATGTTTTCTCCCTTGTGCAAGGACGATGGGATAAAAGTGCAAACAAACCAGGTAATAGATGGGAAAAGCAGAGCAGTGTTGATAAGGCCTGGTCCCCACTCTGTGATGTATGGGAAAGCAAGCTGTGGGCAATTTGTTTCAGAGAAATGAGGGAGTCTTTGTAGAGAGGGACACAAGCGAAAAAAGAGGGGGGAAAAAAGAAAAAGGAGAGAAAATAAAGTAATAATAATAAGAGAGGGGAATACCTAAAGCTTGTATGTGTTGTGGCAACACCAGCCTGTTGTTATGGCAATAGGCAAATCTCATTTCAAGGACAGGCTTGGGGTCCTTGGCATTCATTAGGGACCCCAGGAGGAGTTGTCTGGGATGGGAACGTTGAGTTTGTCTTTGCTCATTTCTGCTCTTCCCTCACCTCCCTCTGGCTTGCTGAGGCACCTGCTGTTATTTATGGGGCTGGGTGTTGTCTGAAAGAGCTCCCCAAGGGCTGCAGTGCCTGTGGGCAGATAAACTTCTCAAGCCACTCACCAGTAGAGCTGAGAGCTGAGAAGTTCATCCTTGCCTGGATTCACATGGAGGGGCTGCCACTCCTCTCCATGAGCCAGGCTCAGCTCTGCAGGCTCTGACACCAAGGAGCCCCCTGTGCTCAGTGCACTGCCCTGGCTCCTGCCTCCCCAGCAGGAAGGAGGCAGATGCTGCAAACAGGGCACTGGTGCAGGTGATCCTGAGCAGAGGGTGGCATTCTCCTTGTCCCTGAGAGCTGTGAGCTCCAGGCTGGGCCAAAGGGAGTGCCAGGGCTGGGGGCTGGAGAGGGTCAGGAATCCTTCAGCAGGTGAGCAAGCAGGGGGGAGGATGCTCACATTACAGCCCGTGGGAATCCCTTTAAAATGCAAGGAATGCCTTCCAGGGCTCCTGGATGGATCCTGATCATCAACCCCTCGGTGCTGGAGCTGCCAATGTGGATGTCCAATGGGTGTTTGTGCCCTCCCACACCTGCACCCCAGCACGGATGTTTTCTGGATGCCGGCGCCTCCCCGAGCTTCCACCCTTGCTTCTGTCACTGCCAGGGACTAACTTAGGCTCCTGATAGTGATAATTTATTACAGCACACTTCCTACAGTGAGTAAATAAGTCTGTCTCCCTTAAACTCCCTGGGCAATTAGAAGAATGAAAGACTGTGCCACGTATTAGCATTTATTTTCTCCCAGCATTTATACAAGGCCATTTTCTTGCTGACAAATTGTGGGCCAAATTGTTCTCGAGGAAGCGTGTCAGATGGAAAGGTGTTATGATTAAACTGTTGGCATAAATTTAGATGACAATAAATCCTTTTATTGCATTAACTGGATTTATTTCCTTGCAACTACTGTTAAGGATTTGAAGAAACAGTAATGAACAGGTTGATTTTGCACCTGCTTAAGGGTAATTAATATGCACTCTAAAAACAGAGTCTGCTTTAAAAAATGCCTCTAGTGATCTAGAGGCTGCTGCTCAGGAAATGGATGTGGAATCAGCTGCATGTGTTTGGTAACATTGCATTAACAAAAATCCCAAAGTGCAATAGTGACAGGAATTTGGGAAGGGATCTGTTCAAATACAAGCTGTAAGGGCTGGATTCTGCAAATTCTTCCATGGACAAACAGTGCCTGCAATGAGGAGCATTGCCTTGTGCAAGAGGCCACTGAGCTCTTTGAGTGTGCAGCAGTTTTATGTTCCTGGTAGAAAGGGTTTGTGTATCCCAAGAAGAGAAAAGTTGCTTTTTGTTTCACTAGGAGTCTATCCACAAATATCCCTATAATCAGTTTGGATAAAAGGAAATGGCAATATTAATTTATCTATGATTAAAAAAAATAAAAATTGAGCAAATTGACAAAAGCCTAGCAAGGCTACAAGAATGGAAATCTCTCCATGTCAAAAAGATGGGGAAAAATGTTGATGAGCATAAAAGGAGAAGATAAGGCTAAAATAGAGCTATCAGGATCAAAAATGTTTAAGCTGGTCATATTGTCAGGTGGGGAGTTTAGCTTAAAGGAAAACTTTGGAATGTCTTTTCCAGAATGAGGCTTGTGGCAGCAGCTGTATTAACTCCCATAGGTCCCTTGGTAGCCCACAGAAATGGCCTTGGCCACTATTTTCTTCATTCCCTACAGAATTCCTTGCTTTATTTGTCCCAGCTCTTGGGTTGCTGTCTGCCACCTCTGGGGGTCTGTCATCTTCCCTCGCCCCCAGAGCAAATCTGAGATATTTTAGTCAAAACTAGTTTGAAGAAAATGCTGATAATTGGTAACAGGTATTTTTTTTTCCAGGAATGTATCAATTTGAGTAATACCTTTGGTTGGAAGGTTTCATAAACACAGGATTGTGTTGAATTAGGCTTCTGCCTTAACCCAGAGGAGCCTCCCTGGGGCAGGAGGTCTGGCAGGTTCAGATGCTCAGGGCAGGCTGTTCCAGAGTTCTGCTGTCAGAGGCTATTGACCATTCTGGGGCAAAACCAGCGCTTTCTACTTCCCTCTGATTTTTACAGTAAGTAAAATGGTTTAAAATCCTGAACTTATTTGCTCAAGCAGTGAGTAGAGCTGACAGCCAGGGGAGGGCTCTCTGGACTGAGCAGCAGCAGCAGCTCCTTCTCTCCCTGCTCCCTGGGACTGGGAATCTGAGACACATCCTTTTTCTTTCTTTTTCAAGATTTCTCACCCAGGTGCAGAAAAGGCTTTTCTCCTTTGACCCTGAACATTTTCACAGGGCGAGCACAAGGATTTCTGTGCTGTTCCACTCTCACCACTGGCTTCTGAAAAATTGTTGCATGTTAATTAATTTGGCACAGAAGTTTTGAAACGGGGACGTGCAGGGCGATGTGGCTCCTGTCGTGGTTTGACAAGGTTGCCTGAGGGTAATGTGGTAAATATTTTTCATCCATTAGCAGATTATAAAAATGGTGCATCGTGCTGCTGCCTGGCACGGTGGGGGGATGGAGAGCAGGAGGAGGTTGTTAACTTAAGAGGGTAAGGAACCATCACTCATCTGGCTGATGGGAGAGACAGAGCTCCCAGTAACATCTGACTTGTGCACCAACGTGAGTTTCTAGTAAAAATAAATTTTCACACAAAAAAAGAAATGCAGCAGCAGATCTCTTTAGATTTTCCATACACGCCCTTTTCTTGTCTTCTGTTTCTGATTCTCATTTTCTCTTCTTGGGATTCCATTAATTTTTTATTTACTCCAGCTCTATAAAAACAGCACAAAATATTAGAAACACCATGGACTGCATTGGTGTTTGATCCATGTTCTCCCTTCCCTCCTCCTATGCAGCCTCTCTGTTGAGATCATAAGAGGATTTTTTTGCTCATTCTGCATTGATCCCTCATCATTACTTTTATAAAAAATATTAATAATATAAATCATAAAGTATTTACAATAGTTAACTATAGTGTGCTCTAATTATGGGCAGTTATTCTGTGCCTTTCCTACAAAAAACAGGATTCAACCTCTTTATGTGTAAAATTATGTCAAGCCATAACTATCTTATAACATTGCTACGTAATACTGCAGTTGTAGTCCTGATCACCACAGCTTTTATCAATTTTACTAGGTGGGTTTCATTCCTACCATAAAAAAACCCAGTAATTTTTAGTAGTGGTAGGTGGAGGCAGAGAAATATGACTCATAAAACACTTCTGATGGACTTGGCTGTTCAAAAGCGGGACTTAAGTATTCCTTGCCTGTCTTCTGAAGGAATTAAATTCTCCATTTCTCCAAACTTTCAGTGATCTCTCCTTTGTGTTTGCTTGCTCAGAGATGTTGGCAGCCAGGGGCTTTCTGGGTGACCCTAAGATTGGGATGTGCTTTGGATCAGGGAGGCTCTTCTGAAGCAAAACTCTTGGCTACCTCCACTTACAGGGGCTGGAATTAGATGATCTTTAAGGTCCCTTCCAACCCAAACCATTCTGTGATTCTATGATTTTGGTTTGATTTCACATCTCTGAGTGTCTGACCTAAATTCCTCTAAAACCAAGTGAAATGGGAAATGTTCCTCAAGCATGTGACTGCAGCCACTAAGGGTGGCATTTAGACCATGGGAGTAATCTGGAGCAAAACTCCTCTGGGCTGTGGCTGGTGTGGATGCCAGCTCCTGGGGAACTTGGCTGTGCAGCTCCTCTCCTCCTGCGTTCCCTGGGAATGCAAACACAGCCCTTTGGGCTGGGGACATCACCTCCTGAATTTGCACCTGAGCAGGAGCCTGACGGGGCCACCCAGCTGGCTTTGGGAGTAGCCTGTGCCAGATTTGGTGCATTTTGGGGCACAGGACCCATGCCAAAGAACAATTTTGGCCAGAAGATGTTTATAGCTCTCTGCTGCGGGCTGGTTTGGAGCTCACTCCTGCTTGGCTGACAGGGAGCTTTCCCAGCAGGGAGAAAAGTGGCATCAGAGCCAACCGCAGCCACTGAGCACAGGCACATCCTTGGCCTCTGCCAGGCTTGTGGCACCTTCTGCAAGGTTTGGCTTAACTGTTCCTGGCCCATGTGAAAGTTTTGGGGTGGTTGTTTCTGTGCTGCTCCCACCCTTGCTCACCCGTGGCCGTGCAGACGGACACACTCCCTCCAGCCCTCCCTTCCCACCCAGAGGATCCACAGGTGCTCAGGGAGCAGCTGCATTGCTGGTGGAGACCCTGCAGCAGTGAGGGAAACTTCTGTGCATTTAATTAAGAAATGCTGCTCACACAGAACTGAGTGCACAGACCTCATTTACTGCCGTGGCTGTCTGTCTGTCCAGCCTTTTGTCTCTCTCTGCATCCTACACAATTCCATTGGATCTTATTACTTGAGCTAGGTGGATTCTTGCTTGGCTGAGCCGAGATCAAAAAGTAATTTTTCTTTTGGCAACAGCTGATTAGAAATTCATTTATTTTCACATTAGACATTTGACCAATATCTCCTTCCCCACAACTCCAGCAATTTAGCTCCATTTGTATAGTCTGCATAATGGAAGACAGTGAGCCTGTTAGAAAAACGTGGCCCAGGGCAAAAATTAAATGCAGAATCATGTATCAGAAATGAGATGTATTTACTATTGTTTTTGAAAATTAATGGTGCATTTTTAGTTTTTATAATGTAATTTAATGATGCAATTCATCTAATAAAAACCCACATTTTAACTCAGTCCTACAGACTACTGGGGCAGGACAAAATGTACCTTTTAGATGTAAGATTTTTAACAAACCCTTTGGGCTTTTTTTTTTTTTATGCACGCAAAAGAAGAGAAACTCTTTGCGTGCTTTGGCTAACAGCTGGGGTATCAGCAGGAGTCCAATAAAAAGGACATTTTTCTTTCTAAATATTGGTGTTTGTGCAGCATACGATAATATTATAAATGCAGCAGTGGGTTTGAAGTACAATGCTGCAGCTGATTATAGAAAACCATATGGTGCTGGCATGTTAAACTGATGCAGATTGAACATGGGCTGTAGCTTTAAATGCCATGGCCCAGAGATTGTGCTAAACTAGAAGAAATATACTATGCAGTGTCAATATAGGGAGCTGTCATTTTCGGCAGCAAGAGGCAAACTGTGTCAAAATAACGTGAACTGATTGAAGACAAACCCACAAAAGTCAGCACTGAGCACATGCTCCTTCCCAGGAGAGGCTCTTGGTGGGTCATGGGTTGGGGGAAGGTCCTTGCCTGCTTTTCAGAGCATTATTTATATCCATTATCCATTTATTATATATCCAGCAACTCTGGATCAAGGGCTGGGGGAGCCCCAGGTGCCCTGGCTGGGTGTGTCACTGGCAGTGACAGATGGCAAAGCACAGGTTCTGCTCTGGCTCCCTTGAAAGGAAATTCCCATAGCTCTGGTTTTGTGTGTGTTTACAACATTGAAGCCCCCTTCTTGTTTTGCATCATGATTTTCATCCTCCTTGCAGTGTTTTTGTATTTCCTTTGCTTTTGTAAAGTGAGCACAGGTAGATTTGCCACGAATTTTAAAGGCTTCTGGAAGTGCAGTTCTGTAATTGGGAGAAGCCAGGTAAGAGGTTCTCCTTTCCCTCCCACTGCTGGCTGCCTGTTCTGCTGGGATCAGAGTGATCCTGAGCAGAGCTGACCAGGACACAGAAAGGTCTGGGTTTGCCTTAATCACTGAGCTGGAGGGGCAGGGAGCACTGAGGCTGGAGGTTGGGGCTGACTTTTTTGTTGGGAATAGAGATTTATAGTCAGCCTCAACTGATCATGGTAATTCTCTCTTATTTTGTTAAAGGTGCTCCTAGAAAATGCATTCGGGCTTGATCTCCAGCTTTAAAATATACCCTCATCTGCTTTTTCAAAGCCTTCTTTTACAAACAAAGTTTGAAGTTGTAGCTAAACATATACTAATCTTATTTTAATATAACCTCCTTCCTATGGACATTAAAAATGTACATTTACCAGAAAGAGTTAAACTTAAGTGCATCCAATCTGACACTGAAGTAGACTTTGGTACAAAGCTGCAGAAGGAGGAGAAGCCTATTCATTTGTGGGTGAATTAAACATCCATTTTTCTTTGTTTCCTGGCTGTGGTGCATGATTTCCCAGAGGACACAAGGAGACAGCCCCTGTGACAAGCGTGAGGGCAGCGCTCTCATAACCCTGGCACGATGCTCTGTGGTGATGCCCTTGCTGCTCCTGGGAGGTGTAGCAGCAGGAAATGTGAACTGGTTTGGGTCTGACAAGGACCCCACTGTTCAGGTTCCTGAGGCACACAGTTGAAATACTTAGGGTGAGTCAGTGTTTGGGCAGGTTTCACTGAATCCCAGGATAAGCTGCTTTTTTCCTTCCCTTTTGGCCCACCTCTGTGGTGTAGTCTGAGTTTCAGACCCAGTGGGTGCATTTTGAGCCATCCCAGTCAACGCATCCACACTCCTGCTCCCCCCAGCCAGCCTTGAGCAGTCTCTGTGCTGTTCTTATCCTTTACAGACACGAGATGCAGCCCTGGAGAGAGGAGCATGGCAGGAACAAACCATCAAGCTGAAGTTCCAGCAATCCACAAGGTTTCTGGTGGCTTGTTGCATGCTGAAACTCAGCCTACAGTCCAGGCAGTGAGCCAAGTGTGAGGATTGGGGTGCCTTTTCAATACTGCACCTGTGTCTGAGCAGTGGCAGAGGTGCAAAGGTTTGTCCTTGTGCAAATAACATAGAGAAACATGTCCAGGTGACAAAGACAACAGATTGTTTTTAATTGTTGTTCTTATTTTTTAATGGAGCTGGCTGGTAACTTTTTGATTACTATCTTATTTATAGCTTTGTGAACTGTAGCTGGGTCAATCCCAGCACTGGATTTCCAGCTGGACAGGAGGCTGGCACTGGTGTCCTCTGGTGTCTGGTGGCTTTAGAGCACCAGAGCCTGACTCTGCCTCTGATAGCAGGTGCCAGCTGGAACTGGGACTAATCCAGTCCTGGCTACCTGGTAGCAGAGCCCAGGCTTTGAATACTTTATGTGTATTGTGAATTTTTTTGTCACCTGTATTGGATTTAAAATCCAGTGAGGCAGAGTCTGATTTGCTGTGGCAAATCCTATATAGTGCTTGATATTGGGGAATCTGTGGTGCTTATGGACTTCAGGTGGGAGTGACACTTGTGTTTTACAGCTGGATGGTCCCTGGCTCAAACAGGCTGCAGGGTAGAGAATGTGAAATGTTCAATGTAAGGAATATCTTGTGTTGATCTATTCAATAAAGAGGTGGATCACTGTTTGGGTCTGACCTCTAGGTGTGTTTTTTATGTTGTGAGAGAAACTAAAAAGAGTTTATTGAGTGTTTGAATTTTTTGCTGCTGTGGCTTGGTGTAGGGTTTAGGAAATAAAACTGCTCAGGACAGAAATCCAAGGGAGAGCAGGCTGGAGTCACAGGTATGTTAGACAGAGAGGGAGTTATTCACATGGGGGGACAGAGGTGAGTGATAAAATAAACACATTTCTTACAGCTGAGGGATTCATTGACTTTTAACATGGTGTCCTGGTTTCAGGTGGGAGAGACTCAATTTGCTTTGCAGTATCTGGTGCAGGGCTGGGGTTTGGATTCAGGAGGAGAACAGTGATGGCTTGGCAATGCTGAGTGCTCCTTGCACCAAGTCAGGGATTTTTGAGCATTTTTCACTGCCCTCACAGGGAAGGGATGGGGGCACAATAACCTGGGAGGGGACACAAACTGGGCAGGTGTCCCCAGCTGGCCAAAGTGGCTTCACACTCAGTCTATAAACTGGGGGGAGGTGGATGGGGGACAGCAGCCCCAGCTCAGGGACTGTCTGGCCATCAGTCAGGGAGTGGTGAGCAATTGCCCTGCAAAGCACCTGTTTGTATATTCTTTTATAATTTTTTTTCCCTCTTCCTTATCCTGTTAAATGGCCTCTATCTCAACCCACAAGTTTTACTTTTATTCTGATTCTCTCCCCCATCCCATTGGGAGAAGTGAGGAGCAGCTAGGGGGTGTTTTGCTGCCTGCCCAGTTAAGCCACCACACATGGTGGGTTGAAACAGACCTTACAGGACAAAGAAAAAATATTTAAATGTTAAGCAAGATTGCTGGAGGTCTCATTAGTTGGTTCAGGCTGTTTATCAATAACTTGGCACTGGATTTCCAAAAAAGCATGGCATAATTTTTCAGTGAGAAGCCCGAGTGCCTGGGAGATGATGTTATGGTGTGAATTACACTGTGGAGCGGCTGTCAGCTGTCCCTGTCAGCACTTTCACAGATGCCATAATGTGCAGTAAATGCTGTGGCTGCAGCTATTTAGGCTCACTGTGGTGGTGGTTTTAGGGAAAGCACCACAAATGAACAGCTAAAGGAAACCTGGGAGTCCTCTGCAGATGGTTTGCAGCCCAGATGAGCTGGTCACAGCTCAAACTTCTGAGTGTCACCTTTGGTTCCTGAGAAATCTCCTTTCTCTTGCTTACCCAGGGCACAAGGCTTCAGACGTTCACGTCCAGTCAGTTCTCCTGGCTCTGAGCTCCTTCTGCTGAGCCCCAGCTTTGCTCTCACCTGTGTCCCCCCGGAGTGCCGGGACATCTGCAGGAGCCGGGGTGAGAGCTGGGGTGATTCCTGCAGCGTGGGCTCAGCCAGCAGCAACCCTGCCCTGCCTGCTGGGTGCGTCTGGAAGTTTTCCCCGAGTGTTAAAGACTGCTTTCTCCTTGTTTTCGTTTTGTTTTTGAATGTCCTTCCCGTTAATCTGTTTTGAAGGGAGTGAAGGCAGCTGGTGCCTCAGCTGTGTGAGCCGGAGCCCACAGAGCCCACTTTGGCTGGAGTGAGAGTGATCCTGGCCACCAGCACCTGCTGCAGCCTCTCCCGTTCCCTGCAGATGGTACTGTTCGACCACTTTGCAGCCACCCACCCTGGGTAACCCCGCGGGTTTAAGGGGAATTTCACAGCGGGGCGCAGGCACATGCACAGACCCAGCAGCATCACAGCACCCACTGCTCCTGGTGGCTGCAAGGGCAAAAATCTCGTCTTGCCCACGGGACGCGCAGTTTTTGAGTGGTTTTGGGTAGGTCAGGCACCTGGGATGGTGCCAGCATGCTGTGTAAGAGGGGGTTTGTAGGCACAACCTTCAGCAGGGGATGGCCAGCGTAAATTGAGGCACCTGAGGCGGAATTTACCCTGTGGGAATTTGACAGCGTTCGCTGTGCGGATGGCCAGAGGTTTTGTGGGATTTAATCAGCTCATGGGCTGAAGCTGCAGTGCTGCCGGGCTGGAGAAAAGCAGCTGTGGGCACGCTGCTGGGTCCTGAGCAGCTGCTGCATGCGCTGAACCTGAGAGAGTGGTGAGCTTATTTGGTGCTACTGGTAGGGTTTCATGCCATCTAGCTTGGTGTCTTGCTTGTCCACCAGACTGCATTAGAGGCCCCGTGCCAGCCCTGCAATCTCTTCTTTCCTGGGTTGAACACAGTTTATCGCCCCCAGCAGCTTGGTGTGTCCCCTGCAGTTTCCCTCTGCTCCGGCAGCGCTGCTGGCAGAGCCGGCGGGACTCAGCCACTGCTGCACAGCTGGGCTGTGCTTTCCCTTTTCTCTGCACGTTTTCTGCATTTCAGCTCCGAAATCCCAGTGCCTCTTTAAAGTCAATGAGGTGGGAAATCGCCTCTCTTTCACCTTTTCCATTCGGACCTGGTGTGCAGTGCTACTCCAGCCACAAGGAGAGGGCAGGCACTCAAGGCTGGCTCCAGCTGACCTGGATCAGGGTGTTTGCCTTTCCCAGGTAGGTCCCTCTCAGCGGCACACCCGTGACCTCCCCCAGCTCACAGGGAGCCCTACACCACCCTGCTGCCGTTTGCTGCTCAGGCTGGAGCCAAGCCAGGTGCAGATACAGGCACAGCATCGAGCCCAGCTGGTTCAGTCTGTGTCAGAGCTCAGCGTGCACTCCACGTGTGCCACATGTGCACACGGGGAGGGCTTTGGAAAAGGGGCCAGAAACAGGCGCCCCTGGATCTGGCTGAAACTCATTTGGCTTTTAATTTCCCCACAGGCTCGAATTTTGGATGAGGTGTCGAGAGCTTTGAACTTCCCCAGGCTCTGGAGGCTTTGGGTCTTGGTTTGCAGCTCCTGGGATGTGTAAGGGCTGTGCCGCGCACCCACTCCGGTGTGAATCTCTCCCACATGGAGCAAGGCAGGACTTCTGGCTGGATTCAGAGGAATCTCCTCCTAGACCTATTGCTGTTCCTGTCTTGTTGCCAGGCAGTTCATGTCTGAGCTTTCATCAGATCAATTCTCCTCCTTTGAAAGGAAAGTAGCCGGTTAACCTGTGTGCGAGGGAAAGGGGAAACACTGCTCTGCCTCTCCCCAATGTGCCATGCAGCTGTAAAGGAAAAGTGATAAAAGCAATTAGTCATGTGTGGAATTGAAGGAGGAACAGCATCCAGCTCAGAGGTTTGTCTGGGTGTGCTGTAAGCCTGTTAAGCTCAGTTGTTGGATGGAGTTTTGTGAAGGATGGGCAGGAAAGTAGAGATTGTACTGAGTTAACTTTACTTCTGCTGTTTTTAGAGCCTCATGTCTCCTCTGTGGACTCCTCATCCCCACCCTGTTTCAAGGAGGTGAAGATGGGGAAAGAAGGGTGGATATATGAAGATTATTCTTTTTGCCCATGGGAAGTGGCTGGGTCTCAGCCCTGGAGGGAGAAGTTTGGCACGGGCTCAGGGAGCAGGACCAGGCTCAGAAGGTGGGTTCCCCTCAACCACTGCTCCCTCAGGCATCTGCCAGTTTGTGTCCAAACACTCCCAAACCTCTCTGTCCCTGCAGATCTCAATTTCTCTCCCTTGACCACTCACTGCTCAGAAAATCTCCATGGAATAGAGCAGCTCAAAGATAACAGTGGCACCAGATAAATCATTCCTCCCCTGCCTCTCCCCCTTCCCCAAATGGCTAAAGTGTCTTTATTATTTAAAAAAAACCTGCACACACTAAAAAAGCCCGACTGAGAGAGACAGAAAGCAAAGGAAAGACAGAGGTTTAGGCAGCAAGCCACAAATAAGCACCATCAATCATAGTGCAGTCAAAAATGTACATGTGTTGGTACCTGCTAGTTATTGGCAGTGCTCAAGAAGTCTCCTGAGTACAATCTTCAGGGCTCCTCAGATAAATAAATAAATAAAAAATTTTCCATGTTCCTCTGAAAAACTGCTTGTCAGCACTGGAATGGCAGGTGCATTAACTCCCTAAGAACCAGATTATGCCCTGCATGGCAAAAAAATGCAAACACAGAGAAATAAGGTGTCACTCAACTCCTGTATCCTCTCAGGTTATTTTGATGGGAAGTATTTTGAAACATAAATACTGCCCGTTGTATAAATGAGTTTAGGAAAAAAGGGAGATACTGATATGTACATGGTCCAGTTATCCTATTTATGTGTTTACTCCAAATTTACAACTGTATGACATATGATTTTTTTTTTTTTCGTACTCCACAAGGGTAGCTGAGAAGTTTAGATTTATTCAGCTTCCTCTCCCTCCCACGACCTTCCCAAGCCTTGGCAAATACTCTCCTGGTGCCACCTGGCTGCCTGCTCACCCCCCAGCTCTTCTGCCTTGTAGCTCTGAAATGTTTCCTCTAAAATCAAAATCCCTCTCTGAGAGCTCCTGTATTTCCCTCTTAGATCTCTACTGCACTCTGCCTTCTCTTGGCTTTGCTTTTATTCCCCTTTATTGGGGACTTCAAGGCTATGTGGCCTTGGCTATCCTGCAGAGCTCCTCAAACCTCTCCCATCCTTCTGCTCCTCCCTGCTCCTTTTCATACACTGTATTCTTTTTAATCCAGGAAAGTGACATTATTGCCAGTGGAAGTCCTGGAGGAGCACAGTCCTGTCCCAGGATGAGCAAAGGTTGCATGACCTAGTGCCAAAAGACAAATGGAGCTGGGGAAATGGCCATTAGCCCTCCCCTGAACTCGACAATGTGTTTCCTACGATTCCTATCCCGTGTAGGAAGAGGTTGATTATTTTTAGCTGTGGGTGAGCCAGCTGTTCCTAGGCCACCCTCCAGCCCTCCCAAGGACAGCAGAGACGTCTGCAGGCTCTGCCTCAGCCCTGGCAGGATGGTGGAAGGGAGGAGGGATGAATTCCTGCTGTACCTGCTGGCAGGGAAATGTCTCCTCCTCTGCAGGATGGTTTCCTTTTCTCCAGCGCCTTGATTTGATCCAGTGAACCCTTACTTGACTTTTGTCTGACTCTCAGAGTCTCACTCTTGGTTTCATCATATCCAGTGCAGGTAACAAATGTCAGAAGAGAGGTTTCACTGCCAACCAACTCCTTGCAGTCCATCCCTACCTTTCCTTCCTTCGTTTTCCCACAGTCCCATATTTAGCTCACTTGAGATGACCTGGGCTCCATCCATGCCAGCCCCAGCCGTGTCCTGGGGTGTAAGTGAGCTGTGGCTGGAGCAGAGCTGGCTTTGCATGGCCTCTCCTGTGATGGTGACCCTGGGTGACAACTGCACCAGTTTCAAGCAGGTCACCTGGAGGCACCAGGCACTTCATTGCATTGCAGATCCACGGAGCCATTTGTTCTCCGTGGTGGGAGCTTGGACAGGATGCGCAGTGCACCACAGGCCTGCTGCTGCCTGGTTTGTCTCATCATGGGGGTGTTTCTAAAAGATCTCTCTGCTGGTTTTTTGGCTTGACGTTAAATTAAGGAGGTTCAAAGATTTATGAGCGTCCCAAAAATATGTACATTCAGGGATGGTCCTTGATTGGGCTGAACAGAGTGGAGATGTGAATTTTGAGTGTGGTTTCCTGTGAGAAACAGATCAATAACCTCCTAAGGAAGGTCCTTCCTCAGAAAAAGAAAACTAAAAAAAATATATTTTTTTTAATTTTTAAGGAGAAAAAACAATTAAGTTGGGATTTACCTGTTGCCAGCTCAGAATTAAGAAACTCAGAAACACGTTACAGAAATCTACAGGAACAGACTGTTGGCTTTGTCTGTGACCTCTCCAACGCAGCAAAACTCAAAGTTGTGATATAAAAACAGCCTCATTCCATGACAGGGCTGAAAGTTTTTACTCCATCAGGTGAACAAGTTCTTCTTCATTTTTATTTCTCCTTTATCATATCTCTCATTTTGCCCACTGCACTGTAACTTCACCCTTGATCCTGGGATGGATGCAGAAGCTGCAGGTGGGAGGCAGAGGAGGGAATCCAGGGCCATCCCTGGAGGAACTCAGCTCTTGTACAGGCAAATGCCATAAAAATGGCAAATAATAAATGTAAAAATGAGCTGCAGAGTCCGGGATGCAGGAGAGGATGCCCAAATATCCCCCTACCCCTTTTTCTTTTTCTGAGGTTAAGGAGGGTGCTTGTGGGAAAAGAAGCAATGGTGATAAGCAGCTGCCAGCTGGTGTCACTGGGGAGCTGTGTGGCCCCTCTGCTCCATTCTGTGCCCTCCTCCAGCCCAGAAACTTTCCCTTCCAGACCACAGGTTTATTTAATTTCGGTCCTACTGCTGGCACTGGTTTTGCAATGGGCTGTGGGTTAGGAAAAAGCAGAGAATTTTTCCTTAAGTGAGAAAAGGAGAGGACGTTGCATGGCAAAATAGAGAAAAAATAGTTTGTTGGCTGATTCTCTTCTCTGCCTTGCTTCTATGTGTGATGCCAGCAAAAGAAATTACATTTTGGAGTGATTTAATAGCAAAATTACTTTTATTTTTAATTCTTTTCCCTGCCTCAGAGCAGAAAAACCACAAGATGGAGCTCTGGGGCTTTCCACTGCGGCTGGGCTTGAGTCACCGTAAAAACCCGTTTGGAGACCTCGAAATTATGGGTTTTGTTATTTTTTCCCTCTGTTTAATTTTTACATTCATTTTAAAATTGTACATGTTATAGAAGCTATAATTATAAAATGTAATTTATTGTTGCTGGTCGAAGTTATTTACTTTTCCATTTGAAACTCAGAACTTTTATTTTTATTTTTTGATGATTGTTACAGGGCAGCATTTTTCTCTCTTCTGGGAGGCTGCAGCCCAGGGATGCTCTTAGACCACAGCATTCTTGTCCCTGACACCCTGCCTGTGCTGGGGAGGCTTTCAAACCTGCACAGCTCTGTATGCAAATATTGAACACTGGCTTTCCTTCTTGTGGAAGGGAATAAATGATGTTTTGAAGTTCTCCTCTTCTTTCATTATCAATGAACAGTGAGCTGGTAAAATTTAAATCAGTGCAGTGAATTAGGAGAATTGGGTTTTTTAATTAAATGAAAAACATTTTAGATGCTAAATTATATAGAACTTATACAGAAACAAAAGAAGTTATTATTTTGTGTGATGTGTTTTCTTCTTTCTTTTTTTCTCCTTATTTTTGTCTCCATTTTCCTCTTTTTTTTTCCCTTCAAAAGAGTGAGCTTTCTTCTTCAATGTGCTTCTTTTCCAAGTGAACTGGTACTAGGGATGTCAGATCTTTATGTTATGACAGGGACTGAGTGTTTAATTATGATTGTTTTCATAGACAGGGTGATTTTTTTTGACTTGCTGGAGTTTGGTTGTAATACCTATGCACATACATAGTTAAAAATGACAAATTAATTTAAAAAAAATATACACTCTAGCTCACATTAAGAGAGGACAATGAGATTCTAGTAGCTGAAATATTGTCTCATGAAATATTGTTATTTACTTGAACAACACAAACATTTTATAAAATGTTTATGAAACTCTTTGGGGCTGGGGCGTGCTGTATCAGTTACTGAAAGTCTGCTGCCCTGCTTTGCAGAAGTGAACATTTTTATTAGAAATTTGAACCACTTGACAGAGGCTTGCAGAGAAATGAGTCTCTGGTGTGAGCTCCTGCTCCGAAGGTCTCGGAACTTCCCGAGGAGCAAAGAGAAATTCAGAAATTTGGCCCAAGGTAGAGCTGACCACATCCTGAATAATTCATCAGGAGAATTTATTCCCCCTCTGTTTGCAAACTGTCCGAGCAGTCTGGTGTTTGTGTGTGCCCTCTATTTGTTACGTGCTGGGTTCTTTGTGATTGCTCCTTTTGCTGTGGGTTTTTGGCTCACTGACCGTTCCTGCAGCCTGACCGAGGGCTGGGTCACCCGGGGCTGCTTTCCACAGGGCTGCTGCAGCATGGATTTCTGTACTCTAAATCCACATCCCTCAACTGGTGATTCTTAAAAATATTCGTGGCAGGAGGCTCTTGTGTCAAAAGTCACCACAGCTGGTGAAAGGAAGGTGTGAGAGCGCTGCTTGTTTCAGTTCAATTTGCTAACTCAAGGAAATGGTGGATTTATTTTTTTTTGCTGGGCACTTAGCTGTGGGCATTGTTTCTTTTTATAACTCCAATAGCTGTCTGAAAGGACTTGGAAACACACCAATTGCCTTTTTTTCCCCCTCTTTTTTTTTTTTAATGTTAGGAAAAGAACAGTTTGAAGGTCTGCCTGTGCTTTGGGTCATTAATAGAGATAATTGTCAGCAGTGGACAAGGCTGCAGCTTCCTGAGTGGGGAGCAAAAGAAAAACGAGGTGTCACTTTGTTGAAACCTTTTCAGTTCCTCTATAAAACATTACTCCTTAAACAGAACTGCTGCTCTTACCCCCTCCCCTGCTTCCCCTGCAGCCTGTGAAGAACATCAATTTTGCCAAAAGCTCTGAGCGGAGCAGGGGCAGCTCCCGAACCGCTCGGAGCATCCTCGTGGTACCCGGCTGCCTCTCAGCCACCTTCACTTTCAGATTGTCACTGCACTTGTGCCTTTTTGTCAGCTGCTGTTCCCCTTCTCCACACGGATCAGAGCCTCTTTCCCTCTCTCCGGGTCCCTGCAGTGCTCAGGAACCGTTCCCAGCTGTGCTGCAGCCCCGGTTCTCCTGCAGCTGCTGCCGAGCTTTCCCGGTGGGTGCAAGGCTGGGACAATAATTCCTGCTGCAGAAACCCCGGCAGCACTCAGCCCAGCCCTCAGGATGGGAATAACAGGCACTTCCCAAGTTATTTTTAAAAAAAAAAATGACAGCTGGGACAGGAATCTGATGGATGTCTTAATTTATTTATCTCTGGCATTTTGATCAAGTGCCCTCCCGATGGGGAGGGAGATGTTGGCAATTAAAGCCAACGAGTTAACTGTAATCCTTTCTTTCCTCCCATCTTTGAAAAGAAAACGTGCCTTTAAAAGGAATCAGAGAGAAAAAGAACTTGGGAATTTTCAATAGTACGGAACTGCTTTTGGAAAGGAAAATCTGTCGAACCAAGAGCAGCTCCTTACAGTAAGTAGCTGTAAAGAAATAAGAAAATTAAGATATCCCTCCTCTCTTTTTCTTTTCCCAGTCATCAAACAGTTGGATTACAAAAAAAAGGCTTTAGGATTATTAAAACCTAGGAAAAGAAATCCTGCTAAATGTAATAATTATAATGTAGAAATTTTAATCTGCTCTTAGGAAGTGTTATCTTTTCTTTGTACTTAAAAATTCAAAGTTCTCATTTATGGGGTTTCATTACATTCATTACAATATTTTGACAATTAATTTGTTACCCTTTTTCAAGAAGAGAATTATTAATTATATTCCTATTCAGAGGTCTTAGTAAAGCTTTAAGTTAACATTTCCTAAAAGGCATTTGATTCTTATTCAAAAAGAAAATTATTGTGCTATAAACAAATATCAATTGATTATTAAACACATTTATTTTGGATTTACAGCAATTCCATAGATATGATAGCCATTAAACATAAGTGAAAAGACTTTCATTAATAAACTGATTTATTTACTGTGGCATAAGTGTCCTGTTCAATCTAAATTAAATATCTCTTCGGGCTCCTCAGCCTGTAATGTTACCAAAAGGCAGCTTCGTGTTTGAACGCTGCACAAAAAGCATTTCTAGTTCAGATTTGTAAGATGCAATCTCAAAAATAATCAATCTGTATAAAAAAGTCTTTGGTTACTGCTAGATAACTAATTATACAGATACAGCCTTTGTGCATGTCTGTATGAGATATTCTTTGTTATTCTCTTTCTTCTGAACTTTGAGGCTATTTAAAAATAAATTTAATTACCCAGTGGTTATTTACACTGCGTTTATTTCTTCCATCTAGAATTCTTTTCAAATTTAAAACCTGAAGGTCACTATCATTTTAGAGCAGTTTATTATTCATGGATATTGCAAAATTTCCAGAGAGAAAAAAATTGCTTTATTTTAAAATTGGAGTGCAAGAAAAGACTTGTAAAATTGGCTGCACTGGGCATGATCCTGCTCTACATAATCACATCAGTTTTGCTAGATAAAAACTGCAGGCTTAGGCCAAAGACTTTTTTTCATTAATAACATAAATTTAAATGCTATCATCTAAAAAATTTTGTGTGTGTGTGACTTACATAGATATCCTGTCACCTTTTAAAAATTTCTTTTCTGTAAGGGTTTTCCCACTTGATTTTATGGGGCTTGTCAGTAAATTCACATGAGTAAAATTCCCCTGTGTACAGGTGTTGGCAGGGACATAATTCGTGCCTGGTTTAGTTTTTATTTATATTTATTTACATGGCAATATATTTTTATTATATATGCTTATATAATTTTACATATGTTTATTTATTACATAAAATACATTTATTTACAGTTATTATATAATCTAGAGTAGCTTCTATTTATTACATTACTGATTTTTAGAAGTGAAAAATTAATTTTTTTTATTCATTTATTAATAAATATTTTATTAAAATGTATTAATTAATTAAGTAATTAAAATATTTTTCTCTATTCCAATAACCCAGTTAGATGCACAGATGACCTTAGCAAGACCAACCAGGGTTTGCTGCACAGGTGTCCCCAGACAAGGTTGTTGAGGCCAGGATTTTGCTGCCACATTTAAATTCAGGTCTTTGAGCTAAGGATGAGAAGTTGGGGATTTACCTGTCATAGGAGACCCCGAGTTTGGCAGGTGCCAAGTCTCCTCCTCTGAGCCTTGCAGCAGTGAGGGACAGGGCAAGGTGAGATGTTCTTCCTCTAATGCAGCAAAGGCAGCCTCTGGAGTGGGCTGGAGGAGCAGCAGAGCTTAAACCAGAGCTTAAATGGGAGTTTTGTACTCTTAAGGCTTCTCGTTTCTTGAGGCTGCACATAAACCCTTATTTCTGGTCTATTCCCCCCCAGCTCTGGAAAATCCATCTGGAAAAACCAGGATGCTGGTGTGGGGGCAGCCCTGGCCTGCCCTGGGGCTGGGGCAGCAGGAGGTGGAAGGGAGGGGTTTTCTCTCGGGCAGTGCTGGACAAAAATGCACCAAAAAGTGAATGGAGGAGGAGAGAAGGGGACTGGGGTCCTCCTCAGCCCCTCGCTCCTGCACAGGGCTCAGCAAAGCCAGGGACAACTTTGCCCAAAGGCAAAAAGTGGAGCTGAGCTGATTCAATCATTTCCCCCCTTGCTCTGGACATTTACGTGTTTGTGCATTGACTCCAGCTGGATTTGGAGCTCTTTGGAGCAGGATTTGGAGCAGTGCTGTTCCTGTGATTTCCTGGGGGCAGAGACTTGACAGCCTGGGACCTGTTGCTGGTACAGCCTCTGCCAGACTTGCCCTGCAGCCCCAGGTGAAATCTCTTCTCCTGCACTGCCCAGTGATGGGTTCTTCTTCCCTCAAGGTTCTTCTCCCCTTCTTCTTTCCTTCTTCCCTTGTTAAGCTCTGTTTAATGTTGAGGGAGAGATGAGGATTAAAGAGAGAACGAGTTGGGTGCAAAGCTCCTTCCTCTTTCTCCAAAGGTGCCAAAGAGGCATCACACACAGAGCCCTCTGCTCTCAATTAAGACTGAATTTTAAGTCAAATAATCAACTTACAAATGAGAATCGACCAAAATGTGAATTGTGCTGGGAAACACCTCTTTGGGTAAATTGCTGTGGGTGGTATAAACAGGTCTGGAGCCAAAGGGGGAGATTTTGATTCACCTGGAAAAGTTGGAATTAGGCAGAAATCCCTTCCTTGCTGCAGTGTTGTGGCTCTGCAGTGTGATTCCTGCAGGGCTGTGTGTGAGCTGTCACTGACAGGGATTTCGTGCTGACACCACATCTGACAGCTCCACTTTTTGTGGGGCATCAAAATTTCTTTCCCATACATTTCCTGTATCTTCTGTATTACTGCTTTTAAATCACTTTTCCTTTAATTGGCTCAGGAGAAAGGGCTCGTTGCTTTGCCTTTAACTTTTCTTTTTTTTTCCCATAAACTATTTAGGAAAAAAATTGCCGAGTATGTAAACTAAAGATCATTAGAGGTTGTGAGGGTTTTTTTGTTACTTTTTTTTTTTTTAAATACTAGATTCAGCAAAATATTGTTTTCTCCCAGGCTCTGGGTCTCTATTTTGATGATTTTCAGCTCTGGTTTTTTTTTTTATTATTTATATATTTATTCATTAGAAAGGCCCACAGTCAAGGAGAAGGGGAACACGGGGTTATTAATCTTTCCTGTCATCCATTCACAGATGTGAAGTTCACACCACAGCAAATGTGAAGTCAGCAGTACCCACAAGGTGGAAACTTCAAGCAAAGCAGGCAGCAAGGAACGGGGGTGGGAGAAGGAGAATAGGAGGGGAAGAGGGGAAAGAGAGGGATTTTTAAAAAAAAAAGGATGAGGGAGTGATGAATGACAAAAGGGAGGGGAGAAAGATGGATGAACAAGGGAAACGGAAAGAGAAATGAGATGGATGGTAAAGGCTAAAGAGGAAAGGCAGATAAGGGAGAAGAAAGTGTGACAAGAGAGTAGGGGAGAAATGAGAGAGCCTGAGACAGAATATTCCAGATGGGGTGTTAACGTCGCTGGGCCTGTGTGGGTGCTTGGATATCCTGGAGATGTAAAGGGTAATCACTCTCCCAGCATGTACATGCCATTGATATGTTAATATCATTTTCTTTTTCATCTGAAAGCAATGAAGTTTTCAAACCTTCTGATTAACTGGGTCTGGCTGGTCCTGTGTATGGCCATGTATTCACAAACACACATCATGTATAAATATTTATACCCTATATACAATATCCCATAAGACAGCAGCCAGCATTAGAAGTCCTGTTAGTATTGATGTGACATTGGGCAGACGTGTTTGTGCTGATATAACCTGCTGCAGTATCAATCCTAACACAGTTTTTTGGGGGGAAACAAAATGTAGACAGGCATTAATAGAAACATTGGGTATGTGCTATTAAAAGCAAGCCCATGATAATGAAATGTGTGGGGTCTGAGATCCTATTTAGCTACTGGTCATATAATATGGACAGTCTTCTTTGCAATTTTATAGTTTATCATAAAGGGTGTTTGAAAATAGGTAATTTCTCAGTTATGTTGCGAGACAGCTCCTAATATATGCTTATATATTCACACAGCCTCCAAATCACTTGTTAACTCATTGGTTTAGTTAATTTACAGTCAGATGGAGAAACAACTCTCGAAGAAAGGGGACTCTTTTGGGCAGTGACAGGATCACCCAGCTGTGGTACCACATAGCAAAGCCATCCTGGTCCTTCCTCCTCCGTTTGTGCCAGAAATTCTGCAAGTTCACCAGCAGTTTTACACCACAGAACAGTTTAGAGAGGGGTGGCTCCAGAGCCAGGGGTGGAGAATGAGTTGGGTGCAAAGCTCCTTCCTCCTTCCCCAAGGGCGCTGAAAAGGCATCACACATAGAGCCCTCTGCTCTCAATAAAACTTAATTTAAAGCTAAATAATCAACTTACAAATGAAAAAAATGTAAATTATGATGGGAAACATCTCTTTGGGGGATGAGAAACATCTCTGTGGGGCTGGGGACAAGACGAAGAGGGGCAGGTTGAAAAGCCTCAGCTCCTCTGTACAAATCAGCAAAAGCAGCCAGGGAGTTCTGCTTGCTTTTCCCTCGGAAAAGATTTCAGAGCTCTTGCTTGTGCTAGCCAGAGTTTATATCTGTCTGCTAAACTGAAAATCTAACTCTAAAGTACTTTTATTTGTAGGGTAGGGAAAGCCATTTTGTACAGTTTACAGAACTCTTACTGTCTGTTGCTGGAATACTTCTGTGAAACATTGCTGAAAGGGTAATTTTATTTTTATTTAATTAAATGGGCCCAGTCCTTCATTCAGCTACCCAGAGAATAACTTGTATTTATGTGTTGCATTTTGGCTGATTTATCTGATGGCCTCCTAGATTCACTTGTTTGCTGGGTTTTTGGCATGCAGAGATTTCTGCAGGCTTCTGTGAGATGTTGTCTATCTGTCACAGGCTTTTGGTGCAGTGAGGAGCAGCAGCTCCAGGACTTACTCCTATCTTCTTTCTTCTTGTATCAGTTCATAATCATAATACCCAAGATTTGCATGCTTGGGTAAATCAAGGAAATAGCTGTGTAATCTATCCCATATGTTAATATTTATTGTGCAAGGTGACTGAGTCTTGCTGCTGCTGAGCTCATCCTGACAGTCAGAGCCCTGCAGTTGGATTTTTCCTTCACTTTGTGCCCAAAGAGCAAGGATGGAAGTTGTGCCTAAGGGAGAGACCCTGTGTTCATGTCTGTTAAAAATCTCTTGCACGACATTAATGTGGCTCATTAGGAACTGAGGAATATCAGCTTTCTGCTACCAGGGTTCTCACAAAATGGGAATTTGTTGCTTTTACTTAAAGCTCCCCACTCAGAGTGGATGTACTGAATAATGCTGGTTATGAATGGGGCAGAAATAAGCCAGGGGATTTGGGGTAAATCAGTGGAATTAATTTGACTTCAGTTATTTTGGTTTCATTTACAGAAGCTGGGAAGTTGGCCCTTTTTGCTTGAATACTGAATTTCTACAAATTAATTCCAAAACCTCCAGAACTCCAGCACACTTCATCTCCAACTCTCCCTAGCCTAATTCTCAAATTCCTGATGGAATGCCACTTGCTTGTGATTTTCTGGCTTTGGTCTCTTGTATATGTATGTGACAAAATTGGTTTTCTTTTTTCTGAGCAGGGAAAAAGTAGAAACGAAACAAACTTCCCCTCCCTTCTGCAAAGGTCCAAGATAGAAAAGGATAAAAAAAGAAGAGAATAAAATATAAAATATGGCTGTACTTTTCCCCCCCTTTGGAAGGACCTCCCACTGACTACATCATTATCTGTCTCATGTAGGATATTGGATTCAGGATCTATAGCAGTGAGCTACGTTGGTATTGAATCTCATTTGATTTAATAAACTTCCCTTGTCACTGCTCAGCCTTTCCAGCCTTTTCCAGGCATCGGGAGCTCCCCCACAGTTTTGGCTGCAGAGGGACACACAAGGCATTGCCCTTTTTATATGGCAATGTGGGGTTCTTCATCATCACTTGGAAATGCAGATTTTTAGTTTGCAACTTTTGCCCCTTCCTCTTTCCCTCTCTTCACTCACATCCAGCTTTGGCCCACTCTATGCGTAGGCTGTTCACTTACCTTTCTTATTTTTTTTTATTCTCTGTACTTGGACCAATTTACAGCAGACCTGTTCATAATGAAATATTTATATTGAGCAGACTGGAGATATGGAATTATTTTACATTTCTCCAGTGTATGAAGTATAGTTTTGGAGATAATCTGAAGATTTTTGAGGGGAGGGAGGAGAACAAGGAGTGAGGTTCAATTTCAAGTGAAAAGGAGCATCAAAAGAGTTGTCAATGGATTTTTCAATATATTAGAAAAAGGGGGATATATTGAGTAAAATTTCAAAGCTTGCAAAATTAACTACATAGCAAAATCCATACTTCAGGAAGAGAAAGCTTTTGGAAGCTGCCTTTAATTTTCAAATGGGAGTTCTTGGGCTGGATGTGATGAGGTTTGGCATGTCTCTTGGCATGTGTGTGGATAGGCAAGCTCTGTGTCTATGGGCTCTAATTTCCCCAGAAGAATTTAAGTAAACCTTTCTCAAGCCAATAGGAGTTAAGTGCGCAGTAAGAAACTCCTCTGTGTTTGTATTAAACTTGGAAAAAATGAAATGCTCCTCTAATGTGTCAGGCAGGGCTGGCTTCAGGAACATGCAGAGGCAGGATTTTGTCTTGATGACTGGAAAAGGCTGAAGCTCAACTGCAGGCAGGCAAACTGGCACTTCCTTTTAGCTTGTTTTAAACACATTCTGTCACTAGGTCTGAAAGAGATTAACCTGCTATGAGTTTCTTTAGAATAGGGTGCCCAGGGCTAGAGGGTTCTAGCTGCGGGAGAAAACCCTGAATTAAAGAGTACAGTGCCTTATTAGACTCCAGAGAATCCTCAAGAGTAACACAATAGGAATATACTGACAATACCTAATTAGAACCTGTTGGAATGGGGAGGCACCAAAGATTTGATGTGAATCTGTAGGGTTATGTGTTAACTGGCTGAAATAATTTGCTCTGGAAGTACAACAGGGTTGGAAGCCCAAGACCTGTCCATCCTCACTGGGTATTTATACCAAGAACACTCCTAAAATTTATCTCTTTTTCTTATAGGTTGCTAACTCAGAACTAGCAGTGAAAATCCCAGTGATTTCCAACATAGGAAATGTGGGTTTTTTGACCACTGAAATACTTCGAGTGACTCTTGGAGAAGAGAGTCAAATCCCAGCCCTAAATACCATGCTGGCATTTGGGATGCCATCAATCCTTTTGCCTTCATAAATGTGTGTTTGTCAATCTCAGAAGCTGCTGCATCTCCTAAAGCATCATCCAAGATCCAGGCAATGGGAAAGGTGAGAAATGTTGCTTTGAATTGTAAAATCTCTGTATCCATAATGCATGAAAGGACCTGTGCCACAGCACAGGCTTTAGTCCTCCTGCAGCTCTGAAAATTGGACAGCTTCATAGTCTTTTATGAAAATATAATGTACCTTTGCTGCCTTTTGAGTAGTAAACTATGAATTTGAAAGTGACAAATATTAGCAAGCTGCCTTTATTGCGAACAAAACTGGGCAGGAAAGAAAAGGACTCTGCAGAGCCTTTGACAGAATGTTTAATAACTTGTGATTACTGTTTCCCAGAGGTGATGTGTGTAATATGTATTTTCCCTCTTTCATTTTATCCCAACACTTCTGCTGGAGACTGCTCTGGCTCTGCATTCCTGAACTTCTTCCCCAGTCAAGGGTTAGATAATTTGGGCAACCACAGCCAAAGCAAAGCTTTGACTCCTTCTGCTTCCTTTAAAAAATTGCACCAAGGTAAAAGTGCTTTACTTTGGTGCAAGAGTGTGAAAATGGACCCTAGCCACACACAACCAGTGAGGGATGAAACCTCTGCAGCTCTGGGGCAGCTGGGAGTGAAGCTATGAGAACCATTTTGCAAATGGATGGAGACTAATCACACAAAATGCAAAAAATGGACTCCATCCCAGGTGGATTCTGCTAGAAGAAAATAAATTTCATTGTGAGTCCCTTCCTGTTCGGGAATCTTAAAATTTTGGATGGCTTTGGTACCTTGGCATGGAAACGCTCACAAATTTGTACATAAGAATTGATCACTAGATAAGATTTCAAGATGGAACATTCTTAACCTTGATTAAGAATCACTATTTTGGGCTTGGCAGCCAGAGCACACTTTTTGTGGAGGTGAAGGAAGAACAGAGGGTAGGGAAGGCAGATGTGCCCCTCCAGAGAGATGGAGCCTGGGAGGAGCAGAGTCAGGGAGGTGCTCAAGGATGCAGTTCAAGAACTAGGTGCTAACTAAGTAGCAGGATATGTTCAGGAAGATTTTAAAGATTTTATGAGTAATCAGGAGCACTTATGACTGAAAACACCAGGGTGAAGGCTGAGTCCACATTGAAGTATGAGAAATGATTCCACAGCTTCCAGCCTGGGAGGGAGGGAGGAAGGATCACATCTGCTCCTTTGCATCTGTTTTTGTAGAAAGAGGTGCAGAAAGGCCTGCTCCATTTGGAGCAGGAACTCCAATGAACCAGGCTGGTTCCATTTCAGTTGAGCAAAGCTTGGGTGAAAGCTGGAGCAGCAGCAGGGCAAGGGAGTGGTTCAAACCCTCAGGAACCCCCTCTTGTGTCAGGCCAAAGCACCAGAGAGCCAAGCAGAAAGCCCAGCCACGTTATGGAGGAGTGATGGAGAAGTTTTCCTTCTTTCATCCATCTATCAGAATAGAACACAAGGGCAATTTAATCAGGTGTTAAAAGAGGGTGCTGGTTAATACCTTTGTTAAAGTCAAAGTGCTCAGGCTCTTCTGAAAAACTTACTTGGAGGGAACTTCTTGGGATGCTCCATCCCTGGAAGTGTCCAAGGCCAGGTTGGACAAAGCTTTGAGCAACCTGGTCTAGTGGAGGGTGTCCCTGTTCATGCTAAGGGCGTTGGAACCAGGTGATCCTTAAGGTTTTTCTGATCCAAACTATTCTGTGGTTCCACTATGACTTTTCTTCCCAGGGAGCAGCCCCCAAAACTTCTTCTAAGCTAAGGGTGATGAATCTCCAATCATCACAGAAGTTCATTGGCAGCACAGTTTGGAGCTAGTTATAAAATGTAAACAGCTCTTTCACCATGAAATATTTCATATTTAAAAAATTAAGAGAGTAAGAATTATTTACTCTCTTCCCCTGCCCACCCCCCCATGACTGGTGTTGCTTATGTGCTGTTGGCAGATAGGATGTGGATCATTTTAATTAGATTTTATTGGACTGTTATACGGCCCATAATTGTGATCATTACTCATTTTCACTGTGGTTCAGACAGATCCTCTATTTAGACATGATGATATTTTGATGAGACAAGTCCCATGTAACTTGTTATGTTAGGGGCCAGTAGCCAAAGCAGTGGAATGAGGTGTTTCACATGGGGATTGGTGTAGATTAATCAAGGATCTATTGGTCAATTTGTGTTCCTAATTGTGCCCAGATTGTGGATGCATGGGCAGAAGAGCTCTTTGGGCTGCAGGAGGCCAGGAGCCCTCACAGCTGAAGCCCAGGGAGCAAATATGGCAGAGAAGGAGCAATCCCTCATTGCACCTCCAAGGAGAGGGGCAAACCCGTTGTGGGCACCAGGAAATGCCCTTTTGCCAAGTCAAAGCTCATGTGCACACCAGTGCTGGCTTTAGTCCCACGGGTTTTTCTCCTTTTCTGTTGTGTTTTTTTGCATGGCTGCTCTTGTATAACCCTGCAAGGAGATGGGGAGGGAAAGCTCATCTGAACTGACAATGAATCTGTTGAAATTCTCTACAACCAGGAGCATCTTTGTCCTGCTGATGGGGCTCTGCTGCTTTTGAGGCTGTGCTCAGGCACTGAGATATTTCCTTTACTTTTCCTACAACATCTCTTCGAGGTCCTGCCTTAGGCCAGTCTGGCAAAGCCTTTTGTGGGAGCTGTGTTCCACTGTCAGGCAGAGCCATCTTCTCACCTGTACCCAACAGTCACTGAGTGATCAGCCTCAGCTTATTCCTTTCAACTTTTCAGAACCACAGCTGTATCTTTGGACATAAAACCTGTGGAGAACAGGTTCATCAGCTCTTTGTTTGTGTCCGAAGGACAACAGGAATGTTCTGCACTACTGCCAGGATTCACGGTTCAAAGAAACTGAAAAATATTTGGAAGAAAGATTTAGATTTTGAGGCTTTCACCCCGTTTCTGAATAAGGTTGCCCTTGGATAATCCTGTAACAAACATTTCCTTCAAGAAAGTAACTGCTGACTCACCTGCACTGCATTTGCACAATCCAAAGTTGTTGGACAAGTAAAAATGTTGGGGTTCATGGGCTTTGGGGTGCAAATATTCCCAGCTGCTGGTGCAGAAATGTTATTTGAACAGTGCCTATCTCTGTCCCAGGAGCACATAAGGAGAGGGAATGAGACAAATGCTTCCAGCCTCCTGTAAGAGAGTGAGGAACTCTCCTGTGGCATTTCCACACTGGGGTGGGGCGTGCAGGGTTTGAATCAGTTTAATTCTGTTCATCTGGACACACTTTTAAAAGGATTTCAAAATCCTTTTAAAAGGATTTTCTTAAGGTACTGCCTAAAATTACAACAGAATTAGCAAACATTCTCGAGTAATATTTTAGTAATAATAAACTCTGATTCCGCTTTGCATATGCAAATGAGGCCAGCCAACCCTCCAGTTGTGTGTATCAGCTGTCTGCAGGGCTGCTGCAGATCTGCTCGCCCTGTGCAAGCTGGAGAGGAGATGAGCTGCAAGGGAAAGAGGAATAGCACCCAAATCCACTAAGAAGTCTGTGCCATCTTCACCCTTTATTTCAAACAAGCGAAAAAATCCAAATATTTTACCATTTCTGTGCAGAGACACAAGCTATATTTCTCTTGTGCTCATTCTAACAGATCCATTGGGATTGGACGTGACTCCTGTCAGGGCTGTTGGAGTTCCCCCCTGTGTCATTTTGTGGTCCAATTTAGTGCTGGGTAAACTCACCTTAACTTCTTGCTTCATTTTCTCCCTCCACTTCTTTATATCTGGAATTCCTGCCCATCTCTTACCAAAAAATAAATGTGATGACAGATTCCTTCTCTACTTTTACCTTCGTGGTCTTTACTTCTTTTAAATTATGGATGTAACTCAGCAGGATATTATAACAAATGGAGAGACAAAACAAACTTACTGGTCCCCTCTTTGCTCTGGCTTACGTACAGTGATACTCTCACAGCTGAAAATTAAAAATTAGTCTGAGTCAAATAATCCTTATAAAAGAATCAGTTACAAACTCATCCTTTTTATTGTGTGTGTTTTGTTTTGTTTAGTAAAAAATTACTCTAATTTATTAAAAAGCGCTCACTTTTTGGTAGGTGATTTATGTCTGTTGTTTTTTTTTCTAGGAATTGGACCAGCAGCTCACCTGAGAAAATTATTTTCCTCTTTTGGTTAATGTTAACAGACTCGAAATCTGTGTTGCTCCATGGGATGAGAGAAGCTTTCCTAACAAGAGAATAATAATCACTAAATTCTGGGATGACTTTTTACAGAAAGAATGTGTACTAAAATGGATGAAACATCAAGCTTCGTTTTCTCATGCTGACTTTTCAAGTGAATAATTGCAAGCCATGATTAATGTCACCCCAGAAAGCTGGCATGCTTCTTTTGGAACACACTAATGAGTCCAGTTTTATTATTATTCAACCAATTCTAATACCTTAATGTGAGCCTTATCTTTGTCTATTGTAATCTTTTGTAATATTTGGAGTGGGTTTTTTTTAAATTGTCTTTATAATCTAAATTGAAGGCCACTGAACACTGACTTTCCAAGATTTTAAGCTGTCCCTGTGAGCTGATGCCATCACAGAAATCATAGATGCAGCTTTCCTCGTATTCAAACTTTTCTTCTCCTCACTGAGCCCTGCTGTGATGGGTGCTGTGGGCACATGGCATGTGCAAAACTGTTACACCAGGAGAATTGCAAATATCTTTTTAATTTGGCTCCTAATTGTGTTCTTGACTAAATGGTTCAGGTAAAGAATTTACCTACACAAAACTGGAACCCCTGCATGGATAATTCATGGAAATTTTTCACTGCAAGCAAACTGGGAAGTCTTTCCAAGCTGCTGAGAAAAGTGGATTGATTTTATCTGGTTCAAGGTAAGCCATGGCCTAGAATTCAAGTGATTTAAGGTTAAAATTCGTGTGTTCCCACATTCTCTATAGCTTGCTGAGTTTCACCCACAACAAGCACAAGGCCAACACCTCTGAATTTATGACTGTTTTAAGGAGGGTTTTAAGTTAAAGTGTGACCTTTTGTTTCAGACCAGCAGGGTATGGTTATGTGAAAGCTGTTCTGTCAGGGATTAGTCCTGCCATGTCCCAGTGAGAGGGTTAAGAAGGAAATACTGAGATTAACTATTGCATTGCACTGCATCAAGAATTAGGAAATCTCTTGATGTTGAGTGGTTGATGAAGAGCTGGATAAAATTGCATGTTGTTAAATGCAGAGCAAAGGAAATGGAGAAAATCAGTCCTAACATATTATTATTAGTAGTAGTATTAGTAGTAGTAGTAGTATTAGTATTAATTTTCAATAATGGTCATTAAGCAAGATATTCATGCTGGGAGTCATTTCTATAGAAATGTTTCTGCTGTCCACTCACTGTGGATGTCTTTGATGTGCCCAAATTCTGAACAGTCTGTGAAGGTTTTGTCCTCATCTCAAGTGCATGGTTAGAACAGAAAAGCTGCAGTGGAGGTGACCAAATGTGTGATATAATCAGTAACTCTTTACAGACACATTAACTTTGGAGCCTTCAGCTGGGAAAAGGAAACCTGCCTCTTACAGAGGTGCATAAAAGCCTGAACTGCCAGGAAAAACTAAATAAGGAACAGCTCATCAATGTTGCTCATAAGATCAACTAAGAACTGCCAAAACAATTCATCAGGTCACAGAATTAATATAAGCAAAATAATTTATATTTTCATATGATATGTAGCTATAATATGAAGCTACTTGCTATGGAATAATGAGATGTGTGAAGTTTATCTGTGTCCAAATAGCCAAACCCATGGAAAAATTAGAATCACTGGACACTGAATATACTTTCACATATTTTGCATTGCTAAATATACTTGATCTGTCCCTACATTCTGTTTTTTCCCAGGCAGGCTGCTCTTGGAGGAGGGTTATGGGAGCAGCTAAACTTTTCACCTGCCCCTGTTCTGTCATTATGTTGTAATGATTTCGGGAGGGATGTGAAAAGGATCCCAAAGGCCTGACATCTCCATTAATTCCCCTTCAGGGCACCACGAAGGGGTCAAAGAAGCAGTTAAGTCGGAGGCTAACACTTTCAGGCCTGTACTGGCTGTCACCTGCATGAATTTGTCTCAGCAAAGCCCTGCTGAAGTCCCCAGGAAATACTTGCCTGCAAGCTGCTGCAAAATCTGGGTTTATTTCTTTGTTGCCCTGGACAGGAACGGAGGAATGAAACAGCAGGATGGCAGGAAAGTGGGGAAAGGATGAGAGGAAAATCAGCAAAAAGAAAAGTGCAGCTTTACCTAATGAGGGCAGATCAGACAAGGAAATGTCTGGCGATGTTCACAATAATTCAGACATTGTCCCAGACCTTAATTACTGGCACAGGCAACTGTAGACCTGGTAGGAGGGAGGTGGATCGTGTCTGTGCACTCCATCTGCTGCCTGCAGAGATGGGAATGTTCCAGGCCAGGTGTTGCTGAGCATTGCTCTTGTCTAGCAGCAAGATAAGTTTAATTAAAGGGCTAATTATTCCCACTCTGGAAGCACCTATCCTTGTGGTTACAATCATACTCTAAGTCTTTCCTCTGGTGTTCGTGTATTAGACATTCATCTTCCATTGTCACGTTTCTGACTTGCTCTGCTTAACTGAGGACGAGCCTTTGGTGCCTGTGAAAATTGGGAACAAAGGGAATTGGCTGGGCTTGGGTCTAGGTGATGCTTCATTGTAATGGTGTTTGTCAGCACAAAAGGACACTTCATGCTGGTTTTCTCTCCAGTGAAGAAGGTATTTTACAGTTGTGGTAACTAAGGGCTCGGATCAGAGGGGAATTGGACCCAGATGTTTGTGTTCTGTTGCGACTATTAAAAGCATCAGGCAAAACTTCTTTCAGTTAAATCTGGAGTAACCCACTCCTGATTTCCACAAACCTGCTGGATTTACTTCAGAATAACAGACCATGGGATTATGTCTTTTGAAGTTTTATTCTTTTTCATCAGTTTGAAAGCTGTGGTGCAACCCAGGCTTGCTTTCCCTGGCTTTGTGGGCTATGGAGAACTCTGCCTCTTCTCACCACTCAAGGCAGAGTTTTCTAGCTGTAAGTATTGGTAACCTGCTCTTCAGTATGTGATCACACCTTTGTTTTGACACTTTTTGATCTTACTGAAAGACATACTATTCAGGTAGAGCCTTAGATTTGAGCCAGGGCTTTTTTTCCACAAACTCCTGAAATTTACTGTCCACAGGCTGATGTCCTGTTCTCCCAGTGTCCACAGAGTGGAGGGAGATGGATCACCCCATTACCAGGTAGGAGAGAGCTATTTGTTGGGAAAAAGAGTTCTTCCAAGAAAACTATCATCTTTAGAAACAAGCAGATAATTTGTATTTTCATTTGACTCTTTTACATAATGCAGTGAGGACCTTGGGGTCTTCCTAAGCCCTGATTGCCCAGGAATGCTCTTCTGCCTAGTTTTGTGGCTATGAGGTCTTAAACACAAACAACCGTATCCTCCAGGCTAGAACCTTTATTTTATGTCATTTTGAACCTTTTTCTGGGTAAAGCTTCGAGCCAGGTCAAACTGATATGTGAGATTCTCCCCCTCCTCTTGTGGCCAAACTTCAAACGACCTATTACTCATACCGCTTTAGCATTCCAGGCTTGCATTAATTATCCACTAATGGCTCCATTTCTTTGCAGGAAGCACTTTATATTTTACTCCTGGAGCCAGGAGGACTATCCCTATGGATGGATAAGGAGATGCACACAGTGTTTGTGACTTTAACACAGTCTCTGGGTATTCCACGGGTCTGTCACGCTGGGCTCCAGCCCTGCTGCTGCTGCTGAGCTGCCCGGGGCACTGTGCAGCAAACACATTCTTGCACAGGCTAAAACAAAGCAGAGAGAAGCATCTAATGAATTCCAGCCCTGTAACAGCCCGGGCAAGGAGAAGTGCCACTCCTTTACTAGGAGGATTTAAGAAGACGTTTCTGAAACCACAGAGCTTAAGTGATAGCAGCCACCAGCCAAAACCCAAATGTGCCTGCTGGTGGAGCAGGCACATGTGGAATATGTGCTAAAGCTTTGGAGTGTCTGGTAGGACATGTTCGTGGAAAGGCCATGAAACCTGAGAGACAGCAGTGCAAAACATGCTGTGAAAAGAATTTCAGGGAAAGCTAGAGTGGGATTTTTGGGCTGAGTGCTTGTCAGAAAGGCAGTGGTGTGAGCAGTTCTGAAGAACAATCCTTTCTCACAATTTATAGGATGTTTTACACCTTTGCAAACAGGATCTGCTCATTGACTCTACCTTCAATTATTTTCAATTTACATTAAAATAAAAACCCATACGTGTATCTACATTTTTTGGCTGTTGAGGTCAAAAAGGGATAATCTACAATCTCCTGAAGCCTATGCAAACTGTATAGGATTTATTATACTTTGATAGGGAATAATTAGGCTCTGAGAACTCCTACCAAGATTTTCAACATAAACATGTCTAACTTGCTACCCACAAGTATGATTGAAGGACAGGGAGAGGGAACCCCCCCAAAACCACAATTGAAAATTTTCATTCCTCAGGGAGACCTGGCAATGTAAAACAGTGGCAGTGGGACTCAGACTTGGAAATGTTTATCTAAGGGGATGTTCATTTATTTTAACTCAGGTTTTGAAAATGCAGTATTTCAGCAGAAGGATGGATTACAGCAGTGGTGTGAAACCAAAGAAAAGGTACATGATGTTCTTGTCAGGATAGACTGGGGAAGAAAAGGGGCAGAAAGTGATGGAAAACCAACAATTTAGGAATTTCTGAGAGAAGCTGGATGTATTTGTGTTTATGGAATTCACTTGAAAGTGATGAAAAAGTCAGCAAATGAGATTGTGGGGCTGTTTGGTGTCTGTGAGCCGTCAGGGTGAGCTGGGGGAGGTGGGAAGGCTGATGTTGCTCTAGGCTGCTGGAAAGGCAATGAGCAGGACCAGCCACAATCAGCTCAGGCAGTGCATCTCCAGCTCATGGAGCTTCTCTTCTTGCAACCCATCTTCAGACAGGGACTCAAAGGGATGAGATGATGGTCAGAAAAACCAGCCTGGGTTTGTGCAGGTCAAATGGCATCTGAGGAACACAAGTGCCTTTGATTAGGAAATGCCTGCTCGTGTGGTTCCAGCCCAGGAGAGGGGCTTTGTGGGACCAGCCACAGCTGAGCTGGGGCAGCACTGCCAGCAGTCCCTCCCTGAGCAGGAGCTGGGATCTGAGGACTCCCAGGGGCTCTTTGTTCCTATGATTTGTGGGCTGCAGTAAATCAGATGTGGGACTGAAGCAAATGAGGAGCTGTCAAAACATGTTTATACACCTTTCTGTAAGAAGAGAGGCTACTCCCTAACACGGAGAGCATAAATCAAGCTTTCCCTAATTGAATGTGGTCAGAGAGAGAGTTCATCATCAAAAAAGGGACCTGGTCTGTAACTGGTCAGCAATGTCCCAGTCTAGGGACCTGAGCAAAGTATTTAAATGTCCAATGTCTTATAATAATAAAAAAACTTCAAACAGCTTTTAAAACTTCAAACAGATTTCAGCCATGGTAGTGCAGATGTCAAAAAAAGATCTCCCTGATTTGAATTTTCCTACCCTTAGCTGAGGCAGGCTCAGTTTGGAGCCTCCTCCCCTCCTGCTGGGTGCCTGGGCCAGGTCTCAGGGTGGCTCTGTGCTGCCCTGACATGCTTCTCTCACAGTGGAGGGCAGCAGAAGCCAAATGTTACTTTTCTGGCATTGTCTAATGTGAGAGTTTGAAGCTGGGAGGTCCAGATCTTGCCCTAAATGTTCAGATTGTAATTCAGGAGGAGTTGATGCATCCAGCTGGCCACAGAGCAGACCAATTTGGTAATAGTCCTGGACAGCCCTTGCTTTGTTTTAAACTTTTTCAGGGTATTTAAGAAAGTTGTAGAGCAGTATGAATTTAAAAACATCCGGGAAAACCAAGCACATTGCACCAGCTTCAGGGACTGAGGTGCTGGACTGCAAAGGGCCCTTCTGTGTCATTCTTAAAATACTTGTCCAGGTGGGACAGCTTTTCTGACCTGTAAGGTGCTGACCTAAGTGTGCTCTGCACAGCAAATGCAGCTGGAAATCCCTTCAAGAGCAGCTGAGCACACACTGCCCTGAGCAGTGCTGGACCCTGCCTGTGGAAGCCCTTTGTGTTCACTGTCCATGAGCACAGGTAAGGATCCAGGAGCTTTATGGACAATGAATTCTGAGCTCCCAAAGAGAGAATATTTGCTTTAGAAACCCGAGTCCAAGAGCTGAAAACAGCCATTTGGGGAAAGTGCACACAGAAAGATTCTCTCATTTCTGGCTGTGCTTTATTCAGACAGAAAGATTGTTTACCTATTTGGAATATTTGACCTTTCTACTTTTTGGAAATGTTTTGTTTTTCGTTTTTTTTTTCCCCTCTTAATTATGTGGAAGGAGCACTTCCTTTCAGAGCTCTGATGGACTTCTCTATAAATAGCTCCTCATGTCCCAGAACCTTGCACTGGAGCCTTCAGCAAAGTCAGCATCCCTAGGACTTTTTAAGCCTGAGATGAGAACCACGTGGAGTTTAATCATTAATCACCAGTCTTTAATTAACAGCTCTGGGCTTTGAACAAAAGGCACTTACTGCAAGGCTGCTGAGGGGCTCTGAACTCTTCAGTGTGCTTTCATTTGGGGGACCTGGTGGCTTTCCAAAGGGGGCTGGAGGAGCAGCCTCCTCCCTGTGGGAAGGGTCACACAGCCCAGGAACAGCAGATGTTTGTGGCCTCCTCTCTATTTGTACAATTGTCCTGTGGCTGCAGCCTGGAGCTGCCTCAACGTGGGGATGCTGCCAGCTCCCCGAGGTGGGCAAAGAAGCAGAGAATCTCCAGAGCCCCCTTGCCTCCATCAGGTGAGCTGGGTTTTAACCAGAGGAAGGAAGGAAGTTGCTCCAGGCTTGGAAAATTTTATAGGGGAGTGCTCAAAATTGAGCACTCAGGAGAGAAAGAAAACATTGCTATAAAAGTTGACTCAGCCAATATTTTTCTGCATTCCTGCTGCTGTGATTGAAGATATTTGTTTTTAATATAGGTTTCTCCCATTTGTAGTCTGGGTTTGGTGTAGTAAAAACTAAAGGGCAGATCCTCAGCTGATATAAATTGGCTCCAGTGAAGTTAATGGAGCCATGCTGGTGGGTACCAGCTGAGGGATCTGGCTCCTGCTGCAGTGTTCAATATCCCCATTACACTGCCATGATTATGATACTAATTCAGTAAAATGGCTTCTCACAGTAATAAAACCAACCCAGAGGATGGAAGATGAAAGGACTTCCTCCCCAACAGACCTGGTATTTTTCAACAAAATATTTTCCTTTATGTTCTCTTTTGTCAGAAAGTGCTCTCGAACACTATTTTTTACACTGAATACACCCGCTCTGACAAAACTCTCCCTGGAAAAGGCTCCTGTTGGTTTCAGTGTCCAAGACAACACTTACGGCAAACACAGGGCATGTTGAGGCTTGAGCAAGAGTTTGGGTTGGATCTTTGAAGGGCAGGGGTGATACTGCAGAGCAGTCAAAGCCCTGAGGTAATCCTGACTTCTGAAAAATAGGAGTTCTCACACTGGTGGGTAGAACATTGATAATTTTGCTCATGCTCTGCCCTGTCTGGTTTTTCTAGTTCTGTCTGCACTGGGGGAAACAGCCAGGGAGTTGTAGAGAGCTGTGCACTTCCCTGGGTCACAGGCACAGGGGGAAATGCTGTGTTGGTGGTTTTGCTCCTGGTGGTCAGCCCTTCAGCAGGCAGCAGGAGATGCTGGGCTGGAGGAGTGGGATAACCTGTGCTGCCTTATTGCTGGGAGCCATTGAGCACCGAAGGGAATAAACAGACACAAGGACCTAAATAAAGGCAGATGGATGCATAGCTAGATCCCTGGGATGAAATATTTTGTTTGCCACAGTGCTGCTGAGCTGCACGCGGGTTTTTCTGTGCCAGACGGGATTTTTACAGGGACATTGCTAAATGGAGGCAATAAATTTAACTTTAAAGGACCATGAATTGAAGCTTTTGGCTAAAAGCTGAAATGCTGTTACTCTTTACTGGGCCCTTTTAACTTCACTTGGAACAGGATAGTATATTTTACTTGTAGGGCTCTTGGAAGTTGAAGGCCCTGCCTGTGGCAGGTCTCCTTCAGCTTCTTGGGAGCTGAGACCTTGTGGAGCAGCAGCCCAACACTGTGGTGGACCTCTCAAGGTGAATAAGAACCAACCCAGGTGTTCTGGGTAAAGGTGAAACACAGAAAGATCCCAGCGGGGGGTTAAGGAAAGCTGTGGGTTACACTTCTGCCAGCTGTGAGGAGTGCTGTGCCACTGTGAAATTAAATATCAGTACAGTTTTAAGTGCCAGAAGAGCTAAAAGGACACACACATGTGTTTCAGGGGTAGAAAAAACATTGTCCAATGTCCTGAATTAGCATATTAGGCTGACTCCTGCTTCCAGACCTGAGCTGGTCCCTAAGCAGCAGTCATGCAAATGCTGATTCAAAGCAGTAGTTTTCCTACACACTCAACACTTTGAAACATCACAAACTATTCCTGGTTTTGACCCTTCTGGTGTCACTATCCAGTTTTAGTCTATTTATACCCTCTTCTGCTTTAAAGGAAAAACACTGGGTTTACGCTAAACTCTTTTCAGAAGCAGCAAAACTTTTCTTGCTAATATCTTGTTACAGCTTACTACAACTGCTCCTGGTACCCAGTGTCTGAATTACCCCTGAGACAGGAATATTCAGTGATTGGAAGACAGGCTGCAAGTCCCTGGTAAAGGTGGAATCTGCCTGCACTTGGCATCCATGTTCTTCTCTCCCAGGTCTTTATAAGACACAGAGATGTTTGGATCCAGCACAGGCTGACAGTGGAAGCTGGCCTGGCTGGCTGCTCTGAGAAGGCTCTTGGGCTGGGAGGGGATCATTGGTCTCATTGCAAGTTGTGTGGTTGGGGGTCTTGGCAGAGAGAGGCTCTGGTGTGGGTCTATCCCAAGGAATTTTACACTTTCAGCTGATATTTAAAAAAAGCCTTTGAAGCAAGAAGCCAGGCTGGCAGGCTGAGGGACCGGAGGATGCACACAGCTCTTACTTCTGTGACTGATGTGCCCATTTCTTATACTGATTAAAGAAAAGGATGATTAATCTGGGAACCTTTGCAGAAACCTTTATGCTTCCTTAGACAGACATTTGTGGCCAAGCCTCTGCCTGGAGCCTGCAGAGCCTCTGTTCTCCTCTGTGTTCATGCCCCACGCCTGGAAGGAGGAGGCAGAGCCACCGCAGCTGGAGAGGTGGGTGAAGAACGTCGCTGCTGGATCCAATCAGGCAAAGGAAAGCTTTGGAGCATATGGACCCCAATGTGTGGTCCAAGTACAGCAGCTTGGTGAGTGTCCTGCAGGGAGACTTTTACCAGCACTGCAACAACAATTCATCATTGCCTGAAGGGTTGATGGGTCTGGTGCTCCTCGTCTTAATTGACCTCGGCTGGAGACCTGCGTTTCAGTCCAGCTCAGCCACAGAGGGCTTGGTGTGTGCTCGAGCCCTAAAGAGGAGATTTATCAGAGAATCACATGATTAATGGAACTGAGGGGGTCTCTGTTCAAGAGTGGCCAGGAACTGAATCAACAGAGCAGGGATTTTGGCTGGTGTGAAGGGCTGGCAGAGCCATGCCTGAGCACCCGTGGGCTCGGTGGGGCGCAGCCTCTGGCTGGATGTGGGCTGCTTTAGGGGTCAGGAAGCAGGTCTGCCAGAACTGGAGGCACTAAAATCTGGGCTTGGGTTTGGATAAGAAAAAGGGGGTGTGGATTATTAACCCTTCACTCAGCAGCACCAAAATTAGGATTGTCCCCAGCCCTCTGGGAGAAAGGGCAAATGCAAAATGAGGCTCACAGAAGTTGCTGTTCCAGAGTAAAAGGTGATGGGAGATGAGGAAAAAACGAGCAAATAAACAGAAATCACCAAACACTTTCTTCCTTGCCTGCTTTTCTCCCACACTTATTTCTTTTTCCCTCCGTGTCAACACCAAACAAGACAGACTAAAATTAATGGGGAAAGCAGCAATTAGCAAATTAGGTTAGCGGTGTGTTGCAGTGTGCCATGGCTGCCAGGTGTGAGGGGCTCTGGCAGTATATTTATTAATGGCTGTCAGAAAAGTGACACTTTGATGAATGAAGCTGGGTAATCGGCACCCTCCGACAGCGAGCACTGAGAGGCCTCAACATGCTAAACTGCAAAATCAAACCTTTCTGAACCCCCGTGCAAAAACACAGCTACAAAAATTGCTGCAAGAGGAACGTGTTTTTCCATCAGGGATTCGAATGCACGCTCTCCTCTAAATGCTGTCTTTTTGTTCCTGTAACAGCTCTGCTGGGGAAAAGTTGTCAGGTTGAAGGTTTTTCAAGGCTTTTGAAGATTTTCCTTGGAGTATGGGACTTGAGAATTTCTAAGTACAGGCAGCTTTGAGCTGTAGGTCCTGCTCTGGGTTGTGGGTCTATCCCAGCAGCACCATCAGAGCCAGCAGCACTGCTCTCACACCTGGGCTTTGCCCTTTTAACACGACAGCATCAGTAATCCATAAACTGAGCTTGGGAGCCACCTCCCTGCCCAAGATGTCAGTGTCTCTTGCCTGGTGGTCAGCAATTGCTCTGCTCCTAATTAACACTGCTGACCTGTGCTGTCCAGGACCTCTCGTTGTGCACAGCCAAAGGTAAAATGTGTTTCGTCTTCCGGTGAAATGTTTCTGACATCAGTGCCCTTGTGGCATCCTGATGTTTTCACTCTTGGTAATTTTAGCTTTGAGTCCCTTCTGATGGATATGTTGTTCCTGTTGGAAATCAGTCAGGTAAGTGATCATTTAGGGTGTGACTACATCATCCATGACCGACACTGGGTGAGGAACCACAGGGGAAGTGTTAGTGCTGCAGGTTGTTGTGTAAAATTAGAGGGCACCAAACCCTTGGCAAGAGTTTAGAGGAAGTTTTCTTTTAAGTTTGGGCTTTTTTTTCCATAAAGAATTTCTTGAGAAGATTGTTGGGAGAGCATCTGGATAAAAGATCACTCTGCAAAATGCTGGGGTACATGGAATTTTTTCCCAGGTTTGCAGACTTTGGGTTGCACACTGTGCAGCACTTCAATAGCAGAGCTGCTCAAATCCCTCAATTCCATGGAGAAATTGAATACATTTTTATAAAATCCTGGTTCTGGTTTTGGCCAGCTAAAACAACTGTGTAAGTTTTGATTAAAAACATGAGAATAAATGTAAATCATATCCCAGGCATTCGTCTGTTCTTCTAGTTTGAAATGAAGCTGAAGGATCTTTCTGGAATTATCCGTCCGGATCTGCGGGCTTGTTAAATTTGGATTGGCACTCAAAGCAAATCTGAAATTGTTCTCTTATGCTTTAATAATTGTATTTAGTTTCCTAATTTGGCTAGTAAGTTTATCTCAGAAGATAATTGAACTTTTAAAAAGTATAAGCTGACCAGATGGTAGGAAGTACTTCAAAATAAACTCTCTTTCTGAAACTTTGCTCTGTTTTCACTCTCCCTCTCATGAAAACAGCCTGTCTGCACAGCTCCAACCTGCGGAGGTGCACGTTCTTAAATCAAACAACTCCTGAATGAAACCAGGTTATTCCCTCTACAGGGCAGAAGGCAGCAGAACCATGCCAAGAAAAACCAGTGGAGCCACCAGTGCTGCTGGTTGCTTGTGTCAGCCTGTGCAGCAGGCTCCATGTGATGTCCCAGCTGGTGTGGCTGCTGGGTTTGGGTGTCATGATGGGTGCCCAGCTCTGTCACCACTGCTGCTCCTGCTTGTGACCTCTCTGAATCCCATCAGTGGCTCTGGCAACAGCAATCTGCCTCTTCCCTCTCTGCCAGGGTGATGCTTTCAGGGCTCAGCAACAAGGTGGGTTGTGTTTTCAGGTAAATATGGGTCTCGTGGAAATAAGGTTTTGCTGAGTAATTCTAAAAGAAACAAGAAAAAGAAAAACAAAGAGAAGGAGAAAAGGAATCACTTATAAATTGTTCCAGGGACAGGAGAAACTCCTCAAGTAGCTTCTTTCTATTTCTGCAGCTTTTATTGTTGTTACTAAAGGAGCAGAAGGGTCTTGTTGGATTGTACCCAGGAGAACTGGACAACCAGGAGCAGACTTATGGGTGGTTTTTGTGGACTCTGCCAGCAGCAGCAGTGTGCCCAGCCCTGGCTGTGGGCTGGGCTGTGTTATCCATCCCTAGCTATGGAATGGGCCATGTTATCCATCCCTGGCTGTGGGCTGGGCTGTGGTATCCATCCCTGGCTGTGGGCTGGGCTGTGTTATCCATTCCTGGCTGTGGGCTGGGCTGTGTTATCCATTCCTGGCTGTGGGCTGGGCTGTGTTATCCATCCCTGGCTGTGGGCTGGGCCATGTTTTCCATCCCTGGCCATAGCCTGGGCTGTGTTATCCACCCCTGGCTATGGAATGGGCCATGTTATCCATCCCAGCTCTGCTTCCTGGAGCTCCCATCTCTCCTCTCCCCGGGCAGCCCTGGGGTGGAGCCTGGGCTGGAGCCAGTGCCAGCCCAAATGCTGGGCATCTCAGGTTCCAGCTGGGGCACAAACACTGTTGTTTCAGGTGACAGCTCCAGGGAAGGGAGCACATTTTCCAGCTTCAATGAGGTTTGACCTGACTGCTCAAGTTCTTGTGAGTGCTCCTGAGTTTTGGGTAAGTGCCGTTCTCCAGTTTCACCGGTGGTCTGGAGAAGTTTATGGGTCCATTGCAGACCAGTAAATCCAGGTTTTCCAAGGCCTTCATTAGCATGTTACAGTCCCTCCCTCATTAGGCAGTTTCACCCCTTCAGCACTCACAATAGCCAGACTTTTCCCCAGTTTAGAGAGGACTTACTTCTCTTCACATTCTTCATACATGAATTTTCAGAGTCTTCTGTCAGAGTAGAAGCAGACATCAAATGTTTTTCCCACCTTTTGGAGTTTATAGTTTACATCTACTTCCTACTGACTTACACTGGAGTCAGCAAGGGGCAGACCCCTGACGTTGCCCTGTGCTGTGGTGGGGAAACCCTCCAGCTCCAGTAACCAATCCCACTGCACTGATAGGAACTCAAAGAGCGAGCGAAGACAAATGACTTGTCTGGGTTGAGCTTGTCTTGCCTTCTCAAGGGAAAATATTGTCAGAAATTCCCTCTGGGTGTGACTGGAAGGTGCTGCTACCACTGCTTGCTGTGGCTCCAGGGCAGAAATGGTCTGTTGCCACCAGTGTTGCTGCTGCTCCTCACTGGGTTGTGCCCACCCTCCCCTGCATGAAGGCAAGGATTTTTTTCATGACAGTGTGCTTGGTATCCACCTGCCCAAGCTGTTTTCTGTTTTCTTGTTGCACTCAGGTTGGCAATGTTGTCATTTTCCAGGTACATGGGGTGTAATTAATGAGAATGTCATTTCCAGGTTGTTTTCAAAGACTAGATTGAGAGTGTGAGAAATTATTTCAGTCAATGCTTTAGGATTTTTGAACTGTTTTTTATTAAGAAAACTGTGGGGATACATCTGGAGGGAAATCACTGTGCTCAAATTTTTGAGGACAGCAAGAGCTGACCTCTCAGTAAAGATGCTGAACCTGCCACCCATCAGGACAGCTGGGTGCACCAGGCAGGGCTGGCTGGCTCTCCCCCAAACTGTGGTGTAAGGAAAATTGTGTCCTTGTGGTGGTCTCAGGAGGTGGTGGCTGGTTGTGCTGAGGGTCAGGTCGTGCCCTGAGGAGCTGAAGGGGCAGAAGGACATGCTGTGACTTGGCCCAGAGTCCTCTCACTGCCCCTTGGGGCTGGCTGGGCTGGGCAGAGGTGTTGGCTGGGATATCTGTGTTTTATTGTACCTGTTACTTCTTTCACAAGAGTAGTAAGTCTGCTTTATGGGAGACCCTGAGTGACTCCAGAAGGAGCACAGAGATTGGTTCTAGCACCTTTGCTCCCCAGGACATTGCTGTCCCCAGCACTGGCTCAGAGTGCCCAGGCACAGATGATGCACAATTGTGCTCATTTAGGGATCTCCTTGGCCACTTTCCTGCTGAGCAAATATCCCTGAAACTCCCTGCTGAGCCTCATATTGCTCTATACTTCAACTTTGCTATTGAGAAAGGGAGGTCTGAAGGACTCTCAGGCAGCAAATGTTTCTCTTTTCCTCCTTTCTTCTCTGTCATCACCCATTTCTCTGCCCTGATCACTCCCCCAAGCCCTAGAGCAGCACTGCTTTACAGTAATGTGTAGGGTACACAGCTCTCATAGGTTGGTCAAGGGAGTGGTGGATTTTGTGGGTCACAGTCCACACTTCTAGACTGCTGCTTTCCTCAGTCTAGGATGAACATGGGAAGCTCTGTCTCCAGAGGCTGGACAGGTTTATGTTTCAAATTTGGGCGAGTTCTCTCAAGAGAGTGAGTGTTTGAAAACAGTGAATTTACTGTAGGGGGTTTTCAGGGTTCCAGGGGGTTTTCTGAGCATTGTGACTGTTTTATTCCCACTAATCTGCAGATGCTCTGGCGTGGGTGTGAGGCTGAGCTGGTGCTGTCCCTGGTGATATACAGAGCACCAGCACTACAGCTGCCATTAGTGTTAATGGGCTGTACCCCTCACATGGAGCTGAGAATACACTCCTGCTAATTGTGTACCAGCCACCTGCTGGGACCTCTGGGAGGATGATGCATCCCAGGAGAGGGGCTTCCAGTACCTCGGGATAGATAAATAAGGAGCTAAACTGAGGTTCAGGAGGGCTGGTTCAGCACCAGCACTATAACACTGGGAAAGCAGGTAACAGTGATGCCAACCTTTATCCCCCTGGTCCTGGCCCAGCCCAGTGCTGCACGGTGCCATCTTTGGAGCCATCCATCAGCACTCAGCCTCACCCTGATGATGTATGGTGCCCATAGATCCTGAGAGCAGGAGTGCACTCTGATGTATTGCGCCCATACATCACGGCCAGAGCTCACCCCGGTGATGTATTAGTGCCCCGAGAATGTATTGCTCACATGCTGGTGCTGTTCAGGGATAAAGCCAAGCCAAGGAGTGGATTCCATTTAATTACAGCACAAATGGTAGCCCGGTGCCAGGAGCACTTTGGTGCTGAGGTGCTGCCTGTGGGAAAACGAGCCCCATTGCAGAGTACCAGGAGAAGAGGTGCCACGCTTTAAAGGAATGCTCATTTTTCAGAAAAGTATCAAAGGTCTATTTTGAGAGCCCTGTAGAACACGTTATGCAGTGTGTAGGAAGCTCCTGAGTGGGCAGTGCTGCAACCAAGGCAGGACTCTGCTCCTGCCTGGAGGCTGGGAGCTCTTAGGGTGGCTCAGCATTTTGGAAAGTGTGTGGGAAGGTGATTTTCTTTGGGTCACTGAAAATTGCTGGACCCCTCTAAATAGAGTGAAGTACTCACTGCAAAAATGCTGTCTTCCTCACCAAGGAGAATCCAATATTGCCTGCAAGTGTTGTCTGTTTTCCCTGGTAGGATGTTTTAACATGACCAAATTGACCACAATTTGAGCAAATTTGAAGGGATTATTCTCTTGTTTCCTTGTGCTTTCTTACAGATGTGCATCAAAAACCTGAGGAGAGAACCCCTAGGCCATTAGAAGATGTCCTTGACCATCATATGTGGGGAAATTCCAATTGGTAGAGCCCAACAAAGAGCAGCTTTGTTAAAAATCCAGAAATGAGAAAGTAATTCCCGTGAAAATCTTCTTTGAGTGCTTGTCTCTTCTTCTTTGCTTCTCTTTTTCACTTCTCTTTCTGCTGGTTGGTATTGAAAAAAAAAGTAGCTCAGCTTTACTCTAATATCAACTTTACTTCCAAATAAGGCCCTGTAAGGTTGTCTCATGAGCAGGGATTTATTTTTTACAAGAAAAAGCCTTCCATGTACATTATCTGGTTGCCAAAAGATGGCATGCCTTAAACTCTGCTTTTTGTAACATCCCTGTTTGCAATGGGAGCTCCTCTGAGAACCACAGATGCTTAAGAATTAAAGTAAAATTTCAGAAGTTATCTGTTTAAAATATCACATCTATTATGTTCATCTGAAGGCTCAAACTAGGTTATTTTAACTACAGAAGGGCATGAAAATTCCTTATTTCTTGGATATAAAATCCTGCTTCCCCTACTTCAAGAGGGTTTTTAAGGAACCAGGACTTGACCAGTCTTTTCCAGAAGTTTCTGACCATTGATTACCAGAGATATTTAGTTCTTCTTTTAGAGAAATACTGAACCAGGGGTAGCAATGTGGCAGCAGTACTTGGTTCATCCATTGTTTTATACCTACAAACCCAGGCATTTTCCAGGCTAGGTAGATACAGGTTTGCAGATGAGAAGTTTGCAGCACAAACAGAGAAAGGAACTTGTTCAAGGTCATGTGGCAAATTGGTGGCAGGGCTTGGAGGAGAAGCCTGCTGGTCTGACTCACTCCTCCTCTGACGCCCCTGCCATCATTTCACTTCTATTATTATCCTGATGTATCTGCTCTATAGTTTCAAATCAGATCTGCTCCCACCTTCCTATTGTTCGTGGTTTGAAGGCTGTAATTTTTGATGGCCCTATAATGGAGAGGAAAATTTGACCATTTTCTCCCCCAATTTTTTTCCTCTCATCTTGATAACTCAGACATGCTGATTATTCTTTACTTGTGGGCACAAATTGAGGAAGGCTCAGTCTGACAGACAGGAAAAGTGGATGTGCTGGAGGAAATCTCTTCTTTGCACTGCACTGAGTTCCCTCTCCTCTTCCACGACTGTCCAGCCACACCACCAAGCAATTCATTGCAGATATTTTCCAGTCAGTTGTTGGGTAAAACACAAAAAGAGGCTGTGTGGCTTGGGAGAGCGGGAATTTCCACTGCCCTGAGCAGCTCCTGGGCTTGCTGTCTTTGGAGAAGAACTTGCAGGGCTCCTGAGTGTCCTCCTTCAGGGCTGCTCCTGTCCCACGTTACAGAGAACACGCTGCTGTCCCCTCGTTTGTCTCCTTGTGCTGCTGCCTCGGCTCCTCCCGTGTCGGGTTCATCCCCACGCTACCCCTCCGTGGAGTCTGTGGTTCACAACGATCCTCATCAGCACGTGATAACTGTTGTAAAAGTTTCTATAAATAGAATTTCCTCCTGCCCAAATCTTCTAGCTAGCTCAGCTGTTTTATTTTTAACAGAAAAGCATGTTGATGCTAAGCAGAAATATTTTTTTTTTAATCTCTCTATTAAACATAAAAAGATGCTGTGTCTGGGTAAAAACGAAAGGTGCCCCTTAGATATTTTTAAAGCTTCCAAAAATAGTCTCAAGTCTGTGACAAAGCTCATTGGGCAGGAATAGCTGTGGACAGCAATTCTTCGATGGGAAGGATCATGTCTCCTCCTGCTCCTGGCTGGGAGCTGCGAGAAGGGAGATGCTGGAACAAAGACCTCTAAAAGGAATTAACTGAGGCTGCTCTTTAAAAGGCTCGATAGCAGCACTGCCCAAATAGTTTGGCTGGTGATCTCATATGTGTTTTCCCTTCTGGGCTTGACAGCTGCCCTTGAGGCTGAGAACTCCTTTCTGCAGTTGGGTTTTTGCCGGAGCCCCGCTGCGAGAGGCGCTGCTGTGCAGGGATGGGGCAGCGAGGGAGGGCAGCGAGCTCTTATTTTGTGGTCTTCCAGAACGGAGAGGGGAGCAGGAGGAGGATTTTCAACTTTGCCTTGTATGCACAACTGATACTGAACTTGGAAAATTTAGTGTAATTTAGTAATTGTTTCTGCTGCTACACCCCTGCACCCCCGGGGTCAGAGCACGACCATATATGCCATTGACTCAGTCTCCAGCACAACGGAGGAGGAAGAAAATGGGAGGGGGAGAGAAGCAGAAGGGAGTGGGACTCTCCAAAGGGATATACTTTGCAAGGTTTCCAATGCTTTCCCCTCCCCTCAGTGTGGGCTTTTGTCTCCTTGCTTGAGTTGCAAATGCCAACTCAAGCGCTTGTGTGTTCGTGCCCAGTGAGAGGGGAGAGTCTCTCGTGAACTTCTGAAAATTATAAAAGATAAACTGATTATTACTAAAATTAAAAAACAGCCAACTGCTGACTGTTGAACAGCTTATATGGAGAAGAAAAGAGTGTTATAAAACAGAAGGAGATTGTCTATTGTTTGCATTTAGAAAAAAAACATCAGCTTGTTTGAGTCCCAAAGTGCCTCATCAGCTATGCTAAGCCAGCCTGCATTGGTGTGTGAGTCCAGACCTTATCAGAGATGAATTCCTGCCCACCTGAAGGTGGGGCTTTTCACAGGGATGTAGCCAGTTTTGCTCTCCCATGTGGCAGAGCACAAGGGGTTGATTTCTCTCAGACTTTTTCAAATTTTAGCAGAAAAAGGATTGGGCAGTAGATTAAGATTTGAGGCTCAGTTCTTATTTTCTTGTAAATATTCTGTACCCCCTCAAGAAAACTGATTTACTGCTTTCAGCCTTGATTCCTCACCTTTAAATTGATAAGAACACTTCCTTTGTGCCCAACTTATTTTCATGAGTATTTCTTTCACAATGGATGCTTTTCCCATCTGTTTGGTCCTCGGCAGTCTGGAGAGCAGTTTATGCTGCAGCAATCCTGCTAACTATAATGAAAATAAAACTTCCAGAGGCAGACCTAACCTGCCTGAAATGTTGATGCTTTAGCTAGAATTTGAATGCAAAGCTCACCAGGGTTTGGTGGCTGTCCTCTGCCCAGAGCTGTCAGCAAGCACCAGCGGCTGTCAGGATGAATGATGGATTAACAAACGTGTAATGATTTAGTCCCTCTCCAGGAACAAGCAATACTGCCAGAGTGACATGCATCCCAGATATGTAGAGGAGAGGGATGTGTGGCATTGTCTCACTCAATAACACAGGGGCTGGCAAGTGGAGAAAGCAATGTTTTTCCCCCATTACAGTGTTGATATATATGTGAAGCCCAGAAAAAGCAGATCAGAGACAGGACGTTCTGGTTTAATTTCTAATCTAGTTTCTTAATCTAAGGGTAAGATTTGACAGCAGAACATAAAACTTCCAAGCTGAAAGGCTTAATGCTATGTTTTCTCTTTTTTTTCTCTTTCTTTTATTTTGTTCAGACGATGTTAGCGAGGGACCAGCTGGGTTCACTGGACTCCACAAGGTACTTTTGTTTATGGATGAAGCCATGCAGATGGGGATCAAAGGTTGTGCAGAGCTGCTGTAGAGCTCGCTGGGGCTGAGAGAGGTCGGGCACCAGAGATTAATTTCTTGGCTGCTTAGAGCCAAGGTTTAATAGCAGCCTGAGAAAGGACAGTGATTGAGTTTACTGCGAGCAGAACCTGGAGTTCAGGTCAAGTAAAGGGAAGGAGCTCAGGGGCTGTGTTTTGGTTGCAGGAGAAAGTCTAATGGCTTAACAATATGTGGCCTCAGCAAGACGTATGGCAGTGAGTGCCACAGCTGAGCTGGGGCAGGGGAGAGAGAGGGGCTGCACCCCTGGAACATCACCTCTCACACAGCCCTGGGGCTGGGCAGGGCTTGTGCTCACAGCCAGGCAAAGCAAACACACAAAGGAAGCCTTGTTAATTCTAGAAATGAGGATGAAAAAAATCTCCCGTGTTCTCTAAATAGGAAAAACAGAGTTTTTGAGGTGCAATTATTTAGCAAATTTCAACAAAGCTGTGTCGACATCAAATTGACCAGGATCAGGGCTAGGTGACTTATTTTGTCTATATCAAGAACTGATGTTGAAGCTGAAATTAAACTATACTCTGATTTCAACTGCTCTGATTTTCATCCTATTATTCCATTGTGCTTCATTTTCTAATTTTTCAGTTTGTGTTCATTGTTTTTTGTTTGGCTTTCTTTTTTTTCCCCATAGGTGTGTCCTCTATTGTATCTGACTGCACTGTGATTTTCCTCTCCCTCTTGGATTATTGTTCTTTATTTTTTGGGTTTTTTTTAAGAGCATGAATTAGAAAAGTCTGGCCAGGAGAATTTGCTTTGAGCATGTGAATGAGGTTGCATGTTGTTATAAATCACGTGTTAAGGTAGAGAATACTGTAAGTAATTTCAGGCTGCTGTGATTTTGTAGGAGGCAGTGAGCAGGATGGACTTAGTGCAGGTGGGAGCTGCCACCTTGGTGCTATGGACCTCAGACCAAAATCTGTAATAGGAAATTTGTCTTTCATTGGCAATTTGCCCTGGAATTGCAGAGAACAGGAAAATCATGATGATATCACAGGCAGGCCATGACCATGACAGCTGCATTGCAGTGAGGATAAACAGTGAAAATATCAGCTTGGATTAGAAAGTCCTCATTCTGTGGTTCTGAGTCGTGTTCATTTGATTTGTTATTTAAACACTTTTCTAACTGATCCTGCCTTAAATTCTCCTTCGTGAGACGTTCCTGGGTCTTGAGAAGTTTTGCCTTTTTTCACCACGATGAGTTTTTTTCTCAGGAAGGTACAAAACCAAAATCAAACATGAACTGAGTGACGTGGGTTTGGTGAGGGGGCATAGGTGGGACTCCTCTCCCAAAGTGTTCCCCTGCTGTCTCATCCATTAAACTTGATGTAAGAGCTACTGGCTCAGCTCTGCAGTCTCTCCTGTCAGCATTATTGAACTCTTTTTAAGACTGAACACTTGTTGGGTCACAAAAAATGACCTGACCATGTAGTGATTAAGATTTGCATCAGAGATTTGGATTTCTACACCAAATAATTTGCAGTGAGGGCTCTCTTGTCTCAGGTGTTGCTCTGCTGAATTCATGATGATTTTCAGATCTCTCAAGATAGGGAGTTTTTTTCTGCTTTTGCCATCATGCAAAGTTAGGGTGGAAAAGTTGCATTTTTAAAATTTTTTTCCCGTTCAAATTAACAACACACAAGAAGGAGCTTGGATGCTTCTTTGGAAGTGATTAATATAATATCAAATTCTGCCTTTCACAGAAAGGGATTTTGAAGGGGACTTGTGAGTTAAAGCTTGATTCAGTCTCTAGACTGCTCTGTAGCAGATTTTACACTTGTGCTTGCTGCAGGCCTTGTTCCTCCTCCTCTGGAGCATCCTGGAGAAGTCCTGGCTCTCAGAGGCAGGACAGCAGAGCCAGTGGGGCCAGCTCTGTGCAAGCTCTGATTTTGGAGGTTTTCAACACGTCATCTTTAATACTTGCTTTTCTGCTTTCCTCTGCCCCCAGCACCCATGTGTTTCAGGTGGTTGTCTCTACCAGAGATGCCAGCATGCTTTGTCCTCAGAACTGTGTGAAACACCCAAGGTGACAAGGACTGAAGGAAAACTGTCACAAGCACAAGCAGGCACACAATTTCTCTGGCTTTGCTGGCTTTGAAATTTGTGGTAAGTTCCTCTTGGGTTTCTCACTTTCTGTTAATTTTGTTTAGGCATTACCAAATAATTTGTGAGAATTCTTTCCTCTGCATTTTCTGTTCATGTTTTTTTTTTCTTTTGTGTGGGGGAAAAGTGCTCAGTGGAAATGAAATAACCTGCTCTCCAGAAGCTGACAGTCCCTGACCTAACCCACTCAAAGAAACCACAGCCTGTTCCCCTTAGCTGCTGTTTAAACACTGCACCACTCTCTAGGAAAATGCAGATATGATGGTATTTAGAAAGTCATATCAAATGAGAAATGGAATTCAGTATACCCAGAATTTTCCCAGCGTGATGGAAGAGAGCAATTCTGCTGTGGCAGAGCAGAGCCCTGGTGTGAACAGACCTGAATTACTGAGAGATGGAAATAAGCAACTTTTTCTGTTTGCTGCCCTACTGCCCCTTCTCAAACCAAAGTCAGCCCAGTTTCACCAGCCTTTCAGTCCCTCCTCTCTTCTATTTCATCTGAACCATGTAGGACAGGGGAATCAAAGCAGGAAAGTGTAATATGTGATAGAAATAATGCTTTTAAAAAGCCACGGCTTGCTCTCATTGCCCCAAATTCTCCTTCTGTCCCAATTTCATGAGCAGGACTCAAAGTTTTGGATTCAGCCTCTCTGTGGAAGTTTTTGGCCAGATGAGCAGATGCATTAAGGTGCTTTCCTGCACATTCTTCTCTAATTGCTCCAAGAGCCGTGGCCATCAAGCAGAAATCCAGTCGGCAAACTCTGCAGCTTGTGGACAACTTTTCTTGCCAACCATGCATTACGAAGGGCTAATTGTAAAAGTGGTGCACCTGCTGGCTCCCTTGGTGGCTGGAGCCAACAGGAAAAAAAAAAAAGAAAGTAATTTATTAATGATCGAGTCACAAATAGTAATGAAAACAATAGGAGCATCTGAAGGAAGCGCTGCCGGGGGCAGAGGTGCAGGTGCTCTGTGCCCTGAACAAGCTTGTCGGCATTTTTATAAAGCTACTTTACAGCCCTTATCAATTTCCTACTGCTTTCTGTGTACCCCCTGCCCCTTTGCAAATGTTTTGCCTGCACAACAGGCTCAGCATTTCTTGTTGTAGGTGATAAAATATCTGTCACCCTGTGGAGGGAGGAAAGAGGCAAAAAAAAAAAAAAAAAAAAAAAAAAGTTAGGTCCAAAGAAACAAGCAGAGGAACACATTTCCCAGCAAACAAACGAGGGGCTAATGGAGCCGCTGAGTCGGCACCGGGAGAGCGATGACGGGAACTGAGCTGAGGAATGCTGTAAGGGGTTTGGGGTAACAAATGATGGAGGGCAGGAGAGACTCATTCCTTAAACTGGAGCGCTGCTTTTTGTGCAGCCTTGGATCTCAAAGGTGACAGGCACACGGCTCAGCCAGCACTGCCCACAGGACTTTTAGATCTAATATATTTCACTGAAAATCTCACCACTTAGCTACCCCACTTTGGCAATCTTAAGGCTGGTTTTTTTTTTTCTTAAGTAGGCAGAGCAGCTGCTGATAATTTGGGTAAGCTGCTTGTACCTGTGGGTACTTCAGTAGCTGCAAGAAGTGGTCACCTTGCCTCTCAAAATGCTGTGGCTTTTGGAACATGTTACAGCTGATGATGCGTGATACAACTGATGCACGTAAATGAAGGTAAAATCTGAGAGAAGAACATGATGAGCTAAGGAGCTAACTTTGCAGCAGAGTGCACCTGAAAGGTGCCAGCTGATCACCAGTTGCAGAAGGACCAAAAAATTCATTTAAATTTAAATTAAATGAAATTTAAAAATTAAATCTTGTCAGGCTCTTGCCATGCCCAGGGTCAGAGATAACACTCTGTGTAATCCCAGTGTAATCCCTGCCCTGCCTGGCCATCCCAGCTCAGCCTGCTCCTGCCACAGGGCACTAACACAGCCACTGCTGAGGGCTCCATGGCAGAACCTCAGGGCCACATCTGCCAACTCCACAGCTCCATTCAGCTGCACTGAGTGGAAAATTCCTGCACTGTCATGCTGATCCTACAGGGGCATTTACTACAGCTTAGGTGGGAGCTGGAAACTTTTTAGACTCTGGGAATTTGTCTCTATGTTTGAGCCCACAAACTGTTAACTGAAGTCTGTGTGTATAAAAATTAGAATTTTTTAAAATGTTGCAGGTGTAGTTGTCTCAGCAGAAAGGAGTCAGAGGTCAGCCTGGGTCTGTACCAAATCTGTGTGTGTCCCACATTCTGCATTTACTACTGTGACAGGATTTATTGAGGCTCTGAGCACACTGAAGCCATCACAAAGTAGCTGCAGCCACCTCACCAATGAACCTCAGAGGTCAACTCTTCCTAACTTTTCACTGTCTCTCCTGAATTCAGGGGAGAAATCCTATACTCCTTCTTCCCACCTCAGCCTTCCAAAATCCCAAACCCTCACGCAAATGCCAGCAATTCACAAGAGTGATTAAAGCATGTAGTTTTTTTGCCTTAAGGACAAAACTTCACCTTTTAAAGTTTTTGTTTTCCTTAGGAACTAAGAATCTTTCCTGTAAAGGTAGCTGAAATTTATATGAATGAGCATGAATTCAGGTGTGTGTTTTAACAACCATGCCTTATCCTGTGAAATCAGTGCTAATCACTGCCTGGTGAAATGAGGGGGCACCTGCATGGCATTGTTAGAATAGCCAGGATGGCTTGTAGTTTATCCATGAGGGAAGGTGAAGGCAAGGCTGGTATATCCCCACCACTGTGCATCTCTAATAACTTACACTCGCCATTTGCTTTCTGCAAAATTAACCTCTTGTCTCCCCCAGCCCTGGGATTGGGTGCACAGTGTAGGATTTTAGCTTCTCCATTGAAAAATGTCCCTGCAATGCTGTCCATCAAAACTCCTGCTGCTTTCTGAAGAGTATTATTAATAAACTTCTCCATAGCAGAAACAGGACCCTTTTAGAGCTCAGCCAAGGTATTTTCCCTGTTAAGCAGCTGGGCTGTTTGGCTGTGGACAAATGCAGTGATGAATGATGGGTCAAGGATGGAGCAGGCTGATTTCTCTCCAAGCTTGACCTTGTCTCTGCTCTGACACCTGAAATGACAGATGCATTAAGAAGTTATTTATGCAGGGGAGCTGCAGAGCATCACACCCTCTGCAAGGCAGCACCTACTTTTATAAGGATGTCAGGACAGAGCTGCCTGAGCCATCCCCCCTGTGGCTGCTGCCACAAGCAGCTGCTGTGCAGGAAAGCAGCAATCCTGGGTGTCTGTCAGGGGTACCCTGTGAACTGCAAGGTGAAAACAGGAGCAGGAATCATGAGTCTGCTCCCAGGGAAATAATCTGCACATATGCAAATCCCCCACCCTGGAGCAGCATTAACTAACTGTGCAAATGCACCTGAAGGTTTCTGGGTTGTTGAAGGCCCAATGTTCTGGATAAAATGCAGCATTGAGGAATAAACTTCTGCTGTTCAGCTTCTTCTGGCCTCAGTGCACTTGGAAGAATTTCTGTTTTGTGCCTTCAGGATTCTTCATGACTTGTTGCAGTGTAGCCAACTGCACTCCCTCCTATAGCTGAAATCAAGGGAATAGCTTTGCTTTTTCCTTCATATTGTGGGACACGAGTAGAGGGGTAGCCCAGCTGCATCCCATGAGCAGACACATTTTCTTTTTGGGAAAGCAATTATTGCTGAGAGGTGAAAGACCTCAGCCTAAATCTATAGAAAAATGCATGTATAACATGCATAACCAACTCATTCTCTGCCTAACCCTTTGCTGCAAGTATGAAAGCTGTCCATACTTTTAAAATTAGATTTTATTTAGAAAAAATAACCTTGTCTATGCACAAAGCTGCTGGGCATGTGCTATTTTCCTGATAGGAGCTATGGTAGACATTAATTTGTGGAGCAAAGTTCAGGAAAGGTGTCATGTGCTGTGATTCTGCATCCTTTGGAGTACTGGCAGAGCTTAGAGGAGGGGGCACCACAGGGAGCCCAAGGAGAAGCTGTCCCTGAGAAACTTGGTCATTCTGTTGATCTCAACAGAATTAACAGCAATTGGTTACCAAAAGCCCTCCTTTCTTTTTCATATCCCCTCCCCCCTCCAAATAAAACACCTTTGCACAACACCAACAGAACTTTTTGGATATATGCTGAAGTCCATTTTGTGGCATCCATTGGAAGTGCAGTTGTTAATTTGAGATACAGGAAATTCCAGCCTAGGTTAGGAGGGCTTGACTACACCACTTCATGATGTAGCTGTGATTCCTTTTGCCTTCAAAGAGGTTTGGAGCAGGTTGCAAATAACTATAGTTCAAACCTGAATTACCCAGCTAGGGAAGTTGTCCTAGACTCTCCTCTTTCTCCTGATGTAGTACAAGAGTGCTGAGCAACAAAAAAATTGCTCAGAACCAGCGACATCAGCATTTCTTGATTTAACATGAGGAGGTGAGGGCTCTCCTGCAGCTCAGCAAGGGAAAACATCTTGTTTCTGTTTTGCTGAAGTTTAAAGGTTGGATCTTTACAGTTTGGGGTGTTTGGAGGAACGTAGGTGCCCAGCAGACCTGGGCTGCAGCTCTCAACAAAGCAGGAGTCAGGGCAGGGGGAGGCTGAAGGCAGGTTTCCCACAATGGCCTGTTTAATACATTACAAGCAACCTCTCTTCCATCACGAGTCCTGGTTTAAAACCACTGCCCTGGGGCATAAAAATCAACCCCTAACAACTTCCAGTGGGGCCACTATTCCATCAGTATTCCCATCAAAATTGGCTCCATGATTAATATTCACCCTCTTTCTTCGTTAATCATCAGTCTTCATTCATTCCTGTGCACCTTCCTGCTGGCAGGGGTGCTGTGTCTGGAGCAGCTGGTTGGGAAAACAGAGAGAGCTGAACTGCTGCACACAAGCTGCAGAGGGAAAAAGCCACCTCAGTGCAGTGTGTCAGCTCAAAACGAGTCCTAAAGACGCAAGTTTTCCCCTAGTCTTAGAAGAAGGGGGTTAAATTTTCTTTTTGTGAGATGGGACCTTAGCACAACCCCTAACTACCTCTGTACTGTTTTACCTTCAGTGTCATAGCACCCAGTAATTTAGAGCAGGAATGAAAGTCACACAGAACTTCCACACAGAGAATCTGGCTCATCAAATTCAATCTGTACATGACCCTAAAATACAGTTTTGCAATTAACACTTGCACTGTAAATTTAAAATTCCAAGCCCACTCCCAGTTTTGCCCCAGACTTCCTGAATGACACTGCACATGAGGCTGCGCCTCTTCCTCACTGACCAGGGAGTAATTATTGGTTTTTCCCCTTGTTCTGTCTCTCTGGGTGGTTGGAATTGTCCACTCTGCAGAGAGAGGACTTCCTGACCATTGTCCAAGACATTGCATAAACATCTGAGCTCAGTAAGCACAGGACTAGAGGTGCACTCATAAAATAGATGTTACATATTAACCTGCTTTCTCAAAAGCATTATGGCACTTTCTGTGCTTGTTCTCCCCTCTGGTAACTTCATCTAGAGATCTGGAGGCTGCATTACCCAAACTTAGCTTTCCCTTGATATGCTTTGGAGTGTGCTTATATTTGTTTGGTATAAAAGGTGAATAAGCTGCCTTACCATTGTGATCATGGTAATAAAAGCAATTAAGAAACATCAAAAAAATAAATATTTGTGTTACAAAATCTAGAGCTTGGTTCAGTCTTCTCAGACACATCAGTTATTCTGTACACATCCACATTTAGGACAATGAATTTGGACATTAAATCAACAAAGTCAAAATTCACAGGATGATCCTGCTGGTAAGACGAAGATTTTTGTGTTGTGCCTTTTATTCCCTGTGAGGCGATGGTCCAGGTGTGAGCAGCTCCTCAGAGAAGGTTTGCAGGATGCACAACTGAGGCCATCACACATCAGCAAATCTCATGCAACTTTTCAGGGGAAAAGGAAAAAAAAATCCACACCCCTGGTTGTTGTTTCCTTGTAGACAACAATATTGCCTTGAGTATAGGGTTTGCACTTTGCTTGCTTTCAGCTAAAATTTTAAAGACAAATCTTTATCATTACACATGTAAGTAATGAGAAAGAAAAACTTGCAGAATGTAAATGACAACTTTTGCAGCATAGGTAAAGAAATGATTGAGCATGGTAGGGATCTGGCATCATTTGTGAAAGTCTGATAGGCAAGAAAGCAAAAAAGGTCACTGAGGAGATGGCAAAATGACTGAGTGTTGCAGTGCCTGCTGCAACTTTTGCTGCTCCAGTCAAATTGAAACAAACTTTGCTGCAGAATAATTGAAAAAGACAGATCCTAACAAGTTTTGGATTTAAAACATTTTAAATTAGAATTCCTTTTAATTTGCAATGAAAATGTCTGTGTTTTTATAGGTCAGAATTGTGCAGGACATCCATTAATAATTTTCCCCCTGCTCTTCTCGGGAGAATTCTGTAAAACATCAGAATGCACTACTGTAAGCACTTAAAAGCTTTCTCTCTTCATGTTCCCAATATTTTCCCCTACTACTTATATAATATTGCACAGATAGTACTTCATTTTTCTCCCTCCCTTTATTTTCCAATTTGTTGTTTCACCAATATCTTTTCAAAACTCCCTCTACATTTTGAAACCTCATTTGCCATTAAGAGAAATGGAGCATTAAAAAAACATTGAAAAATTTGGATATGATTCTGTTTGGGGGAAAAAAAATAAGCAATAGCCAGGATGCTGTTAGAGCCTTCAATTCATGGCATCTGATGAAGTGAGAGAAAAGATATGAACCACATTCAGCATTCATAAAAAGGATTTATAATTGGTGGCAGATACTTTACATTATTAACTGAAGGCATTGCACAGGGAGAATTTTAAGTTTGGATGTTTTGCTTATGAAAATAGGGGAGCTGTGTCTTTTAGAGTTTTTATTCTTTCTTGTTAACAAGTTCCAGTTGAAATGTCAGTATCAGAAGTTGTTTTGTGAAGGAAAAGCCTTTGCTTTTCTTTCAGTTTTGCATCTCAATAGTTACTTTTTGCAATCCAAGACAATATATCTGATATCAGAGAGAGAGAGAGAGTGGGTTTTTGCTACTGATTCAGGGGATGGAGGGCAAGGATGTTCCTGTTGTGGTAATAACATGCACAGACTGAATCCACGCCAGCTCAGTACCTAATTTATCTCCTCCTTTCTTCCTGAATTAGTGGGAACAACCGCAGCAGCCTGCTTGGAATGTGCCCGTGGCTCCATGGATGTATTCTCATTTTTACACACACTCAGACCTGTGTCTGGGGAGTGCTTCCCAAAATGTGCATTGCAAAGGGGGTGGAGAATTGATAAGTCCAATGCTGATCAGCAAACATCTAACGTTTATGTAAGAGATAAGCAAGGCTTAGCTTGTTGTTTTAGGAGAACAGAAAAATCATCAGGAAAATTGGACAGTCCAGCGTCAGCATCCTCGTTACCAAGTGAGTTTTACTTTTTATACCTTAAATGATTCTTTTCTCTTCTTTACAGACCAACATTTGGCAACTTCCTGGCCATGAGCTTCTGAATCCTGATCCAGCTTCATTCAGGGAAGGTGCTCTGTCCCAGACGTCACCAACCCGCTGCAGTATCCTGACAAAACCTCTTTTCTTCCCCTCTCGTTTTCCTCAGTTTCCCCACTTGGAAAACCCTCAGGGCTCCATCACTGCCACGCACAGTGATTAAGACATGAATTAAAAAAGATTTGAAGGTGTTGATAAACCCTCATTTCAGTGATAATCCACCTTTTGTGCTGGGGGAACAGTAGTGATATTTTAAATGGCTTAACCTCTTTGTCTTTCAGAGATACTTGCCACGTTTTTGCATCCAGATATGTAACTCCACTTACTTGTGTGAAAATAAAATAGCACATTATCTCTTTAATTACAACAATGGTAGACCACATTTAATATTATTTTTTGGATAGGAAATAATAGTGGGAGCCTGGAGGGAAATTTCCTTTGATTGCCCTCCTCCATTACCCCGAAGATTGCTCGCTGTACATTAATAGTGTGAGCAAGAAAGGTCTCCAAAGTACAGTTTGCTGGCTCCTCAATAAACCAGCAGCTGCTTAAATAGAGCAAACATCAGCCAGTGCTGGCTGTGCCGTGGGAACAGCTGCCTTGGCTGGAGAGGGTGGTGGAACTGAGATACCCAAGTGGCTGGGCCTTTGAGGCTGCCTTTGTTGGGCTGTTCACTCATCCTTTCTTGGGAGAGGAGAAGTGGAAGCATCAGAATTCATTTGCTGCCGTGGATGGTGGCAGGGCTGCTCTGCTCGCAGGGTTTGTGATCTCCAGCACCCTGGGTGTTCCCGAGGATGTAAGGCACTGGCTACAGGGCTGCTGGGAAGGAAACCTGTTCAAGTGACTACAGATGATAAGGGAATTAGTGAGGATTTTTGTTGGGTGTTTATTTTTTAAGCACCGGGCTGTTCCACGGTAGACTCCTTAAGAAGGAAAACAAAATTACCCTGTAAATGCTTTCCCATCACCAAGAATTGTGAATACAGAAAACGGTCGATGCTCATCAGCAAGGGCAGGACCTTTATGTCAATGTTCATTTGTGGAATCCTCCCTGGGGCTGTGAACATCCCCATTGTGCTCCTGCAGGAAGGGCTGCTGCCCGAGGTGGCTGGGCAGCTGGGCTGGGAAACCTGGATTAGTGTAAATAGAGCCAACCCGTTCCTTCCTCCTTGCCAATCACACATTTTCAGAAACCCCAGGGCGATTTAAGCATCCTCACAGCAGAGGTGGCCGGGCTGACACCTGGTGCACTTTAGGGTGCTCCTTTCCTCCCAGCGAGGCAGCAGGAAGAGAGAGAGGTGTTCTCAGCATGCAGATGTGCCTCACAGCTGTGCTCCCTGTGGAAGAACAGGGCAGGTTCTGAAGCCAAAGGGCACAATCCCAGTTCATGTCCCCACAGCAGAGCAGGGACCTTTGTGCAGCTGCTCGGTGGCACTGCCTCACCAGAGGGGTGACACAGCCCTCAGCAAATCCCACACAACCCAGGGCAAGCACAGCATCCCAGAGCCACTGTGGCCAACTTGTGGTTCCCCCCCATCCCTCTGTGGGCACCCATTTTATTTTCCTGCTAAGCTGCTTTAACCCAGGTTGCTGGGGGATTGTGGAGCTCTTGCATTCATCAACACTGAATAAGAAGCAATAGGCTCTTGGCTGTGCCTTGAAGAGCTTTCCTTTCCTGGGCAGTAAATCTGCAGTAACTGTCTCTTACAGTTTTATTGAGGGTTATCAAGTGTTTATTCAAAAGGCATTTCCGTGCATTCAATGTTTTCTAATTGGGCAGTGAGGGGTAATGTTCTCTCTGGACAGACTATTACTGCTGTGGTAAAATCTGCTCTCTTTAGTCAATAGACTGTCCATGCTGCTAATTCACTGGGTGGAGAGAGGAAGTAAAGCTGTATTGGTGCATGGTTTCTAATAAATGGAGTTTGATCTGTGTCACTGACAGAATCAGCTGCCCCAGCACACCTGGGACATGATCTGTGCTGTCTCCTAAAGTCCTGTGAGAAGAAAACCTGTGTAGAAACTAATCTTCTCCTTTCAGGGATGCTAAGGCTCTATCTGCACAATGTGCCAGGAGCCACATTGGTGCCTTTCTTTGTGGTGTGGCTGAATTTCAGCCCAGGTGTCCTCAAACAGCAAGTGCTACACAGGTGCCCATTGTCCAAGATGGCCCTGCTGGTTGCAAGGAGTGTTTACAGATGATCTTCATACTCTGGACTCCAGAGAAACTGTTAAATAACAGGGTAGTTTAGAATGAGATCCCTTTCCAGGCATATCTGGAAACCTTGAATGAACACAGAGAAGTGTGTGCAGTGGGTAGGGTGCTGTTGAAGCCTGAGCTTGGTTTATTTGAAGAAAAAAAGCTAATTTTGCCTTTTTTCTGCCTCCTAGCTAGTGGCTATTAGGGTGAAGAAATCAGAAACGAGGTGGCCAAATAGAGAGAATTTAAAAGGAGTCACACAAACTTGCCACATAACAGCAGGTTATTTCAGACATAGTAAAAGCAGACTCGCATTTGGGTGAGATGTGACTTATGTGTGGCCACATCTCTGCTCATGTCTGCTGGGCTCTTGTGTCTCTCCTGGCATCAGAGCCTTCTTCCTGTACAGGATGAGCTCCTACTCCTTCCTCAGAGGGAAGCAAGGGAGGAGGAGGAGGGGTGGTTCAGCCAAGCTGATCCAATGTGCACCTGGACAGCTGGTACTTCTCACAGTGCCTTTATTTTAAAGCCATCCATCATGCTCAGGGGATCACATCCAGGCCCTGAATTGCAGAACTGGCACCTTGGGAAGTGTTCAGCTGTGAAAACTGTCTTGGCAGGACAGCACTGCCATATGAAAAGAAATGCTTTGCCTTTCTTATTTTCAAAAGGCAAGGTAAATGGAAGAGGCTGAACCCGCTCACTGGCACTTTCAGGGGGTGTATTTCTCCCCTGTGCCCTGCTGCTGGATGGATTTGGGCAGTCTGGCCCAGGTGAATGGGTTTGGTACAGATGGGAATGGGCTGAGTATTGCATCTGCAAACCCTCAGGTCTTTAGATTTTGCCAGCAGTGTTGTGTTGATCTCCAGTCTCCCAGAGATGTGTGGGACTCCACAGCAGGACAGAGCACTGAAAAGAAGTGCAGGCTCTCAGGAAGAGCTGCAAACCTTGGGGCTGAGCTTTTGCTCATGATGGGATGCTACAGTGCTCTTAGAGGAGTTTGTGTGGTGTGATACTGGACACAATGGGTCTAACTCCCAAGTTTTTTACATTGTGATTTGGGATCTGCGCTGCCACTCTGCTGAGTTCATCTTTTTGAGGTACAAACTGATCTCAGCCTGATGATCAGGAAGAGAAATGAAGTTATATCAGGCTGATGAATTTTCCTTGGTTTTATTCCTGGTACTTGAGGTTTTACTGGTTTAGTAACTGGCAGGAGGAGTGGATTGCATAGATACAATAGGAAGCTTAATTAGTGTGCAAAGTGCTCAGAGATCTTCAAGGAAAGGTGAAATAGATGCAGAAAGTTATCTTCCTTCCTCCTCAGAGGCTGCATTTCAGTAATGGATGAAGTGACCCCTAAAATATAATATTAATTCTGCAAAGCACTTGGGAGTTCTTCTGAATCAAAGGTGCTATGCAAATATATTCTCACTTTCCTTTACCAGTCCCTTTGAGCCAGCCAGTCCACCATTAGTGGTGATTCTCATTTAATCAGAATTCAGCCTTCAAATTTTCTGCAAGTCCATAGATAAATAAAGCAGCAGCCATAGTTGATCATTTATTTATAAATCTATTTATAATCTATGTTTTGCATATTAATCAAAACCACTCCATGTGGCAATTCCTGATTAAGAACCATTTTTTTGTCTCATCTCTCTTGCCCCTAGATAATATCCAAAGAATTAGATTAGAAATAGTTTTTATAAATAAATTATGATAAACTCCTGCTTTATTTATATACTCAGACACTGTCCTCATATTTCCATCTTCCTGCCATGTACTAAAATACAGAAGTTGTGGCAGTGGTCATTTAGATGGGAAATGCTTGATTTTTAGGTGGAAAAAGGATGTTTTCTGGCTCAGGTGGGACACTCTGAGGCCTGATCCAAGGCAGCACCGTCAGGAATTCAGGGAGTTCAAGATACTCCTTGTGCACACAAAAACTCCAGGGTGGAAAGACATACAAGAAAATATTTTGTAAAGTTCGGGAGACATGTGGAGGCTGTCACCTGCAGGGCAGCTGGGAGGCAGGAAAAGATTTAGAAACAAGGGATCAGGACAAAGCAGCAGAAAAGAACTAAGTACAAACAGTTTCTGTTAGGTTGGTGGGATGGGGAGGAAAGCTGCAGGAAGCAGGTAGCTCAGTCCTGCTGAGGGGAAATCCTGCCACGGGGCAGCAGCTCTGTGTTGCAGAAATTCTGATGGCCTGGGCTCTCTTTGGTGGCCAAAGGGCCCTGATCAGGGCAGGGCAGGGCAGGGCAGGGAGGAGCTGTGCCTTTGGGAGCTGCTGTCCTGCATGGAGCTCTCCCCCCTGCCCATGGGTGCCAGTGTGACACGGGGCCGTGGGGCTGCACTGGCACCCCCTGGCCTGTGTGTAGGATCACAGGCTCATTAGGGCTGGCAAACACCTCCAAGCTCATCGAGCCCAAGAGTTAGCCCAGCTGAACCCTGTGGTGATGAGTCTTGTGCCAGCTCTGGCCTCAGCACCCAGGGCTCTCCCTGGCTCTCCCAAAGCAGCCTGCAAATGTGAATGCAAGCCATTGCCCCTGGATTTTGTGAGTGCCCAGCTCCACAGCCCCAGGGCCATTTTGCCAGGATGTGGCTGCTGGCACAGATCCAGCTGCACAGCACCAGGCCAGGCTGGATGTGGTGGGGACACTGATGCAGCTGCTGTAGGGCTGCCCCACGACAGGGCTGCTCGGAGGGGAGGTTTGAGAAGCTGCCCTGCCCTGTTCAGTAGCAGATGTCCATTGGGATCAGTGTCCAGCTACACTTTTTGGGCTTAGCTAAAAGAAACCTTGATAACATGTAGTTAATTGTCAGCAAAATCGTCATCATCTGTTCACGTGCTCCCAGCAGCTCCTGGGAAAGTATTTGAAACCAGCAAACTAGAGGAGGTTATTGTGGGCTTTAAAGTCTGACATTATCACACGTGCTGCAGCTTTGAATCGGCCCTGGTAAGACTACTCAAATGTTTAAATACTTTTAATTTAATCTAGGGTTTTGGTTATGTGCATGCTACCTCTTTCGTAGGCATTTTAAAGTATGGAATATGGTAAAAATTGAGAGAAATAATCAGGGACTGGTAAGTTCTGGAGTCGTGTGCTTGTGGTTCAAATCATGTTTCTGGCCTTAAGGGCTGGACGGAAAAGGTTTAAAATACAACGTAAATACATTCTGAGGACAGGAAGAAGAAGAAACAAAGGGAAAAAATCCCCAAATTTCTCAGGTCATGATAAAGGAGTTCAGGAATTAGGGTATGACAAGGGCTAGGAGACTTGGCTCCACCTCCCATTCCTGCCACATGCTTTCTGTGTGACTTTGAATGAGATAATTTTCTTTGTCTCTGCAAAGTGGGAATAATAACAACTTCCTGTGTTGTGGAAGCACAGGAAAACTAAACTCAGTGACAACCATTGTCACTTAAGAAAAAGTTTTGGATACAATCAGATGATTCTGAAGGTCTCTACTATGGACCTGAGATTTTTTCAATTAGCAGTGAGATACAGCAGCTTCTGGCGTGGGACCTGGCATTCCCCAGAGTTAGAGCTGTCACTTTATAGGATAAATGTCTCCTGGAGTTTCTGGGGAGTTTGTTTTACTGCAACTTGTCTGAAGACACAAGGATTTCCATGTGCATGTTTGAAGAAACTGAACCTGCAAACAGGGAGGTTGGAGTTAAGGGGTTTATTTCTGTTTTTTTGCTTGGTTTTGAACAGATACCTGTTCAGAAGCAGAGGCAATGCTGTATCAGCCAGACAGAGTTAACAGATCCCTAACCCAGAGCAATAAATTCTGCTGAGGGCCATTCTTCAGCCAATCTAGAATTCATCCAGCAGAGTACAGTGCTAGAATAACACTGAGGAGCAAGTTGAGGCTAAGAATGTTATTGGGAATTATTTGTGCAGCCAGCTGCTGGACTTCAATTTAAACAAGGGCTGATTTAGAAGAGAAGTGAGAGGTTGTAGTTTGGGCTTTCCTCTCATTAGTGCTCTGTTCCTCTGGCTCCTGGCTTGCAGCCTCACAGCCCCCAGAGTGCAGCTCAGCCCTTGGATACCTGGTGCTGTGTAGGGCACAGGGACAGGGCCAGCACTGCATGCCCTGCTGTGCTTTATCTTGCTTAATGAATACTGCTCCTTCAATAACTTTATTGCCCTCTGTGTTCCAGGTTCCTTAATTACTTTCTGCTTGGCAGACAGGATCCTTTTATTTTTATATTTTTGTTAAGTATTACCAGATTCCCCAAGCATCACTATCCATAGGCAGAATATCACAGTAATTGAACCACAGACAACCCATGTTGAAAGGAAGACAAAAGGGACAAATTTGAAGTCAGGTCTTCTTTCCCCATCAAAAAGAGAGGAAAAAAATAGAACTGGAGGCTCAACTATATTTTTCTGTTACCTTTAAAAGAAGGACATGAGGCATCTCCACGTGTGGAGATTAAGGCTTGGTGCATGATTAAACTGCTTGGGTGTAATTATGGCCCTTGGCAGTAAGATTTCTGTTGTATTACCCTCTCTTTGTTAGGACTCTCCCTTGCTCTGCCTATAAGTGCTCTCACAAATGACTTGATGAACTCAGTTCTCTTACATGTTCCAATTTCTTTCGTATTTGCAGCTGCAAGTTCACTCAGGGGCTCTGATCCCAATACCCACAACCTGTGCTTTTCTCTTTTCCTCTGCAGTAACATTAAGACAAACTGAATCTTGCTATTTGTTGAACTTTTATTCCCTGTTCATTTCCATACAAAGAGTAAGCTTTTCTACCTTTCTTAGCTGCTAAGGCAAGGTTGAAAGCAATTCACTGTACCTCAATAAGGTCAAAATGCAAAGACAAATTCAAGCTGAGAAACATGAGTTTGATCTTTCATTTGTAGACTTCATCTGCCATGATCTGTGTATATTTTCATATTCATACTGACTTTCTCCACTTCTTCTATTGACTAGTCAAAAATGCCTTATGTATTCTCTCTTCTGAAATGCAAAAATAGAATAAAAAACAACTTTATACTGGCTATTCAGAATTGGAGCTAAGTGTCAGGGCTTAGCAATTTTACTCCAAGGGTTTTCTCTCTACAAACACGGTAGAAAAACCTAGGACTGAAATCTCTAAACCCTGTTTGAGATGATTCTGATTGAGATGGTTTTTCCCAACTGAAGACCTTTCTCCCTGTACCCAACATCACTGAATGCTGCCAGGGGAAGTGAACTGAAGTGAGGCCTGTGGGCAGAAGGCAAAGATCTTGCAGAATAAACCAGTTTCAATGCTTCTATCATGCAAGTTAACAGCCCTGGTGCTGTGGCTCCATCTCTCCTAGGGTTTTATCCACTGATTTGTCTGCCTTGCTGAACTATCTTTTCTACTGTTCACTTCTGTGGAGGAAAGAAGAGAGGTTTGGTATTGGCATGTGAGAGTTAATCTAAAAATCCTGGTTAGGTACTTCCTCTACTTCCTCAAGGGTTTTAAGGAGTGCAGAAAAAAAATAAAACATCCATACAAGCAAAAAAAAAAGATAAACCAACCTAGCAGCTGCCCCAGAGATGTCATCTGTAGGTACTGGAGAACAGGAGAACCATCAAAAGTGGTGGGAAACAGAAGGCAAGAGAACAAAATGTGCCCTTGTGTGAATGTGCCGTAGAATTGGGATGCTGTGGTTGCAGGGGACTTGCTTCTGAGGTGATGATTTATTGCTTTGCTTCATTTGATAATTGGCAAATGGAGATAGCCAGGTGCAGGGCCAGAGAGGGAGGACAATTCCTGTCCATCAGGACACCTCTGACCTTCACAGCGAAGCAGGGGCAGCCTCATCCTGTGCTGCCTTCTGCAGAAGCCATGGGCTGGCTTTGAGCAGCTCTCCAGAGGCTGTGGAGACACATGGAGAGCCAGCCTGTCCTCACCAGGGTCCCTGTCCCCTCCTCCTGTGTCCTGGAGTGACCTGTCCTGCATGGAGAGGCTCTCCTGGAGTATGGCTCCTCTACTCCAGGAACAAAATGCTGGAAACAGCTCTCTTCTAGTTGGAAAAATCACCCAGGACTGAGCAGTGCAGGGGAAATTCCTCCATTTTTGGGACAAAGGGGTAACTGGAAGCTTGGTGCCCAATACCATGACTGTAGGGAATAGATGAGGTGACCCCAAAGAATGAATATCTCTGGGATCCTTGCAGAAGTGTTTGCTTTTTCTGACATTTCATAACCAATTAGGAGTTCTCAGAGCTGCCAGTAACCCCCTTCAGCTAGAGGTGATGTGCCTAATTTCTGATCTACCCATGCCACAACAGAGAGCTGAACAAATGGAAGACAGCAAGACACATTTTGGGGGAAAACCCTGTCAATTTAAGTGTTTTCCTATTGTTTTAAAAACTGTGTGTTTCTGAAGGGAGCACAAAAAGGGAGGGCCTGTTCTGCCTTGGACAAAGCCAGCCTGGGCTGAGCTCACAGCCCCTGGGCTGTGCTTCTGAGGCTGAGAAGCTGCTGGGAGAGCAGCAGAAGCCCAGGGATCTGGATTTTTGCATCAGTTTTGGGAGGCTGTTCCTTGGCCACAGACAGAGGGAAACTCATCTGAAAGTTGTTACAGGTGTGAGGGGGTTTGAGCTGCAAATGGAGATCCTTGCAGTGAAAAACAAAAGAAATCCAAGAAACTGCCTGCTGCCAACAGCTCCTGATGACTTCAGCTAATTTCAGGGCCTGCAAACATCGATGACAATGTGATTTCTGAACATGGGAAGTGTTTATTCCTGCAAGCTGTGCCATATCTGTGTCAGGAGTTTCATTGCTGTCACTTGTAGCAACCTCCACTGCTTTATCATCATCTCCCTGAACTAATTGCCTTAAACTGATGAACGTAGATTTTTAAAAGTAAAATGCTTTCAGTTATTTGCTTTTCAGGTTGTTTATGAAGTTGTTTCAGCATGCTCTGTTGAGCATTTACCTTCATCTGGGAGAGGAACAGAGCTGGAGTAAGGGATTTGGGAGCCTGGCCACAACTGTGGGAAGGATTAAACAGGCAGCAAAATGTGTGGCCCACGTTGCTCTGCCTTGCTCTGTTACACACAGATCTCTGCTGTCTTTGCATCTCCCTTCCATCTGCTCCCTGTGACCTGATGATTCCCTCTTCTCTCTGCTCCTCCTGGCTGGATGTGGTACCCATAGGTGGTCCTCTTTTCCTCATATAAAAAAAATATAAGTGCTAGATAGAAATAAATAAATAATATATATACACACACACATATAATATATATAAAGAATATATATATAATGTATATTATATATCTAGGTAAGCTATAGGGTCTTACCCCCTTCTTGGAAATAATGTCAGTCTGCACCTATGCTTGTCTTTCACATCCAGTTGGAATAATACTGTCAAATAATAATGTCAGAGCATCTCTGCTCCTAAGGAAAAGTGGATAACATAGGCTCTGGTTTGACTTTAACCTGTCCTAGTGCTGCATTTCTGTGACTCTGCTGAGGGCTGACCTTTGGAAGCTGATGCAGGACTGAGAACTTGGAGGATGTTTTGCTAACACCTTGAATTTCAGAGTATTCAACAAGGTGAACTGCACTTTAGGGGGGTTGTGGGTGGGAAACGGTGGGAAATCTAATTTAAGAGGAAATAAAACAGTGTAGTAATTTTGATAAGAGGCTTGGCAGTGTTTTCTATGAGTTTTTGACATCTGCTCCTTGCTGGGACAATCCTCAGGTTGAACTGAGTCACTGCAGGTGCTGCAGCACCTGGAACTGTTTGCTGCAGAACTCAGATATTTGGGTTTCTTGTGTCTCACCTTCTGAAGAAACATTATGGGATATAAAGTGAGGAAGCTTGTGCCCCATGACCAACTTTGTTTCAGTGATTATTTCTTGATAAAATGATTCACAAGGCTTAGCATTCTTTACTTTCACTTCAGTTTGAATACTAGGAAAAAACATCCTTTCTTCCTCCTCAGCTAGCGGACATTACTGTTTTATTGACCACTTTACTAGTATTCTGATTTAATACTGAGATATTTATATTTTATGAAAGATGGCACTGAAACACAGGCCTAGTGTGATTATTACTGTATCAGCTGAGCAGTGATGGTAGGATTTATAGTAAAAACCAGTTTAACTCATCTAAGATCTTTTTCTAAGCAGTCACCAGTTAATTCTGGTGTTTGCCAGGAGTTACCCAGCTCTCAGAACTGCTCACTTAACAGCACCCACATCACCTCTGTCTGTCTGGATTCAGGCAATCATTTCCTGCTCTTGCCTCCTTTCTCCCCAGTGCTCAGTACAAACTTTCAGTCTCTCCTCCCCTTTTTCACACCAGCTGCTTGCACGCAGACACCTGAGATATGCAACCACTCAGCCTTTAAAGGCCACCCCGGTATCAAAACAAATTTGACATGTGCAGAGCAGAGCTCTCAGTTATCCTACCAAAGGAATCTGCTGGCCAGCTTTTGTCTCCTTTTTTTTGTGTGTGTTAATGGATAGCTCAGAAAGTAAGTGGCACTTTTAGTGTACATTATCTCTCATTTAACTAATGATAAATTGCACTTGAGCACCTATGGACATGCTTGCAGAGGCATGTTAATACCAGAAAAATACATTACAAGAGAGGCTATTGCTTTCAGAGCAAAATGAATTAATCATAATGGGAACTCCGAAATTAAGGCTTACCAAAAAATACTTGGTAGCATGTTAAGTATCCATTAATGCAACTAAATGACACTCAGATTTTAACAAATACAAATGAAATCTCCACAGAGGAGGGTGTCATAAGAGAGATTTGAAAGTAGACTGTTTGTAGTGTAAAATGTGGAAATTCATCCCCTACCTATGACCTTCAGCGTGTATAGGGGGAAGAAATTAATATAACACTTCCCTGATAACAGGCTTTTATAAATATTATAAATCACATGAGAAGTTTCCTTTCAATTTCAGGATTTCCCTTTCTCCTTTAAGAGAAGAAGCCTTATTTTTGCTCCTCCTTTATTTTTTTGTTTTGTTTTCAACCAGTGCAATTGCAAAGAAGCAAGAACTGAGCGGAACAGGGCTCTGAAGTGACCTGCTGGCTCTGGAGTCCCTGTCCCCTGATGTCACCACTGCCCCTGGGTCCTCGCCCAGCGTGGCTGCTTAGCTCAGTGTCACTGCAGATTGGCTTTTGGTGGTTCACAGGACAAGGAGCTCAGCTTGCCAGCTCTGCTCTTTGAGAGCCACGGCCCTTGCTGCTGCTGAACCTTTGCTTTCCTCCACAGGGCACTCGTCCCCATGAGCTCAATCTGACACCTACCTCAGTAAAATGTCCCAAAAAGCCCCAGTGTGGCAAAACACAACAAGTAGTGTTAAAAAAGAATAATAGTGTTAAAAAAGATGACTTTTTTATTCTCCTTTCTGTATTGCTATTGGGTCTAGTAGAGACTTTATCTGCAAATACAGGAGTGTCCCTGCTCTGCACAGCTTGCAGAGTATGAGAAACTGGTGAAGCAGATGTTTTGAGAAATGGAGAGCTTGTTCAGCGGCACAGGGTGAAATCAGAGCTCTCTTCATCCCCTAAATACCCCAATGCATGGAGGCAAACCCATCCCGTGACTCTGTACTACATCTTTATTTTATCAGACCTTCTGCTGACCCTGAACAGCTTCTGTTCTTTGAGGGCTCTTTTTTTTTTTTTTTTTTTTTTTTNNNNTTTTTTTTTCCCTTTTTCTGTTGTTGCTCATATTTTCCCCTCACATTAATTATACAGATGTACTGGGGGCCATGTGCTTTGCCACATCACAAAGGAAACCACAGGACTTCAGATCAGAGGAGCAGCCAGATGTCCCTGCCTGGCAGAGCACCACCAAGGGTCACAGCTCAGGCTGCCAGGCTGGGCTGGCTGCCTCTGCCAAACAGGATGGGGACATCACCTGCTCCCACAAACACGGGCCACGGGAGAAATAACATCAGTGAAATCCACAGCAGCTTTTGGGGATTCATTTTGTCAGTGCTTGGAATTTATTTTTCTTTTTCCTTTTGGTAGATGTAATAACTACCATGATTCTTTAAGGCCACAGCTGCCTGCCCACACTTAGGCTGGACAATGTTTTATTCCCTGACAAGCCCTTTGCCTCTTTCAAGTCCAGGAGACTTCCAGGATTGTGCCTGCTTGGGAGAAAGAGCGTGATTTGCATATGGCTCACATTGCTCCTGTAAATGTATTTCATTTTTGGAAGTCATTAAAGACAAAGGGTTTGAAGTGGTGCTTTGCTTCAAGTAGCAGCTCTGGAACAGGTTGTACTTCGTTTCCTGTAGCAAGCTTAAGCTAGATCTCTCCCAAGATCTTTTTCTATTGAACTTGTGGAAATGGCAGACAGAAATGGCTGGTTTCATCTTTGGGACTATGCTTCTTTATCTCTTTATCTTTTTATCTTATTTATCTTTTCCTCCTTCAGAAAGGTTACTTAAAATTTACTGTATTTTTTCTGGAAGAGACAGTTCTCACTGACTTCTCTCAGCATGGAGGATACCATGTTAATATGTATTTCTTTTATTGTGTCTCTAAATGACTCCAATCCATCTACATGGAGGGACAGGGTGAGGGAAGAAAGCTACTGCAGTGTTTCTATTTCAGCCCCTCAAGAGAAATTCAAAGAGGACATCCAGCAATTACAGACATCCAGTTGTCATCTCTGAATCTTGTTCCTAATTCTTTTATCTCTTTTCTTGCATAGAATTGGGCTCTGTGGCTGGGACACACACGACATTGGTGCAGCCTGGCTCTAGCTTAGTGCTGGCCTTGGCTCTGGCTCAGGAGTCAGCTCATCCAGGCTTAGCTGGGCAAAGCTGTGTTTAAATGCCACTGATGGATGCTGAGCATGTAGGAACCTTTGTTAAGGAACTAAGGGCTCCATGGCACTCCAGGCACCCTTGAAAAACTGTATTGCTCCTTCTCTTAAACCTGGCAACTTAAGTCTTTAATTACCCTTGTCTGAGGTTTCCATTAAACAAGCTATAATTCTAAATTCCCCACTCTAGAAGTAATTGCTGAAGGAAAAATAAGCTGTTGACGGCAAATCCGTCTGCCAATCTATTTGATTCATGTAAATACACTGTATCAATTTCAATTATTTGATAAATTCATCCCATCTGAAACAAGTTACAACTGAGGTAGCATTGCACTACTCAGAAAAGTGAGGAGAAAAATACATGACTTATAAAATAGTTTATAAATCTTCCATAATTTTTGGGTAAATGAAAAGTTTGCCATTGGGGGTTAGGCTTGTTTCTTGCCTGTTCTTGGAAAATTCCACTGGTGTCTTTTGCTACTGGACATGGGATAAATGAAGATCAATTCCCTATCACCCCTCACAGCCGTGTAATCTGTGATCTACAGAGTCTTCCTCCCTTAAAAGAAAAAGTCAAGAGAGAGAATCCTCTGCAAAACACAGATAGAGAAAATGATTTCCTTTTCTTGCTGAAAATGGTGCCTGTGGGAATTCTGTGGCTGGTGTTACATGTTTGTGTAATTTCACTTCAGCTTTGTACGAATCAATGACGAGGTATTTTCTCTGTCATTCAGAGCCTGTAACTTTGTGTAGCCTTAAAGAACAAACTCATTCATCCTCACCCCACGGGTGAGCCTTGCAGAATTCTGCCACCCCACCGTGGAGCTGTGCTCCTGGCTGGAGGCAGGCCATGCTCTGACAGCTCAGGGCAGCCAGGACAGGAGACAGCAGGGCTGGGTTCATGCTCAGAACAGAGTTCAGGTTGGGCAGCATCACACCCCGGCCCAATGCTGTGGCCAAGCAGCCAAATGAGTAGCAGCTGTTGCTGTTCCAAACCACTCACAGCCACCCAGCCAGCCTGTTCTTGTCCCCTCCTGCTGATCACCTTACTGGGATCAGGTGTGGATCCTGCTCCTGAGGGGCTGCTCTGCCCTTGTCCTGTAGAATGAGCAAACGAGCAGCAGCTGAATCCAATTTGTAGGGTGCCTATTTCCTTCCCAGCCCTGCTTCTGGCTGTGTGGAGGTTGTTGGGTGGTTGTGTCAAAAAGGGCTGTTTTGGGGTAAGTAGTGCTTTATAGTTCTTAAAGTTTTCCTAAAGTGTTTTTTTGGGAGTTGGTTATCAAAGGTGCTGCAACTGCTTGGGTTGTGCTGCTCTGCCCAGCTCAGGGGTGAACCTCCTCAGGAGTGAGTCTTGGTGCCACTTTGTGCTGGCATTCCTTGTGGTGTTTCAGGTTTTTGTATCAGCAATATTGTGGCAGGGCAGTGACTGTCCCCCTGTGCTGGGTTTGGTTTTGGACTGACAAGAAAGATATTGAGATGCTGAAACATGTCCAGAGGTGGAAAGGGGAGCTAGGGGAGGGTCTGGAGCACAAGTCTGGTGGGGAACAGCTATGGGGGCTCAGCCTGGAGAAAAGGAGAGCTGGGGGGATTCTTGCTCTCTACAACTCCCTGGTAGGAGGGTCAGGCTCTTATCCCAGGAAACAGCTTCAAGTTGAACCAGGGAAGGTTTAGATTGGAAATTAGGAAAAATTTCTTCACTGAAAGGGCAGCCAGGCATTGGCACAGGCTGCCCAGGGCTGTGGTGGAGTCACCACCCCTGAGGGGATTTAGAAGGTGGATGTGGGTGTGGTGCTTAGGGGCATGGGCTGGCAGTGGCCTTGGCAGTGCTGGGTTAGCAGGTGACTTGGTGGCCTCAGAGCTCTCTGCCGGCCTGAGCAGGGCCGTGCTGCTGCAAGAGAACAGAGCTAAAGGACTGTGACAGTGGTGACAAAATGTGTGTTTCACCAGGGCTAAATAGAGTGGAAGCCAAGCAAGAATACACATTCCTGGAGATTTGTTTCCTCTCTTTCTCCTGTGCGTGTGCAGCTGGTAGGAGCTGTACTGCAGTTCTCTCTTGATCCAAGTGGGATATGGTCTTGGACCTGGCCACAAGAGATGATTGTGAAATCTTTTTTTAGCTATTTCTGCTTTAAATGGTCCTGGATGCTTTCACTTGTTTGTCAGTATAATTTGTCTGCCAAAGAGGCATTTGTTCATGAACTTGCTCAGCATCTCCCATAGTAGGAGAAAAGGCTGGGGTTGTCACTCTTTTGGGGTTTCCCCAGAGAGTTTTGGTATGTAACCAATGTAATTACTTAGTTAAGAGAGTTTCTTAAGTTCACCAATGCAGGCTAGGAACTGTAAATGACAGAGAAAGTGAAATGAGGGGTGTGAGAGAATGAATAAAGAGGAATGAAGCTGTGATCTCTCCCAGATGTTAAAAAAATTTTTGTGCAGCTGAACAAAGGTGCTGTCTGTCCAATATCATTTTTATTCCAAACCTTCAATATTGCAGCTGACGGCAGAAAATGTGCAGTAAAACATGGGGAGGCCACTGGGTAATATCCACTGTAAAGTGTTAATTGCCTATTGAGGCTGTAAACTATGTCAATATGCCTGGATCTGAGTTATTGACAGACTCCCATTTATTCCAGCCTCACAAAGCTGGGCTCTTTAGAACTGGGGCCTCTAATCAGTCATGCTTTACTGAACCTACCAAGAAGCACCAGTCAATAAATGTGCTTGCTGTCTTAACCCTTTGAAGTTTGTAAAATTACAAGTAGGATTGATAACATTGATTTGAGGAGAACTCTTGACAGTGGAAACCCTTTGGAAATGAAAGCTGCCGGTGGTAAATGATGCCTCCTTTAGCCTGATGGTGGCTCTGGCTTTGTGAGGCTAGAGAAACCTGAGTTTTCTGTCAGCACCCGAGCTCTGGGCTGGAGAAAGGAGTTATGGCTCAGGGATAAGTGTTTGCAGTGGCAGCTAGAGCTGGGGCTGGCTGTAGTGCATTTATCACTATTAAAAATTCTTACATCTGTGGCTCATCACTGCTGATCCCATAGCTGGCAAACAGCACAGGACTGAAGCCATTAGCATCCCATAGGATTATTTGCAAGAAACAGGGTGTTTCTCCTTATCCACCCACTAAACCCCCCTAAATCTGCCTCTCTGGTGCTGGTGGGAGTCTGTATTTGAACGTTATTGTCTTAAATGAGTGCTGATGTAGAGCAGCTGTGGTGGCATTTGGGGTGGGGAGAAAGCAGCAAATAAAAGGGCAGCTCCTGCTCCCTGGGGGCTGTGGGGGAGGAATGCCTCTGCCTGCAACGTGCAGGTTTGGAAAGTTTCTGAGATGAGGGCTGGCTTGTAGAATGCTTTGAGATGAAAGACTTGTTGACATGAGAATAGAATTTTTTGGACTTGCTGGAATTCACCTTACTGTGGGAGCTAATACAGTTGTATTGACTTACATGTGGGTTTTTGTTTTTCAACAAAATGACTAAAGCCTGGGGATAGTTGCTTTTTATTTTCAAGAAAAATCCAAACAAATACAGATGAAAATTATCTGTGAAAGCTGGAAGAGAGAAGCAAAGCAAAAGTGCTGCTGTTTGACACAATCTGTAGCAATAAAGGTTTTGAAAATTTTACAAAGAATTAGAAATTGATCAGAAAACCCTTCCTTGCATTTGCTCATAAAAAAATACTTATTTGTCTTGTAAATTAATTCTGGTTAAGAATGCTTCTTCCTCAATCTTTGTCTAACTATATATAAAGTGATATTTGTCATTTCTGATTTTCCCTGTGCTTATTTTTCTTTTCCCCAAACTAAGGTGGTATTATACTAAAATATGGGATCAAGATCTTCTGGTGTTTAGAGCCCAGCACTACCTGGAAAGAGAAGTGGTTTTTTTATAAATTTTTAGCGTGTAATTCCTGTGTAGACAAAAAGAACATTACCTGGTCCAGGCCTTGTTAGACATGGAGATTATGATGACCAGCTAATGTGTTTTTTAAATACTAGCAGTCTGCCTGTTCCTGGTGTTAAGTGCTATTTTAATAATACTAATTAATTTGTACTTGCTAAATTAAGTGCATCTAGGTTTCAAGCAGGGAGGTTAGACTCAGGTTAAGTATTTTTTCTGCTCTTTTCCATGTAATAGTGCAAATCTTCTGCCTGTCAGACTGAAGCTGAACATCTTGCCATTTATTAATGGATATATGCAACTAAAATCCATACTTTGAGTCTGAAAATGTGCACTTGCTGGGTTAGCCTGGTGTCCATTCTGTAAATTATAGGGACTGGTTATTCCTTGCAGCACCAGCAGCTTTATATGCTACAGGGTCTCTGTGGTAAATAGGTGCCTTTGCAGATGCTGATATTATTCATAGGGTCTCAAATAACTTATCATTTCAAGCAAATCAGAACTGGGTGTAGTTTGCTGTTTGTCTGAAATGAGCAGCTGTTTTCAATACATCCATTGCTGTTGCAGTGTGCAGACTAATACTTAAAATAACTATTCCCAAGCTGCAAGGAAATAAGAAATTTGTTTCACTTTCAGTTAATTTCAGCTGTTTTTTCTTGCCTTTTCTTTTCTTTTTTTTTTTTTTTTGGCCTTTTCAAAAAGTCTGTACAGATTCTTATATAAAGTTACGCTTTTCTAGGCTGGATGTGAATTGCATGAATTTTGGAGAAGTTTGGCTGTATAATTCAGTTCATACCAAGCTACACAAACCTGAGACTGGCTGTGCCTGGGTTTGGAATGAAGCAGGCTGCTGCTGTGCAGCAACATCTCCTGATAAAATCCCTAATTGTTCTCTGCTGAAAATTGCTCTTGCCTACCCCTGGCGCAATGTGCACGTACTTTTTTGGGGAGGGGGGAAGCTCTTCTCAGGTGGCTGTGAAACACAGCAGTGCTGCTTGATGGAAAGACCACTGACCAAACACTTACATTTTTGTGTTGATATGATTGATCTTGTTTACATTAAGGGTGGGAGAAATCATGCTGGATACTTGGTTCCTTTATTCTGCTTGTATTGGATGTCAGAATGGTGTGACTGCCTTCGCTGCCAAAGGATGCAGGTTAAACTCAGCTAAATGAGATGCTTCACATGTAATGATGGCAAAATGCAGAGAACTTCAGGGTTGCAGCAGCCAGCTGCAGGTCAAAATACTCCTGGCCAGTGCCATGGAACACTGGTGCTCATTTCTGGTTGCTGGTTCTGGACAGGGGGGTGTATGGGTTGTGTGTTCTTCATCATTCAAAGCTGTTTGTGGGATTGGAGCACGATGTGTTTGGTTAAATAGCTGCAGTTCATTGCACTCTTCTCTTGCCAAAACAGAGCACCAACAAAAATATTCATTTCTGGGCTGGAGGGGGAGAAAACAGGAACTGTTTACAGGGAAAGAAATGCTGGAAGTTGCAGCAGCAGGGGTAAGCAGGATGTACAGTGCATTTTCCCCCTCCTCGTATTTAATGGAGAGGAATCCAGCCACGGTTTCAGGTTCTGTTTTCCTTAGGCTTTTCCCGTGCTGTATTACTGTGTGATGTGACCACTAGAGAGCAGGCTTAACCTAGTAACAAGAGCTAATTAGTTCTTGGCCTCTTCATTTGCAGCTCTTCCCCAGCCCCCTTCCACCTTTCTGTCTGGGCAGAGGCGACTTCCATGGTTCTCAGCTTTGCCTCCAACGCTGTGCAATCTTAGGGCTAATTAAAACCGCCACAGACGGCCTGAACCCCACATTAAAATTTGATGAGGAATTGATCAGCCAAGCAAACAGGAAATTTAGCTGTGTGAGTGAAGGTAATGTTTGCTCAAATGTGTAATGAGGTCCATGGGGAATATTTATGGGGACCTTAGTGACGGTTTCAGCAGTTCCTTCTCCTTGAAGTCCTCTGACCTACCTGGCCTCTCCTTCATAGCAGTGTAGGCACAAGGAAACCCCAAGCTGCATCAGTCAAAGGTGAGCATGTTTTGGAAAGTGGACTATGTTTGGCTAAGGTGGTCTCATGTAAAGCTTTGCAAGAGGAGCTGTGAAATAGCACACTGACTTTTGCAGTTTTGCCTTTGCAATTTAAACAAAAGCACCCCACAAAACCCAACCAAGCAACCCTTCCCATAATCCAAGAAACTTTAATGAAATTGCTGGTGGAACTTTTTGCAGTGTGTTAGTAACTTAAATTGGTTGCTCAAAAAGGATGGGGTAGTGTGTTCTGGCAGGTGTTACCTTAGCTGTGTTGACTTCAGGGTCAGCTCTAAAAGCTGTCAGCACACAGGTATTAGGAGGAAAGGCAGGATGCTGTCAGAGAGGGCCCTCCTCAGCAGATTCTATCTATTTCTGATAATCAATGCAAAGTAGAAATGCTTTCCATGTGCAGCAAACAAATGCACTTACCTGCTTCTCATTTGTCACCACTCATGGAAAGTACATCAGCCCATGCAGGCTGGAAGTCTTAGTATGAGCTCTTTTGGATAGATATCATCTTCAGACCTGCATCTGCAAGGCACTTCTGTGGAGAACTCCCCTCAGCCTGGCCCTGGAAGTTCTTCCCGAAGCAGAGCATTCCCACCCAGATGTGGCTCTCAAGCTGAGCACATCAGCTGATTCCAGCTCTGCACCATCCCACAGCTTCCATCCAGTGCCCCCCAAGGCTACTTCCAGTTGTGACAGCCTCTAAATGTGAGGCTGATGTCTGGAAGGACTTGACTTTGAGGAAGAGGAAGCTGTCTGGGTGGCTGGTCCAAGACCTGTGGTACAAACCAGGCAAGGAGACAGAACCCTCTTGGTCTTACTGGGGTAGGGGCAGCTCCCAGTGTGAGCCCTACAGTCCCTGCCATTTTTCACACCACTGATTTGATCTGCTGTAGGAATGTGAGCCCAAAACCTGTTTACAGTGATGATGGGAATAGTTGTGACTATAGCAGGAGAAGCTGGCAGAGCAGTACTGCTTCTGACTTGCAATAAAATCCAGGGAAGTTTAGTCACTTATTTCTGGAACAGCACTGGCGCTGGGCAATTTTGTGTCCTTCAAGTGTTGTAGCAATGAGATTTGTGTAAAAAGAAAGTAATTACTCTTACTTTCTAGAGGGAAATATTGAAGTGAGGAATTTGGAAGTACTAGGTTATATTCTGAAACGATCACAAAAATCTCCAGTGGCATAATTTCTAAGATGTGTTTTTAAACCAAGGCTAAAGAAAGTAGATTGCTGGTCTTATGATCAGTGCATTGGAATAAAAGTTGGTCTTTTCCATCTAGGTTACAGCTTACAAGGTATGTTGGACCCTTTTTGAGGAGGAGGAGCAGTCTAAAAGCAGAGTCAGCATGCTCCTGTCTGAGCTGGCTGTCTTGTTGCCAGGGGCTGGTGTCTGCATGCTGCTGCACAAAGCCATGGGGACACCTAACCCGGTATGTCTTAGACATGGTCCTCCATTAGACCACTTAAACATTCATTTATGAGTCTAAGACTCACCAGAAGAGCAGCTGTATTTAATTCCTGTCTGCATTGGATCAGACAATGTTTAAATGAAGGGCCTGGCAGGACATAAAACCAGACTGGAACCTGCCTCCTGTGGAGACTTGGGACACTTGGCCTGCTTTGGTTGCATAGGAAAAGTGTTGTGCAAAAAGGTAAAACGAGAACTTGAAGCAGAATCTAATTACCTGTGTTTCAGTCATAAGTCACTTGTTTACATCCAGTTTTACATCTATTACTGAACGTGCTGCTTTCAACCTTGCTGACACTTCATTCAGCTGGAGATGTGGGTTTGAACTAAATATTAACATTTCAGGGACTGTCAGGAGATCTTATTTTGCATTACTTCCATCTTGCTAATTAACAATACTGTTCATAGACTGTGGAAGGGGACACAGGATTGTATGAGAGCACATTGAATGAGTGAGCAGTGAATGCATTAATCAGGATTTTTCATAGCTTAAGAAGGTCTCCTGGGATTCTTCTGTCAGGTGTGAACTCATTTTGCCCTTGTTTACTGGGAGTGCTGCTGGAAAGTGCCAACAGTTCTGGCCTGGCTGGAGACCCACAGCCCAAACCCGAGAGACAGAAGACTGAATTGCAGGAGTATCTGGGTGCAGGCTGAACAGCCACGTGGGAGGTGTGGCTGTATGAGGAATAATATTCTTTAGAAATGTTTTTGCCCCCAGTAATGCATACTTTGTTTTAATAACTGTCTGGTCACTTTTGACATCAGCCTACAAAAAATCAGAACTTTGCCCTGCTCCAATCTTTGTCCTCTGTTGGCTTTGTTAACCATGAATTTCATTACTACCTTGAACTTCTCTAGGATTCTGAACAGGGTTGGATTGACACTGTTTGTTTGTTTCTTTCTGTACGCCCTGGTAGCTCTCCTTTAACAGCTACAGTTTGAAGTCAGTCTCCAAACCATTTATTTAATCCTTTTGGTGACTGGAATATGGGGATTTAAAGAAGAATTTAGGTACAGCTGAGTCAGAAGTCTTGGAGAATCCAAGTCCACTTTATTATCACAGCTGCTTCTATCAATCAGTCTTGTAATCTGGCCAGAAAAAGATAAGAGTGGTTTGTTTAAACCAATTTTCCATGAAACATCACAATTGTAGTTCCAGTCTGCAGTTCTTTATTGATAGTCCATGAATAAATCTGTTATTATTTTGTCAGTTGTTAAGGCTAGACTAGCTGGTCCACTTTGCTCTGGAGTCATCCTTAACTCTTCTCAAATGGAAATTATGTTGGCAATCCTGCAACTTTTGGCATTTATGAGGTTGTTTGCTGTGATGTATTAAAAAAGTTAACAGTGCACTGGTTCCTTTAAAACTCTTTAGTCTCTGTTATCTTGACCTGTTGATTTAATTTTATTTTTTTTACCTTTGGCAGACAGCCGAAGCTAATGCAGATGACTTAGTTGCTTGATGAGAAGTCATCTGGTCAAACCAGGGAGCCACAAGCCTTTGTTAAACTCTCTGATCTAGCTGTGGCACTCAGGAGATGTTTACACACACCTGTGTCTTTTGTTTCAAGTGTCTGTGAAACACTCCTGCCTTTTTAGCATCTCTATGAGTAGTTATGATGTTTGTATTTGGTGGGGGTTTGGTGCTGTTTCTTTAAAACAGGTTGCTTATTTATTGTCTGTTGACATTCTGTTTATTCCATTAGCCCCCTGTTCTCAGTTTTTAAAACTTCTTTAGATATTTTTTATTCATCTTTTAAACAGGAATATTTCTTCTGGCCAGCATATCATTCTTTTAAGCTACTGTTTGTGTAATTACAGCTCTTTGAGCATCTACTGAAAGTCCCTGGACGATTTACAGTTTTTAATGATGTTTTCGTTATTGAACTTGATGCTCCTGGTCAGTTGTAAGTCTGAATCTTCAGTGAAAAAAATTACAAAATACAGTTGCTGTATGAATGAGTGCTTGAATTCTCCTGGCTTTAATCTTCCAGTCCTCTGAGTTGCATTGGTAATTTCCTCTGCTTGTAAAGCTCCTGGTTTTAAGATGCTTTTGTAAGTTTATTCGAAGTATCTGCCTCTACCAAAGGACCTGTGTCAAAGGGAAGGGGTTTACCGTGTGATTAAGCACCGGGTTGTCTTCAGCACCAATTAAATGTAACAGCACCCAATGCCGAGCTGGGCAGGATCAGCCCGAGGGCGATTCCTGCCACCGCTCTCTGCTCTGTGCTCTCGCTGTCTGACTTAATAAACTTTTCATGCACAAAGTTTCAATTAAAGGGAGTGCATCTTTATTTAAAATCAAATCAGGCACGTGGCAGCGGAGGTGCCTTGGTGCAAGCAGGGTCTCCTGAGGCCAGTGAGGAAGGACCATTGCCACGTGGGGAAGGACCCTGGGGACAGCTGTGCCAAGTGCCACCAAAGGATGGATTTGAACCCAACTGACTGACGCTGCCTCACAGTGCCTTGGACAAAATGTTTCTGCCTCAAAACTCAGTGTTTCTCTCATAGTGAGGGTGAAAGACTGTATTAATTCTTCAAGCATCTTGGAAAATAAGACCATGACAATCCCAAGGCTGATACTTAAGGCATGTATAATTGTAAAGGTGAAGGGATTTTTGTTCCCTTTAACAGTGAGAGCTCTAACCTGCTTTCTGTTTTGTTGTGGGTTTTTTTTTTTTTTTTTTTTTTTTTAAGCCATGTTCTCTTGTTGCCTTTTCCCTCCCACTGCTCAAGTCTGGCTTTCTGTGGATGTTGCTCTACTCTAACTGAGGCACAGCAGATATGTACCCACTTGAGAGGTACAAGGGGTACTTGTTTTCCCATCATGGTCTCTCACCCAAACTCTAATTGCTGCAGGAGCACTAATGAGCCTGTCACCAGACCTCCCTGTGACAGTGGCAAATGTTAGATTTGTTTTACAGACAGGGAATATATCTGAGCAGGCTCACACTGATTTAGTCAGTAGAACCAGGGATGAAAACTTTCATTTGCACTGTTTTATAAAACTGAGCCTTTCATACAGGCTCATCCTTTGCTTATTTCTTTTGTCCTGTAAACCCATTTTCAGGAAGATGGGATGCTGTATGGTTTCCAGCAAGTTCAGATATAGACATACTTGGAAAGAGGGATTCTGTCAAACTGACAGTGAGCTTGATGTCAAATGGTGAGAAGCCAAAGAGTAGCACAAGGGTGCAAAGAAGCAAGCAAAAAACCCTCATGTGTATTTTGGAGATGCCAGGGAGAGATGGATAACAATTCCTGGGAGCAGACATGCTGCAGCTGGCTTGTCTGAGTTGAAGCAGCTCATGCTGAAGCCTCTGCAGGATAAATTCCCTGTTCTGGAGAAGGTTCTGTTGCCAGGTGCTCTGCTCCAAGACTCGGGCTAAGGGAATGCTTTTCATACTCTTTCATGCTTTTATGATTTTTGATTTGGCATATGTTTGTGACCATATTTCTGATAAATTGGAGTACAGGTTCTTTTTGTGTCATAAGTCAGTAGCAGAATTCTTCTATAGACATGGCAGAGATGCTTATCAGCTTTTTGGGGCAGGGTGGACCACCAAGAATTGAAATTCTGGAACTTATAATGGACTGCCTTCTTAATCACTGTTTAAAAGCTCCAGAATGTGAAATGTATGAGTTTATCTATACCTTTGCCTGAGGTAGGCATTAGTAATTTTCACACAGCCTGGGAAGCAGCTGATGAGTACACCAGGCCTGCAACACTGGGACCTCTCAAGCTGCAGGAGCTGCTTCCCAAGGCTGGGTGCAGGGACTTGGAGAAGGTGGTGGTGCAACCACAGCTGAACTCCTGCAGGAGCTTGCTGTATTGAAGTTTGTCTGTCTGTGTGAACTGGAGCTGAGCAGATGAAGAGTCCACCTTGCACACCTGCTCTCAGCAATGCCTGGGAGAAGGGGCCCTCTGTCCTCCTCAACTTCTTACAATCTTTTGAAAATTTGCAAGTGGAGAGAAATTACACCAACTATCCATGTACTTGGGGAGTCTAATTAGGCAGCAGACAAATGATTAGCAGGTTTCTGATGGTGGTAGTGTCAGTAGCAGCAGTAGGAAGGTGTGAGTTTCCCTGTTTTTCCCCAGCCTTGGCCTGCAGAGTGTCTTGTCACCTACCCTCATTCCTGTGGCACACACAAGGAGTTCCAAACCTGCACTTCTGGTCCCTCAGTGCTGCTGAGCGTGTCTCTCTCTCTCTGTTGCTCCTTACCAAAAACCTTCAACAACTTTTGGAAGGACTCCTCCTGAATGAAAGCCTCGAGAGCCCAATCTTCAAGATGTTACCTTATAGAAGGTCCTTCAGCATCCCAGGAAAGACTTACAAATGTCCTGTCATCACTTCAGATTCAGTTCTGACAAGAAGCCACAAGGGTCCCATTCATAAAAGCCTTGCACATCACATTATATGCCCACAGTTACTGTAGACATTTCTGGGCTGCAATAAACTTGTGTGACAGAAACCATTCTTCCTTTTTACAGATGACATCCTCAAATTGCTGGGTCCTGCTCTCCATTGCTCTGCACCTTAACTGGTCTTATCCAGTTATGCAAACCCCTACCAGTAGCATTTCATCCTCCTGCCCAGGAGAGTTGATGTGGCAGCAGTGAGAGGCAGTGGAGAATTAGTTATATTGCTCCCCTCTTCTCCCAAAGTGAACATTTCAAAGCTGATCGTTGCAGGCATAAACGAAGGTGTGGGATTTGGAGATGGCTTGGATAAATGCTTTATGTTGTGCGTGACCTCTAAAAATGAAGGGACAAACTTGGTGCAGAGTGGCAACTTGCAGAGCAGTAATTAGCAGGGGAAGGGTCAGCCTGTTTGTCAGAAGTACAAAATTAGATTAGAGCAGGCGTTTTGGCCATGGGGCCTTCCTTAGGCTAAAGAAGAACAGGATGTTGTTAGTTTTGCTGTGTCCCGGTTTCACCATGCCCTGAGGAAGACCCCCAAGGCTGAAACCTTACTTCTAATTGTTTTATAAATGACTTTTTCTTCCCTTTTTGGTGTTCAAGATGACACCAATTTTGAACAGGAGAGTTTCCGTTGGACAGACATTTCCTGAACAAAGGAAGAATATTCAGTATTTAAATAGTCATTAATTTTTTGAGATTTTCCTAGTTTTCTTCCATATTCTTTTTTCCTTGCTAGGCTAATTATATGGCTTATCTCTCATCTTAAGTGATCTATATGAATATCTTGCCAGAGAGACTAAAATGCCAATTAAATAGGCAGAAATACTAAATGGCTTCCAGGAGAGTTTTGTTTCCTTTATCCCCGCTGGATGAATTAGTTCTTTGGAAAACTGAATTTTATACCAACATCTATGTAACTTTAAATGCTTTTTCAAGGTGCCAACACTATAGGCACAGGGTCTGGCTATAGTGGTAGGTAGGGCAGGATTTGGGTTTTTTTAGCTTTAATATAAAACCATGACTAATCTGTATTCCTGTGTAGGAAATTGCTAAGGGTATTTTATGGCAGATTCTTGGTCTCATGAGGAACAGAAAAGTTTGAGAAGCTGAAACATCCAGGGTTTTGAAATCTCTGCTGCAACTTTTGAAATACAACCACTGTCTTCAGAATCTGATGACTGGCAAAGGATATAGAAAGGCTGAGTATGGGAGAGAACAACGTATAATTTCAACATATATAATAAAAGTAGTCACTGAAACATGGTAAATTAATTTCTAACAAATTATGAGATAGTCTAAGCTAATAAGCTGCTATTTTAAATCCTATATGTCTGTGGAAGGTTTAGAACATCTGAATACAAATTTTGTATTTTCCATATACTTTGATCTCCTTTTTTTCATCAAAGATCAGTTCCCCACATTTAAGACCTCAGTAACAATAATGATTTGAATTTTTAGGATGTCACTTGATTAATGGTTATTAAAATGCCTCATATTTTTCCTTTTGCCTTTACAAATTTTATATTTGATGATTCTTTTTTTTTTCTTCTTAAAGGCAATCACCTTGTTGCTGCTTTGCCTACAGCTACTCTTAGGCCAGGTTTTTGTGTCATTGGTCACTGTGTGAGGTAGCCCATCTATACAGCAACACTTCAAAAAGTGAAATGTTGGGGAATACCCTTCCCCACCAGGTAGTTCCCTTTCCCTTCTTTGACTGTAACTGGCCATCCTGAAAGGGAACTTCCTTTCTCAGACTGGAATTGTGAGATTTGGGTGTCTCATGAACATAGCATCCTACTGACTACTGAACTGTTCCTGAATTTTACACATCCATGCGAATATTTTTAAGCAGTTACTGGCTTTACTTGAGTGTTTCTGACCACCAGTTGACAATCATTTTAAGGACTAAGGTAAACATCTTTCCAGAAGCACAGTTCACCTGTTTTTGTGTAGGCACAGCATCAATAGGGCTTTTCCCCCATGGAAGGCACTGCAGACAGACACTTTTGTAACACTTTTTGAGTGGCATGCAAAAATTATTGCCAGAATTGCAAGCTGAAAATACAAAATAAGGTGAAGTAAAACCCAGAACCAACATGTACTGATGCTACATCGTATAAAAATGTATTGTACATTGCCAAGGCTGTCCTTTGGGAAGAATGACTTCCACAGAGTTGAGAGAGCTGTGGGTGAAAACTGCCCTGGCAGCCCTTGGAGTGCTTAGAGCAGATATTTATAGAATGCTTAGATCTGTAAATAGAGGCTATATGAAAACACTGAGTGCAAAATATTAGCAAAGATGACATGAATCCTGGTGCCTAATGAATCTAGTAACCAGCTTTGTAGCTTTTTTTTTTTTTAATATGTGTTTTGACATAAGCTTAATTCTCCTAAGTGAGAACAAACTCCAAATGTTGCCTCAAGCTATTGTGGCAGATCTGGACTGATGCAGCCAAGTAAGCATGAGGGTTTGGAGATCAGGGGTTGGTTTTTTCCATAGGTTTTGCATTTTATTTAGAAACATACCCAAAGGCATCAGTGACTTTAAGGCTCAGAGGGGTCATTAGACTGTATTATCTGATTTCTGTCTAACTGGGATCATATAAAAGTACCCAATTCCCACATATTGAAGAGATATAAAGGTTTGAAACTTAGGTATCAGGATCACCCAGCACTTCCCCACATTGCCTGGAGGGACTGGGATCTGAATTTTTCTCAGCATGGATGGTGTTATCTACCTTTATACAGTTTATTAGGCTTCTCTTCTGGCTCTTATTGGTTTGGCATGACTTGGGTGAGAGGTTTTATTCAGACTAATAGCAAGAGGGTAATATCACAAATAACAGATTTAAATCAGGAGAAACCTGGCCTGAACATGCAGGAAAAGCTGCTGCCACTGTGCCTTTCTAGGTGGCCACAGAATCCCCTTGAGGAAGCCATGGAGTCCCCATTTCTCAAGGCATTGCTGAGCAGTTTGGATGGAGAATGGCCAGGAGCAAAGCTGCTGCTGTGGAAAATATCCTGAACAAGCTCACTTGAGGCCAAAATCCTGAAGGAGCTGACTGGATGCCTGCAGACTTTGTGAGCCATGCCCAGGCAAGATGGGTCTGCTGGTCCTGTTGGCTCCCTGCCACATGGCCCCAGTCAGGGGCAGAGGCTTCGTTTCAGCTCTGGCACCAGGGCAGGGCTGTGGCAGCTCTGTGCCCAGTCTGCTTCCCTGCCATGCCTGCATGTCCTGGGTTTGCCACCCTGCTGCTGACTGGGCTGTTGGGGGACCTGGCTGTCCCACCTGCCTGTCCCCAGGGCCTGGCTGAGGGACTTCATCTCCTGCTGGCCCTTCCCAGGAGCAGTGGGGAGGTGCAGATGTGGGAGCTGTGCACACTGAGCACTTCTCTTGAAAGGATGGATTACCATGGGCTGCCAGTCAGGACCTGGCAGGTCCCCCAGGGAAGGACCCTTCTGTGTCCCCCTGTTCTTGCCTCATCTCCAGCAGGTGCAGTTTGCTCCCCTAAGCACCCCAAAGTTTGAAAATATGGCTCTTGCTGATATTTGTAATTGTAATTAATCTGAGCAGTGTCAGCACAGCCCTGAGGTGTTTGCTGCTGTAACTGCAAAGGTCTCTGGCTCACACTGACACCAGATTTGAGTCCAAACTTTATTTCTATTGTGTGTCAAAAGATCTAACTCAAACGATTCTCTTTTTTATTTGTTTATTTTTTTGCTCAACACCTGAGCTAATACAGCCATAGTAAGGTCTGTGTGTGCTACAGGTGTGTGGAGGAAAATAATAATTTGCAAACCTCTGAGATAAGATTCAGGATGGGGAGAAGAAAATAATTTTTAATTATGCTGAGTGTCTCATTCATAGTGGAAACTGCAGTTCATGGTGGGAAAAGTACTTCAATCAAAGACTATAGCTTTTGTGGGGGGAAAGTCAGGGATTTGGGCACCTGAGCTCCTGTTCTTGGGAAGTGCTGTAGCAGAGCAGGAGGTGTAATTCAATATTAAACTCTTCAGCAAATCACTCTGCTTCCCTAGAACATGCTGAAATGTTTAAACTTGCTTCTAATTGATGGGGAAACAAAATGCTTCCTTTTCTCTGCCCTCCATGCACGTGGAAGTCTTCGATTTGGCTGAAATTGCTGGGGTGAAGGTAGAAAAACTGCTTTTTTTATGGGAGTTTTTTAAGCAGCCAAATTTTTACAGCCAAAATACCTAAACTATGGCAAAGGAAATAGAGGATAGACCTGTGTATCTGTTTGGATAATCTCAGTAAGAAGAGTGAAATTCTTCCTAAATGTTGAAGGGAAGATGTTTGGGCCACTGGCCAAAACTAATAGGAAGTTCATATTTTTCCAGATTTGTGAAAAATGAAAAATTTTATGCTTCTGCTTCAATTTATTTTTGTTGCCATTCATCACTAAAGCAGAATGTGCTGTTTATTGCCTAAGAGTGTTTTTCCTACAGCCATGGCATAATATCTTTACCAAAAAGTTTAGCATCTGTGAGTTAAAAATGCATATGAGGATTTACTTTTTGTTCCCTCGGTGAATGCTGCTGCTGTTCTTATCTGAAAAACTGCTTTTTGCATTGACAGAAATGGTGAAAAATGACCCAACTTCCAATTATTTACACAAACTAGCTTTAGTTCCACACTTGATTTACAAACATAGATCACAGTACCACAGTATTTGAGCTCAAGCTTAACTTTACACTTGTGAGTAGCTTTATTGACTTCAGTGGAGCTACTTGGGTAGGAAGCTGAGGATGTCATTAGGTGCTCAGCAGGCTGGGTTACAGAAAGGTAGAGTGGCCTTGTCTGGAAAGCCCTGGGCTCCCAGCTTGGATCTGCAACAGGCTTCCTTTATGATCTGAAATTAATTACTCTGTGTGACATGGTTCCCATTTCCACCTTGGTCCCCGGTTCCTTCTTGCTCATTTCTGGTCTTGAACTTACTCTGACCATAAATTCCTTAAGACGGAAAATTTCTTGGTGAAAAACACCGAGGAACGTCAGGTATTGAGTGTGTGTAGATGCATCAGTAGGAAAGGTGGTTTTGCTCTGTGTATCTGTGTTTTATTCCATTTCTTTTCCATGGGGAGTGTGAGTGCTTGCTTGGTGAGTTTTGCTAGCACATATGGGCTTGTTCCCCCTTTCAGGCATAAATATGATGCAGTGCCTGGTGCATTGAAACCCTGCTCCCCCCTGGAACACAGATACACTTTTAATTTCCCCTCTGTGACTGTCATTAAGGAAGCTCTGGTTTTATTTTCTGTACTGGATACCAAATTTAGAAAGTTAAAAGTTTAATAAAATAATAAATCTAGTTCAAATTGAGCTTGAAATACTGAAGTGCCTCTGTAAAGTATTCACCCACATGATCTTTCCTATTAATCCAACAGCAGTCCTTCTTCAGTAAGCAATTCTGTTTCCTGTTTTTCACCCTCATCCACAATAAGCACCTACATGTTTCTTCTTTTGCTTCTAGCCTAAAGATAATTCATTAAAGAAGCTCTCCCTCCCTCTTTTTTTGATCCACCTCTCCACCTCCTAACACCCCCCTAAAAAACACCATCAATATTTCATAAACTTACAGTGACAAATGTATTTTAATGTGGTCCACTGAGAACCTGAGATTGATTGGCCTCTCAGAAATATGACATGTTTCAAAGCAGGATATTCATGGAGTGTTTTAGTGCCTACATTAGTCAGAGAGAAGCAGCGCCTAAATTTATCATAGTTATGGCTTTCTCGGTATCCATTTTCTTTTAGCCGCTGACAGCAAGTATCTGAATGGTCCCTATTGATTGGCTTTGTGGTTCTGTCTTTAAAATGCATTGGCTGTGGGGGTTTTCAGCTCAAATTAAGTCTCAGCTTCCTGGAGTTGGTGCATATCTACAGCGCAAGTGCGGACAAAGCTGGCTTCATTCATGCTGATTCTCATTCACGAGGGCGCGCGGGGAGGGAGACCCGAAATCTCCACTGATAGCGTGGGTGAACTGAGCCCTCTTTGAAAGCAGAGAGTCCATAATGGCAGGAGGAAGCAGCAAGGAGAGATGGGGACAGGAAGCACCTCCTGGCTCTGCTTGGGTGACAATGGAGCGGGTGTTCCTGCGCTGGTGGTGCCTGGCGGAACCGGGGCTTGGCCTTGGGTGAAAGCTGAGAGAATTCTCATCGTCAGCTCTGCTGGGACTCCCTGATCACGAGGAGCATTATCTGATGGGCTGTGCAAAGAGTCTGAGCTGTTCTGGTGCCACTCTGAGCAGGAGACTCCTGTGTCACTGGATATCCTGTCTGCAGTGCTCCATCCTCCCCACAGACAATCCCAATGCCATGCAGAGGTGGCAGGGAGCTCTCAGTGTGGTGGCCAAATTTTAAGATTTCAAAGGAAATGGGTTCTGTGCTGATAGAGGTTATTGCATTATTTCAAATGCTGAGCCAAAGAAAATGCTTTGCTTATGCAGTTTTAGCTTAACTCTGTAAATATCAATTTACCTGAAATAAATTACATGCTGTTGTTGTTTAACCTATTTAGAAGGTCTTAAAAGTTATAGCCTGCCACCGCCTTTATTTTCCCCTCTAAATATATTCATCATATTTGTCAAAATCTTTGAATGATTTAAATATAAGTTCTATGACTCTGCTTTGGTAAATACATAATTGCTTACCAACAACCCTTTTCCTTGATATGTATTGCAAGTCTGGGACAGAAAAAATGTGAGTGATGAGCACACTTTAATTGACAGAATAGTCCTGCAGGCATTGTGCTGAATGAGGTATTTTTGTGCTTGAACCGTTTTAAATTCCTATTTTCTCCACTTCTACCTCTGTTTCCCTTTTCAGTTTATCAGTATCATCAATCTAATGCTCTTCATGAATGCAAACCCCATTTTCAAAGAGGAAGCAAAATAATTAACTCTTGGGTTATGCCTCAGCACATGGTTCATCTTGGCTTCAGATTTTACTCTGATCTCTACACCAGGAACTTACAGGAGTTTTGGCAGTGACCGAATGTAGCTGGAAAATCAGAATGATTGGGTGCATTAGGAGGGCAGAGAAATGCCTTTTTCATAGTTCATAGGTTGATGGTATTTGAGGCCAAGAGGAGCCCCTGGATTGTGCCTCTGACTCACTGTATGCCGTTGCATTTCTCCTGGTTAGCAGTATTGATTCTAATAACTTTTATACTTAATTACAGTGTAACTTGTGTCTGCCAAAAGCAGGTATTTCAGACAGCATCCATTTCTTGATTTCAATCTATCAAAAGCTGGAGAATACCCCACAGTGTTAAAAAAAAAAAAAAAAAAGAAAAAATGGTGCCTAGTTTTAAATTTAAATCAGTCTGGTTTCAGTTTCCAGCCTCTCGTTTTTGTTATGCCTCTCTCTGATAGATTAATGAGCCGTTTAATACCCTTTGTTTTCTCCCCGTGAAGGTACTTATACACTAATCAAGTTACCTCTCAATCTTTGTTGATAGGCTAAGTAGATTGAGCTCTTTCAGCTCTCATTGAGAACCCAGTTATTTGCCTCCCCAGTTGTTCGCATCTTTGTTTTTTCTCAACACTCTTTAGAAAGTTGCAATGCTGCAACTGAGCTTTGTGTGCCTTTTAGTGGTCTCACCAATGTCATAAATAAAAACACAATCACTTCATCAATCCCACTTACTGCTCCTCTTTATACCTCTAGAACCAACATTAGCCACTTCTGTCACAACATTGTGCTGGGAGTTTACATTGAGTTGCTTGTTCAGTAAATCTTTTTCAAAGTAATTTAGTTGCAGGGTAGAGGCCCTCTGCTAGCATGGAAGGATGGCACTGCTTTCTTTTTCATTTTAGAGCTTTCACTTCTGGGTTGTGTTAGGATTGTGTCAGGCTCTTGCTTTCCATGAGCTGAGGAAGCCACTTCATGTCCGTATACAAAGTTTGTTGTCTTGACTTGCCCAACACCACCTTGGGCTGTGTAGGAGGAACCAAAAGCATCTGGACAGGTTACACGTGTTCTGCCTGGACTTCACAGATATCAAAGTGATCCCTAGGGTTCCCAAAGCTACTGCCAGAGGATGCTACTCTCAGCTGTTTTGTGCTGTGATTAAGGCTCTTTGGTTCAAAAACAAACAAGAAATCCCCCCTCAAAATAACCAAAAATAAGAAAATTCTCAACAAAGCATCAAGCCACGCCCCTAAAGTTCCCAAGCAAACCAAAAAGCCAGAGGTCTTGTTGGCATGGAGATGGGCAGATCAGGTGTTACCAGCCCCCTGTGCAGGCCATCCAGTCTGTCCTTTGTCCTGCTGACTTTGGCTGACTTGCCTCGGTGACAATTCAGTGGGGAGAGCTGCGTTTTGTGCAGTCAAATTATTTATATGCACTTCTCTTGGTGTTTAAAGAGAGAAAATGGAAGAGTAGGTTTGAGTTACTGTAGTGCTGAATGTGATAATTATGCTGCCCTCCTAAAGGAATCCACGCTGAGACTAACATATGCTTTCATCCTCCAGGACAGACTATTCTGTTAGTCTCTTTTTAAATAAATGATTAGAGCTGGCTGAGACGATCTGCAAGCACGATTCTGCAGTCTCACAGGCTCCAAGAGACTGTGCACTTGGACTGTGATTTGTTCTTCTGTATTTACTCTTCCCAAATTAATTTTATTTGTACTGGGGATTCACCCAGAAGTCTTAATTAGGACGAAAATTATTGTGTGAAGACAAATCCAACCACAAACACCAAATAGTCAGTTGACAGGTGAGTTTTAGCATCTAATTTCTCATGCTTTGAGGATGACTGAGGTTTTTGACGGACAGTTGGTGCACGGTGATGTCCAACAGCCATGAGGAAACCTCAGGCTGGGGACACACACCCAGCAGGAAGAGAAACACCTCAGACTGCAGACTTTAATGCCATGGTATCTCTTTTGGAAAAGATTAGAAGATAACTTTGCTGTTGCAGGTTCTAAGGTGGCTCTTGTAGGCACAAACATGTGGTTTTGCATGCCAGCAATGGCAATCCATAGACAAATATGAGTATCTTCTGCTCATCACACACTGGCTGGAATTCTGCTGGCCAGGTTCCCACCAAGCAAAGGAAGATTGAAGCTGTGTGTCACAAGGAACCCTAGGAGCAAATAACAGTTGTTCCTAAACATGCAGTGAGCTGCAAAAGATTGCTCCAAATCACCTGAGAACTGTAAAATAAGAGCTGAGGAACAGGGGAGGTGTCCACAGGTTACTTGGCAATAGTAAGCAGGGCCACATTTGGGTTGTTAGAGTTATTCAAGCTGCTCCATAGATGGCTGCAAGTTCTTCCCTTGCATAGAAGTTCTGTGAGAAGGATGCTTTCTGACAAAGCTGGACTTGCTGCAGAATTCAAACCAGTGGCATTGCATAGGACACTGCAAAACCCAGCCAAAATAAGCCTGGGCTTAGGAGGTGTGCAAGGAGCCCAGTAATGCACAGCATCTCATACAGATGGTTTTAGGCAAACAAAGGGGGAATCTGTGGAGACAACAGAAATGCTGCCTTGTTGTGGGGTTTTGTTTCCTTTATTTTGCTTTTGTGCCACCATGAATGAATCCTTGATGTATTCTGTTTCAGGGCTATTCATTTTTTTTTTTCTCCCAATTGAAAGCAATAGCCCTGGGAAGCTTTTGCTCTGTGTTAGAAGAGAAACTGTGGCAAAAAAATGGGTCTGTAACCCAAACACTTTACTTGGAGCAGGCTGGGGAAATAACATGCTCTGTCTGGTGAAGCAGTGTAGGTTTGTGGACTGTCTAGAGTTTGTGAGAGGTGATAGAAGATGCCTGGAGGAGACAGGCAGCAGACCCCACTCCTTTGGGGGTGAATCCTTTTCCTAGTACTGCGTGGCACGTGTGACTGAGATTGTGCCTTTCCAGGTGCAGCGGTGCTAGTTTTCTTTCCAGAAAAGAAATGCATGTGTTTGTTTGGCCTTTTTGTAAGGTAAAAAAGTAGATTGTGCAATTTCCTGTATAAGTCTTCCTCACCAGAAGAGGTAAAAAGGCAGAAAATGAGCTGACACCTCAGCTCAGCTGAGCACTGAACCTGTTACCGCACCGCTCTGTGCTGACGGTTTGCCCAAGGTGATGGCTAGGGTACCATCACACAAGAAATTAATTTTAAAGCACTAAATTGGGTAAAAGTTATAGCAAGATGTTTGTTTTTGTTAAATGTCTGAAATGCATGAATTTGTGATGTGCCCAGCTTACTCTTTGGGAGGTTTATTTCATTGCAGAAAGCCAGAATGTGACCCAATGCTCCCTCCTTAAACTTCAGATTGTTTTGCAGTTACTGACTTGATTTACTCACAACTCCCCTTTGCTTTCCAAGCCATATAACATGAGGTAAACAGCCATTTCTTTACACTGAAAATTTAGAGTACTTAAGGTTTTCTTTCCCTTTTTGCATTTAAGTGAAATGTCAGATCAAAAATGGCATTTTATTTTCTGTTTTGAGAGTAGAAATGCAGTCAACCAAGCAGGTTATTTTGTGTTGGCAAACTTGGAAGATGCAGCTTTTTGTACACTCATTTCAGAATTCAAACCCTTGCTTTTGTAGAGCATTATCCTTCTTAAACAATAATACAGTGGTTTGTTGTGGGTTGTGGTGGTGGGGCTTTTCCCAGCTTTTTTCTGTTCTTTTTCAAGAATTTTGGGAATTTTGGGAAGACCAATAAGGTGGTGTTTGCATTCAGTTGCAATAAAGTTGTTACTTTAAAAAGTATCTCTGTAAATACAGTTGGTTTTCCCAAAAGTTTGTGTTGTGATGGACAAATTTTGACTGAAAAATCTTGATCAACAATCCCCAGCAACTCATAAATAGATTATGTTAGCTAAGGAAAATATTGATCTCTTCTGCATCTCTCTTCTTTAACTGTCAAAACTTTATCTGATGATTTTTGGGTTTGATGTTGCTCCTATAAATATTTTTTGCATAGATTGCAAAGTGTTAAGGAGGATTAAATAGTTTTTGCTTATTACTGGCTAGGCCAAGCTTTACTTATGCACTTGGCAGCTGCTCTGTGTCTCATTTGTATGCTCTCTCCAATTTGTAGAGCACAGCAGAGTAGATTTAAAGAGATAGCTTTTGTTTCCTTGTGCTTATTAATAAGCTTTCTGGCAGCAGTTTAAACATGTAGAAGAATGGTGGTGGATGTTTTTTTTGAGAAACCATGCTCTTAACAGGGATAAAAATGAAAAATTAGGAGAAAAATTAAAAGAACACTTAAATATAATAATAAATATTATTAATCGTAATAAATATAATAATATATAAATAATAATAATAATAAAAATAATAGTAAATATAATATCTTTTGGGGAGAATGGAAAGATGTTTCCATAGGAATACCCAGCAATCTCAAAGATTTTAGTACAAACACATTGTTTTTTTAAACCCCTCTTGTGAGCAGTTAAGAGTTGCTTTTATACAATGAAAACATCACACACACAGAATTTCATTAAAACCATGGCAAGCTTTTATCCATGTCTCATTTGCGAGGTGGATGTGTTTTATTTTAGTACCATTTGCCATGGATAATATGGTGATAAAGTGTGTTTATGTACAGAGATGGATTTGCTGGTGATTTGGGAGGAGAAATAAGAAAGGGACAAGGAAAATTGGAGAAATTATGTAGATATACAACAAAAATTCTTAGCATCTTGATTATGCAGGGATGGAGTTGCAGTAAGCTTAGAGTTGTTCAGGGCAAGAATAGATTTGACAGTATTATTCTTTTATTGAAATAATAGTTCTGAGTACTCCTGAAAAATAGCTGTTGAGTAAGACTGTCTCCTTAAATATTTCAGCTTAGCATGATATTCTGTAACTCGATACAAAATGTTTCTTGATTTGGTATATCAGTTCAGGCTGTGGCACCATGCAGGAGGGTTTGAGCTCTTGCATCACCCACCCTGTAAGCAGCAAGCAGGGAACCCAGTCCAGCCAGTGGAAACCCAAACCATCCCAGCAGCCTCACTTAGTGCAGGTGCTGCATCAGTGTCAGAACTGTAACCCTGAGCTACAGCTACCACTCATACAGGGAACTTTTTGGATCCTGTCTTAATTTAATTAAAAATCTAGTTTATCTTCATTGTCCAAAGTTGTGGCTCTCTCTCCTTCCATTTGGTATTTTGTACTTCCATGCTTGGTTTGCTTTTTAAAATCAAGGTGCAACCTCCCTCTGTCACTGGTGAAAACCAGGTTTGTTTGGAGCACAAAAGCTGCAGTGGCTCACAAGCATTTCCTGTTGCATCGTCTTTGTTTTTAATTCTGATGTTTATGTTTGTTTCTCAATGTAAACTTTCAAGCCTCTTCTTACAGTCTGATTAAAAGCATGCCCACATTAATATGTGGTTTACCATGGACTTTATCAGTCTCTGGGCCACAATTTGTGCACTAGAATTGAGGTAGGTAGACTGTGCACACCAGGAGTACAGGCAAAAGGTTGACATTAAGCTTTTTTAAAGTACTCTGCATCATTGACACATTAATTAGGGATGTACTAATGGGCATGGTAGTCTACTGTGGCCCTACTTTGTGAAAATTATTATTTTGTTTCTCTTAACTCCTCAAATATTCTGAATTAGTCTCAAACTCACAAATCTGTTAAATCCCTTTCTGGAAAGTTGTATCTCTGTTGGAAGTGCTGCTGTTGTGGATTCCTCATCTTTCTCTGTTCTGTGGTGTTTAGGACAAGGCAGACTTTACCAGGAAAGGTGATACCTTCTGACTAATGTTTGGCATAGAGGAAATAACCAGCCAGTTTTGGATAGAAGGTCCCAAATCTGACTGTTTTCCCTTTGCTTAGATCAGTTGTTCCACCTGGAATCTTGTCTGGCATTCATACCCAAACCATCATTGCTGTAATAAGGCTGTCCATAGGGAATTAACCATTGTTTCAAAATTCTCCATATGAGACAGTGTGATTCATTTGTGCCTGGATTTTTGGTCTTATTGTTCCCTGTGAAAATAGGTTTTATAGAGCAGCTGATGCTGTAAATGTCCAGGGAATAATGGAGTGGCTAATGCTGCCAGCACTCTGTGGGGATCTATTTGTGTGCTGACGACTGGTATATGATGGGATGCTCAAATATTTTCAGGTTGCAAATCTCTAAATCCCTGTTCCTAAATATACCCCCTCAACTATAATTTTTTAAAAGAAAAAGTAGTATCATTACATCAAAACGTGCCCCCTGACCACCATGGCATCTACAAAACAAGGATACTACTTTATTAAAAACAAAAAACAACCACCAAACCCTAAGTTTGTTAATCCTTAATATCTGTTACTTACAGGGTGAGTAAAGTTCTTATGCAGATGAAGTGATGCTTATTGGGACACTCTTCCAGATGGGAATTTATCTGTCTTCTCTTTGCAAGAGACTTGGTTCAGGGGGTGTGGGGAGTGAGGAGAAAAGGAAGTTTGGAACATTTGTAATCTGCAAATGCCTGTGTGTATGTGTGGTTCCCTCTACCCCCATGTCAGTGGGTAAGGAAGCACAGCAGAGATGTGTTAAATGTCAGTCATCCCCAGAGCCCCCAACAATGAACAAGGATTAAACAAGAAGCTGTGGAAGAGGAAAAGAAATCCTTGTGCAGGTTTTAATAATTCATAAACATTGCATCTATTTTACTATTCTCTGCATTTAAAAACAAGGCCCAAACTATGCCTGCAAGCATAACTTTCCCTTTACAGTAAAAAGGGATTGAATTCATTAGGGTTAAATTCTGGTTATATGAATTATTTATTTATTTACTCACTTTCTGTTTTGGGCTATGGCTGTCCGGCATTTATAGATGGACAAAACAGAGACTCTTATGTCCAAACAATTCTAAATTTAAAGTCTTAATTGAAATCTAGACAGAACCCCAAATGATGAAAATTTGCAAGCCTTCAGTTTTCTGTAGCTTTGCCAATCTTCATTTTTAAATATGGACCAAACTATAATTGTGTCTCAGTAAACTCAGTGATGCCCAGTCCACTTCTGAGATCATGTCCAGGATGAAAGAGAGATTAGGAACAATTTTTTTCAGATCAGTGGGGTTAAGTGATGTGGGAGGAGTGTGAAAAGAGGGTTTGTTCTCCCTCTCATCATTCAATACAGCACAAAGGTTTGTTACTTCTGGATCAGGAGCACAGAGGTCTCTGTGTTGATGGTATAATCCTGGATGTAGCCCTTTCTGGAGGCTGTCACACCTGAAATGGAAAGATGTCAATGCTGACCTATCTGGGTTTGCTTTTTTTTTTTCTACTTGTCAGTATTTTAAACCTAGCACTTCACTGTGGGTTTTTAAATAATGCTATTGCTCTTTGCCATTCAGCTGCTGCTGTGGTGTGAACCATGCAAACAGTTCACTTTGAGCTGCTCAACAGTGGAAACTCCTTGCAGAGTAAAGCAGCTTTGGTGAGCTGGGATTCAGTGTTCCAGTCTGGCCAGGCTGCCTTGCTTATCCAGAGATCTCTCTGGGAGCTTAAGGTACATGTCAGAGTTTGGGGTAGTGTAACCCCTTTACATTTTAAACGTGATTGCATGAATTCCTTAAAGACAAGTAGCTATTTGCAGTTCCTTTACTGTAGGCAAGTGGGACAAATGTCTTCAGCTGTCAAGTTCATTCAGGGCTTGAAAAACAGATCTTGTTTCAGTGTGTAAAGCTAGAGCATTCAGCACAACAACTCTAAAATCCTGCAGTAAGACCTTTAATTTCCACTTGAGCAAGTCTCTGACACCAGCCTAGAGGAATCACTTGCTCTAAAGATGTGTCTGCCTTGCTACTGGGCTGCCCTGAGATCTGCTTGTATGAGAGGTATAATCATAGCATTTTTACATCTGTGTTATAGGCACTGTCTTGAAAAGCTTTTTTTCAATTCCAGAATAAGTACAAGAGATCTTGTTGTCCATTGTGGTCCACAAATAAAAAGGAATCTTAGAAAATCTCAGCAAAACATTTCTCTGAATTAGAATTAGGAACACCAAATTTGTATCTCATGCCTTGACCTCACTGCATCACAGCATGCTGTGACCAGCAAAGAATAAAATAGTGTTAAAATAGCAACTGTGGCCATAGTAAAATAGTTGGCTTTTTTTGTCTTTTGTTTCCATTTGTATCTGAATTCACTTTCTGTTTCTGATTGTTTTTTGGAAATGTGAAGAAATTTGTAAAAGGAGGTGGGAAGTTGGTAAGAGTTTTCTGTTCCCGTTATGTCTGTTCTTTGTCCCTTGTCCATCCCACACCCCTGGCAAAATCCTGACTTTGTAGAATTATTTCTGCAAATGTGCCTTTTTTTTTTTTTTTAAATACACTTCAAGAAATTTGGAAAGAGCAAGGAATTGCATTTAGAGATGGATAATGATTCATTGATAAGTAATTGCTGTCAGGACTGTGGGGTCTGATTCAGGTCACTGTTAATTTAACTGAGTTCAAAAGGGAATGGATACTTTTTATTCACATATATTTAATCAAACAGTCCCTGGGGAGAAATGGAATAGGAATGGAGAAGTGAGGATCAGCAAAGAAGATGCAGGGTTTAAAGTGAAGGAATTATCTTGCTCTTTCTGGCAATGTCTTTCTCATACTTTAGTTTTCTTATGAATAAACCCAGAAAGCATTTCAGAAGGGCAGCAGAGCCTGCTTGTCCAGCTAAGCAGCTCAGAGATCATTTGGGTGCTGCTGGTGAGGCATTTGCAATCATCACTGGAACCTCACAGTGACTATTCTATTGAAAACAGCTGTAGTTCCTGATTTCCCGCTTGGACTTCTCTTCCATGGCTTTTCACTCTGACTCCTCACAGGGCTGTTTGTGTCCAGCTCCTCCTCCAGCCCCCCACTGCCTGGAGGGTCTTTGGAAGAAGACAGACCCCAGGAGACTGGGAAATACATCCTGGTGACTGCTGTCTTGTTCGGGTTAGGACCGGCTTTTCTCATAGTGCAGCTGTCCAACACTACTGAGGGATGCTGCTTTGGATTTTTCGTGATCCTAGGAGGATCTCCAAATATTCCTGTACTGGAAAACCATTTGCAAACAAAACAAAAGATGGAGAACTCTGAATTATTTTCTCAGTTGCTCTCCCTCTCTGTCAGGGATCATTTACCCCAGTGCTGCCCTCCCCATCCCCTTCAGACCCCCACAGGCTGCTGTGACCCTTTTTGGAAAAGGAGAGAACAATGCTGGAAGGTGGGTGTGAAGCTCAGCAAGTGTCAGCAATCCTTCTTCCGCTGCAGGGATGGTGGAGTTAAGCAGATCAAACAGCTCAGGCTCTGGGAGGAGGAACAGGATTGGGGCTGGTTGGACCACCCAGGCCCTCGTGGAGCAGGGCACAATGGCTCTATTCTGGCTGGCTGGCAGCAGGGGTGTCCCTGGGAGCCGTGGTGCTGCTGTGGCATTGGTGCCTCAGCCCATCTGTTCTGCTCAGCACCTCATCAGAGCAGCCCTGGGAATGGAACATTCCTGGTTGCACACTGGTACAGGTGCTGTTCTCTCCTGGAGAGCACATTATGGGAATTCCCTGGCTCCCAAACCTGCTCCAGTGCATAAACAGATGCTTGGCAGGGATCACAGCACTGGGACTTGGGTATAAAAGGATTCAATGTATTTCTTTATGAATCTGATCCTGAAAGTGAGGGATTGATGGCATTGGTTAGAACTGGTAAAACTCTGTTCCTCATCCTAGCTTTCTGTAAGCAGATTTAATATCCTGCTGGATTGCTGTGCCTCTGCTAGAAGGGCTTTGACAGTTGTGCTGAATTGCAGGACTGCCAAGGGAATGTGGCTTTGGCCAAATGTCCACTAAGCTCTAGGACAAAATTGTCAAACTTGGTCTTGCTTTTATGAACCACTCTAAATCGTGGGTCCAGCTCAAAAGTCAGCAGTGGGAAATAGTGTGGCAGGTCACAGAACCATTCATTTTTCTGTTTAGAAAATGCTTACTGTTGAAGAATTGTCTGTATTGAATGACCAGTTTGAGGAGGGTTTTGGCTGGTTCCTGAGTAGATTTCCACCTACTTTTAGTACCTGCAGATCAATCTTGAACTTACAGCTTTTCCTTGAGACTTGCCAAATCAGTTTTGCTATCTACTGTTGCATATTGATCTTCATATAAAGGGGAATATTCTCCTCCTCCAGGAGGAAATTTGGAATTGGTATGTTAGCTTAAACCAAAGAGTTTTAATACGTGTGAAACTGCAGACAAAAGGATTTGGCAAGATTATCTTATAGATCAAGAAAAAGGAAGATTAGGAGAGAGTCGTGGGTGCCTTTTTTTCTGTGGATATCTTCCTTTCAAATGAATTGAAATTGAATCATTTAGGTCCTGAGACCTAAATGTTTAGTGTGGGGTTCAATTTTGTAACTTGCTATGTGTCTTATTAAAGTATATATTGTGCCTTCATGAATATTTAAAACAAGCACTTAGTAAAGATTTCATAATAGCCTCTAGTAAGCTTTTATGAACCATTAACAATGGTACAATGAACTAATTTGTGTGGTTTCAGGAGGGAACCAACAAATGGAAGATGAGAAGGTGCAGCATCCTGGTGGGATAAGAAAACAATTAATCGATTATTAATTGCTAGCAGTTTTGTAACATCTGCTTCAGCTCAATTTGATTTAGCACCCATGTAAACTGGGGAGGGAGAACCCACCTAGTAAAGCCTTCTTGCTGAGCCCATGGGAAGAAAATTGGGCCTTTGGGTGTTTTTAGGGCAAAGCTTAGTGGTAGCTTTATTAGTTGGCTGTGAATGCAATTCCTCAGAGTGACTGACTCCAGACAGAGCCTCCTTGCCTGGCTGGAGTCCTGCTTTTGTATAAGAAAGTGCAGAATTAGAAAGGAGGTGGCAAAAAGATTTTTTTTTTTTTTAGCACCTTGTGCAGTGGAATTTGGAAATAAGAAAAAAGGTTTTTAAGCTAATATATGGACCAGAAATGGATGATGGGTTATTTTAGTGCTTAACAAATAGATTCTTTGTAAAAGATTGGGGTAAGGAAGAAATGCACATGAACTGAACCAGCTTTCCACATTTCACAGGCTGGGTGTAATGTGCAGTCTATTTTCTGTATTAAAGGGGAGGAGTGTTTTGGCAATTACTTTAAAGCAATCTATATAGAAATATTTGTGCAAAGGTCTGTTTCTAAAATTGCTGGGTCTGTGGATGACAAAGACAACACATTGTACCTGCAGAGTATTTAGCAACATGGTTTTTGTCCTTAGACAAAATACAAGCCCTGATTGATGTTTCAATTGTTAACAATTCCTAATAGTATTTAATAAAATCTCTACCTCTTTTCTTTCTTCCGAAAAGATTTCTGGAATAGCTTTTCTGGGTTGGTTTGCTCCTTTCTTTCTTGAAGCAATCTAGTTAAGGTTGTATTTGAGGATCATTGTCTGTGAATGCCTTGCAGAAGGTGGAAATCTTGTCTGAAAGGCAGATCAGCTGGGATAGACTTGTAAGTCTTCCAAGAAGTCCATCTGCATCATTATTGCAGTGTAAGAAAAAAGCCAAGATGTGCAACACTGGATACCTACACGAGATCCTGCTTTGATGAGCCAGTGGGAAGTTCAGACTTTTAAAATGTGTTCTTAAACAAAGTAGTGTTAACACTTTTGGTTTTTTCCCTATCCTTGCTTTTTCCAGCCTTATGGAACAAGGTGCCCAGCATTAAAGCTGGCAAGCCAAGAAGTGTGGACAGGATTGTTTCCTTCAGAAATAAAATGTATATTTACTGTCCCCTGGCATCACATTAGTCGCTTTAGATGGCCACAAACCAGTGACTGAAAGTTGAACATACAGAAAATTACAGTCAGCCAGCACCAGACAGATTTTCTTCAGGTGGCTGTTGCAGGGCAGTTAGAAGCTCCTCTCTGACACAGAGATGGTGGGTGGCAATGTGGAGGGAGGGAGACTGGAAAGAGGTAATGGAGGGAAAAGAAATCTTACCTTGGCATCACCAGTGGCAACATGAGCATATGCAATTATAAGATAGCTGGCAGATGACAGAGTTAGTTAATGTAACAAGCCCTGTAAAGCATTTAGCCACATTCTAGTGTTTAATCAGCTGTGTAAAGTGCAATATCTATCTTTCAATTTTATGCCATTAAGGGAGACAAGATTTTGATTAGGTACTTAATCTGGGCAAGAGGAAAACAGGCCCAGAGCAAGCCCACAATAGGCAGCAAAAGGGACATTCGACCAAGGATTCGATAAAGGAGAAAGACAGAAATTTAACATAAAAGAGAATTAGTGCAGCTCCTTTCAATTTAGTGCACAGATTTTTATGGACTAATCAATTAGAGGCTGTGGCTGTGCTGCTGGGAAGTGGTGCCGTGTTAGAGGCTTTGCCATATTAATTCTGTTCATTACCCCGGGGTCAGACGGAGTGCTTTGGAGAAGCCCCTGCTCCCAGCAGGTCACGCCGTGGGTGATGTCCCTTTGTTCAGAGGGGTAAATGGGCAAAGCAGCTCTGGGGCAGTTGGTGGTGTGGCAGCTCTGTGTGAGTGGCTTTCTCCTAGTGTTGCCTCTGAGTGCTGGTTTCTTGCTATTTCCCTCTTTTGAGGAAGCACTCTTCGTGGAGAGAAAATAAGATCTAGTGGTAGGGTGCTACAGGAGCACTGGAAGGCATGGGTGCAGTTTGCAGATGACTTAAATCTTCCCTCTGCCCTTCAACAAATTGTCCCAGCTGCTAACTTGGACATTGCCTCAGCTAAAAGCAATGAAGTTAACTCCATCTCCCAGTGGAGATGGGAAAGGAAAGCACCTGTGAGTTGTAGGTAACCCAGAGCTGGGCACCCATTCCCCCATGCAAATGAGGTGCATTCAGGTGTGCCAGAGGCATTGCTTTTATTGCAGGCTTTCTCTCATGCAGAGTCTAGGGCTGGAAACCTGTGCTTTGGGATCAGGATGGTACCAGTGTGGGCTTTCTGTAAAAAGGGAATTACTGTCAGAGTGGGATCTTGCCTGGGAAAATATTTCTCTCTGGGGAGGATGTGTCACACTTCAGGGTAGGGATGGCAGAGGTGTGTTTTTCCAGGAGAGAGCTCTTGGATAACTCAAGGATTTGGAATACCTGTAGCAATTTGAGACCTGAACTGTGACAGTTTAGAGCAAATCTCAGTAGAGGGGAATTTGTCCTGTAGAAGCATGGGAGGAGCAAACTGAGCCAACAAAGGCAGAGAGAAGGTCTGGCACCAGGTCAGCTCTGACTTTCTTCTAGGGGTTTCCCAGTATAGACCTGCTTTCTTAATGGGAGAATTTTTCATAGTGTAATATAGTGGAAAAATAGAGAAGTATTTTTGGCCTGAGAATGGGTAACAAACCTCTTGCCAGCTGGGGGCTCTTCAGTGTTTCTCTTACTCTGCACCTTTCCAGGCAGAAGCTGTCAGTGCATAATCCAGCCTGTGTCCCTGCTTTGGTTCTGACCCATGAGCAGTTCAGAGAGCAGCATTTGGGACGGTATCAACTCCACAGTGTTTGTATGGTCCTGACGAGACTGGAAGACCGAGAATATCTTAGGAAAAATACTTATTTTCTTCAGCTGTGTCTTGTTTGTGGAGCAGCCTCCAGGACTTGCACCTCACTGTGCTTTCTGCATTGATTTCAGACCAGCATAAGCCTATAAAGATCAAGGGAGAAGAGACTGCCGATGTAAGAAGAGAATCTTGCCTGATCCATTCAATGCAGATTTTAAGTAGTTCATTTCTTCCTCAAGAGTTTTTTTTTTCCCTAGCTCTGCTACTCCTATTTCAGGAGGCAGTGCATGCTGTGGGGCTCTCCTCTCCTGCAGCAGCCTCTGGGGCTGACCCACCACACAGAGACTCACAGTGTGGTGCTCTCTGTTTCAGGTGGAAATCTGTCATTATTCTGGATATCACTGTGTAAAGCAGGGTGGAATTCTTGTAGGATATGAGCTGATTAGTCCATGGTCACTAAAAGAGCTTAAAATAGAATTACCACTTAGCTCTGTCTTCAGTGTGGCGTGTGGTTTGGGAATTTTTTTGTCACCTTCCATCTAATCTCCATCTGTGTTTGGCTTCTGATGGTTCCCTCTAATTCTATTAAACCCTAGAATCATTTCTGCTGTTCTAAATACAGTGGCTCCTTCAAATCTCTGTCTTCTGAGGATATGACTGAGCATATTAGTTTATGGTAAGCTGCAAAAAACTCGAACTCCCTGACTGTTCAATTCATGCAGAGCTATGACAGGTTATGCCTCTAGGCTACAAGTTAGGGAAATTATTTTCTGTTCAAACATTTCATTTCTCTGCAACTCTGTAATTCTATTTCTCTTATTTCCTTTTTCTTTTTTTTTTTTTTTGTCTCCTTGCAAGGGAAGTGCTGTGATATAAAACACTTTAGCTCTGGTTGCTCCTTCCCCCATCTATAGGTGGGGATGAGGAAAATGAGATGCATTTTTTTCTTTAATCATATAGCCATCTTGTTTGCTAACCAAAATGATTTTATGGAAGCCACAGCTGAAAGCATAACATGCAAAGGGAAAGGAACATCCTTTTTTTAATCTCACGAAGTCTGTAAAAACCTGACTATTGGAAAAAACTTCTAGGGGTTGATGTAAAATGGGATAAGAGTTTCAAGCTATCAGGAACCCTCAGTCTTGTACAACTGGAGTCAATAGTTGTTTTTTCATAGGGAGTAGTGAGAGAGAGGTCAGATTTTATTTCACAAAAAGGAGGGAGGAGGGAGAACAAAAATAAAAGGAAAACCTTTTTAAACTCTCCACTTAGAATAAAACTGGATAGTTGAGGCAAATCCACCTGCTTGCACTTGTTCTTCTGCTGACAGTCTTCTCTTCTAAAACTGTGAGCAAGGATTTCAGAGTTTAGAAGTCTGGGTTTGGACCAGCAGCCCAATTACTGTGGCCATGCAGTGATTCCCTGATAGGGGAACAAAAAACTGAAAGGAAAAACTGTCTTGAGAGTAAGGGACAAGTAAAAACAAAGGCACAGTTACCTGGAAGAAGGCTCTAAGCATCCCACCACAGCCATAACTTTTTTTGTCCTTGAGGAGCTGTAGGTTTCCTGGCTTATCCTCTTTGTGGCCATGAACTCAGCCAGGATCTGATTTGAACTAGGATATAAATGTACTTCAGGCAGAAAAATCCCTGTTGGCAGTTCCCATAAAACAATAAAATCATGTCAAATTTGACTAATTCTTGGGATGCATTGCCAGCAGAAAGCTGACAGTCTGAATTTGTCATCACTGGAGGGAAAAGTGTGTGTGTTTGTCTGTGTCTGTGCATGGGAGTGGGGAATGGACTGGGGAGAACAAGGCAACTATTAACAAAATGGAGACAGCACAGTACTCCATTAATGTTATTAATAACCCTATCAGATTTTATTGAAAAGATGCTCTCTGTATCTGAATTTGCCTCTATTTCAACCCATTTATTAAAGCTGAAATAGCTGGAGTCGCTTCAGACCATATTTATTATTATTATTTGCTGAATGAATGCTGTGATTATGGGTCCCACGAGAATTAGAAGAGATAAAGTGTCATCTTTCAGTCTTTTCTCACCTTCCCCAGGGAGCAGTGGAGAGAATGTCTTCCTCTCTGTCTTTTTCTATTAGACTTCCTTCTAATTTCTATTAATAGGGTTCTGAGACCTGCTGTAACACTTGAAAATTTATCTCTTACATTTGGAATGGTGATATTTAACAATAATGGTATGCTCAGAGGAGTATTTTTCTTTTATGTTTCCTCCTTTGCCTTTCTGAGCTGGCCATTGATTCCTAGAATTTTACTGATGGTTCAGGGATCTTTCTGGATGTCTCCAAAATAACCTGTGGGCTCATTCTTGCATAATTTTAATAGGAGATTAAAAGCTGTTTCTGCTTTTAGACATAAAGCTGTGGAGGGATGGGGGAAGGCCCCTGACCAGTAGAGGTCACCAATGAAGTCATCCAGGGAAGTGGGTCCCCCTCTGTGGTTTCAGGCTCCAGGTTATTCATGCTCAAACCTTGCTCTGACCATATGGAATTAGGTTTGGAAATTATATCACTGTGGAAAACAGTTGGAATTGGTCTGAGATGAGGTCATGCCTTGTGAGAACAAAGGACAGGGACGATGCTGAGTGAAATGGTGGGGTGTGAATCCCAGTTACAGCACTGGTGCAACTGGACAGCAGTTCTGTGGAAGGGGAGATGATGGCCCCTGCCAGCTCCTTCCCTGAGGGGGAATTGGGAGAGGAAAAGGCTGTTGTGTCTCTTGGGGGATCCATCCAGTGCAGGGGGCTCAGGATGCAGCTGCAGGTTGGGCTCTGGGTGGGAGCCCCAGGCAGGAGACTGAGAACTGCTGAGCCTTTGCACAACAGAGGGCACAGGGACCCGTGATACGGCCACAGGGAGGGACACTCAGGG